>CM077792.1:251314-528814 GCA_039737535.1 Lagodon rhomboides | reverse complement strand
TTAGCCTACTATGATGGACAGTCTTTGTCTGTGTGTCCTATTTTTCTACCTCAATTTTATGCTATTCCAGATAACTCTGTTTTTTGAGCACAACAGGTGCTAATTACTTGTACTGATTTGAGCCTGATTGATGTTCCTGTAGTTGATACTGATAATTGTACCTGAGTGCTTAAACACTACAGTTCATTAAGTAATCAATCAATCCATGAAGTTCAGATGTATTTTTCCCCAAGGGAAATTTAGCTAGTAGTGAGGTAAAAGGTCATAAAACAACTGTAGCAGTGAAGTTTCCAGCCATGCTGGCTCTGTGAGGCTGGACTCCAACAAAGTGGTGCTTTGAATAAAATGCTAACGTGATGGGAATGCCATTAGTTTTGCTGGTGCTGTATATGGTCATAAATATAAGTATTGGACAAATTAAATTATTGACCTAATCATGGTACCAGAGAAAAAGTTGGAGGAAGTTATAATTCATTATATTATATTCATTCTATTCAGTAATATTTGTAGTTGTAGTTGCTTTTCATATTAAGGTTACACATAATTTTCAAGTAAATTACCCAACAGTATACAAAGCAGCTAAACTTTGCTCCAAGTCGACCAAACAGAACATTAAAGCACAGCTTACCTGCATATGCAATACTATAGTAATATAACAGGGACCTTTTTGCATAATAAGTTCTTATTTATAATCTAATTTTTGATGAATCGTGAATAGTCCAGGAGCTTTTATTTATTTTTAGCTTTTTTTTTTTTATCTTCCATCGCTTGAAAAGAGGTCATAGTGAAAGGTGAAATGTGAATGCAGTAGCAGCTTTGCTTTGTTAAAAGGAAACACAAATGTATGTGATTCTCCAGCCACACTGCCTGTCCTTTATATGTATAATATCTCACTGTGTGTGTGTGTGTGTGTGTGTGTGTGTATGTGTGTGTGTGTGTGTGTGTGTGTGTGTGTAATCAGTGATACAAAGAGAATGGAGGAACTGTTCACCAAAAACCAGCAGATGAAAGAACAGCAGCGATCACTCACTGAGAATATCAAGACACTGGAAAACAGGTACAGATATTACAATCTAATTTTGTTTTGCACGTCGTCATGTGAATGTAGCATGTATAAATTATGCGTTACTTTAGTCTACAGTATAGTAAGAGAGTCAAACCCAAAATGACATTGCCATTTGGTATCGTCAACTAAGGCCCAATGCAAAGAAAGGTAAGACTTAAAAGACAATTGGCATTATAAAAGCAATTACAGATGATGGTAAATGAGGGTAACTTTACCAATTTTACACATTAAAGTGTGTTCATGGGTCTTGTGAAAAAGCAGTAGAAAGCCTTTTGTGGCTGCAGAGGAAGCTGCATGTAATCTGATAAATTGCCCTCGTGGTGTCGCTCAGTGGCTAAGTTGCGTTCTTGGTAAAGTAGGAACCAGGTTCTGGTTCTGCTGCGTCAATTTTGAACTTTTATTTTTTTAATGCAACACACAAGATACAAAGAACATAGAACATGATGGAGATGTATACAGTCACAGCTGTTTCAACATGCATCTTTTCATAACTAATCTGATTGTGTTATGAAATAATTCTTCTTCATCGTTAATGGTCGTGGTCATAGTACATGCACCTGAACAGTACATATCACAGAGCATATCTTTTGAACCCCAAATGAATTATTCATTCTTTGGGGCTGGGAGAGAAAGAAAAAAGTAAATAAAAAAGAAAAAAATGAGCTTGTATTACAGGTATCAACACACCTGTCTTCTCAATCATGTAAACATTTTTAACCCTATCCCTCATCTGAGTTATGTTGGGGGGCTGCGCCTTCAACCAGGAACCTGATCTCTTTTTTTTACAAGTGATTAACAGCAGGATTCTCAGTAATACATTTAAGTCTCTATCTGTCATATTGTCAGGCAGTATACCAGCATACAAACTGCTGGATTCAGATCAAGTTTAATGCCCATAACCTGATTCATCTCCCTTTGGACCACCCAGGCTTAAGGTTAAGCCAACAGAGATAGTGGAAACCTTTGCAGAATATTATCATATCTTGATAATGATTCAGATTCTTCAGAAGATTTCTTTTAAGAAATAGTAAATCCCCTGGTACGGATGGAGGGAATAAATGATTTGCAGAAGAAATCACACCAGTATTATCTAAAGTCTTTAACACTGCTCTATCATCAGGGGACCCACCAAAAACTTGATCAGACGCCATCATCTCTGTTTTGTTGTAAAGAGGGCAAAGATCGAACTTCATGTGAAGGATACAGACCTATTAGCTTGCTCTGTAATGACTCTATCAAGTCTCTACTGCAGGGAAGTTATTCATGAAGTTTCCCTCCCACATATCAGGCACTTTTGTGATGTCCTCGGTCACAGGAGTCGTCTTTGAAAGTATTTTTTTTGTGACCACCCAGAATGAGTCTGTGACAAACCAGCTAAGAAAGCTAAGTAACACTGTCTCCTAGGGGTAGGGAATTGAAAATGATGCAATTCAAATTATGATTTGGCAATTTTGGGATAAAAGTAAATGCTTAAACAGCAGCTTATCCCCTGAGCGTACTAAACTGAGCAATAGTGCAATTGATTAATTATAAATTCAAACTTTAATATATAAAAAGAATCCTGTTATTTGTTCTCTCAAATGTTACCTAGTCTCCCTGAACAGACAGTTCAATGTGTTTCCCATGCAGTCTGCTTCCTGCGTGCGTTTGTGATGTCCTGTGGTTTTGTGCTGCTTGTGCAGGCTGAGGGCGGGGCTGTGTGACAGATGTACAGTAACTCAGGAGGTAGCCAAGAGAAGACAGCAGGAATTTGACGCTTCGCAGATACAGAGTCTCCAACACATTTCCCTACTGGGTATTCTGTTTATGTCTTTCCTTCTTATCAGTGATCCCATCAGCAATCTGTTTTTCATCCATCACTCGTCTCTTAGAGAAATATTTTCCATTGCCTTTCTGAAATTTGGTCTTCACCTCCATCAAATTTTTTTATCATTCTTTTCAATATCGTTCCTTTCCTTTTTCCTTTTCAGCTTTGTCACTTAGAGCTCTGATTATGACTTGTGCTCTGTGTTGTAGCGGCAGAAATGAACAACCTGAAAAAGGAGAACAACAGACTTAGAGATGAAATTGGACATTTAAGAGCGACACTCGAGTGAGTATATGGTGTTTGAGTATCAAGTATTAACATGAATCCACTTCTAGCAGAGGCTTTAAATAGCTTTCACTTTTTCATTTCTTATGGATAATTTTGTTATTACTCAAGCTGAAGCAGTGGTCAGTGCAGTATTTATGATCATTTTACAATTAACAATTTTGCAAAATATAAATACCCTATATGTCAACACATTTTGCTTGTCTGACCAATACCATAACAATCACCATAGAAAAGGGATCTCATCTCATCTCAAATCTCTCAGGAGAAGATTGTGGTCCACTTGAATACAATTTCTCCCACTGTGACTGTGTGTGTGTGTGTGTGTGTCACAGAGGTCACAGCGACCACTCCTGCAACAGCAGCACCACAATAGAGGTCAAACCAAACAGCTCCCCTGACATTTCACCCCCCTGTGGACCTGTGGCCCTGGTCACCATGGCAGCTGGCAGGGCCGGCAACCAGCCAGCAGATGGTGATGTTGCAGTCAAAACTGAGGAAGACCAAGGAACTGAAGGTGAGGATGAAGTAAAGAAGTGTTGTTTGTTAATCATCATGCTGTCCATCATGAGTTCATGTTTTGTATTTTTGATTAAACAGAAACTGACCACAGACAATGGAGAGGCATGATCAGAAGTCACATTGTAAGTTTCTAATTTAACGTTTAAAGATCCAGTGTGTAAGATTTATTTAAGATACTATTCTGTATTATCGTTAGTGTATAATAACCTGAAATTAAGAAACACTGTGTTTGTGTTGTTTAGAATGAGCCTTTTATATCTACAGAGGAAGAGGGTCCTCTTTCACCACCACTATGTTCCCACAGTAGCGAGAAGAAGAATGAACAAACCAAACAGTGGCTCTAGAGAGCTGGTAGTGGCCATCGTTGGGTAGAGTGAGATGAGGAATGGTTATTTGGTTGCAATCTGCAACAACACTGCTGGATGCCACTTGGGGTGGGGCGGGGGTGGGGGCTGCTTTTAAACATGTAAAGCACTTTGTGCTACATTTTTAATGTATGAAAAGTGCTTTATAAATAAAGTTTGATTGATTGATTGATTGATTAATCCTAGACACTGGACCATTAAATGTTTAATGTTTAATGTTTTTTGACTTTAATGACATTTTAAAGTTGAAACTGATTTTTATAATACTTTGTGAATGGTTAGCATAATAAATAGACCTACTGTGTAATTCATCAGTGTTTTATTTGGATAGCCATTATATGGGGAAGTTGATGTTTAGAGAAACTTACAACTGATTAAAACTGTCAAGTTATTCCATTTACATTTAGAGCATTTAGCAGACACTTTTGTCCAAAGCGACTTACAATAAGTACATTTGTCACAAGAGAGAAGTGATGATATGTGGGGTCGAGGTGACCCCAGAGGCATTTTTTTGTGATATTTGTAGCAAATATCTTATCATCCCGACAGCTATCAATAAATCAAATGCTCTGACAAATAAAAGGGAAAACAAAGGGAAAACATCCAGTAATTGTGGCTGTCGCAGGCCTCAGTGAGCCCATCCAATCCAATAGCTGAGAAACAGACCCGCTGCAGCAGCAATAGACTCGTTCAGTGGCACAAATCATAGTCTTTTCATCTAAATCTGGGAAAGAGATATTTTTTAGAATGTCAAACTATTGTTTTTATCTATGTAATAACGTGATAGCTGCAAGTATGTTTTTTTCATTTAATTGCTGCCCTTCTCTAATCTCACAGGACCCCTACAAGCCTATTTCGACTTTTACATCACCATCCTGGAGGACAGAACATAATGTATCCTGTACTGGAGAGAGGAGGTGAGACAGAGGGACTTAGTCTACCAATGTACCAATATATGGGAGTATGTACTGTAGGTAATGAGTGCATGAAACAGCTCAGTGATTGACTGTGTCAAAATTGAAACAAAGAATTGTTTTTGGAGGCAGCACTCAGCTCTGAACTAGTCTTGGCCAATATATACAATATATATTGTTATCGATGTGACGTGAGACTATATACAGTATGAGATTTTGGATATCGTTGTGTCACTATAAAGCATAAGTGTCGTCTTTTCCCAGTTTTAAAGACTGCATTAGAGTTTAGTGATGTCATTTGAACTTACCAGTCTGTTCTAGTTATTCTAAAACTTGTCTTTACCCACTTAGTCATATTATCCACATTCCTCATGGTTATTGATCAAGAATCTCATTGTGTTAGCATTTTGTGAAAGTAACAGTAGTCATCCCTACAATATTGTTGGAATTGGAATATTGATGTTGACATACTTGGTAAAAAATAATAGAACTTGATTTAGTTTAAAAAGTTAGAAATGAATGAGGTCCAGAATGTGTGTGTGTGTATATAGATATATAATTTTAGGGGCGGAGATAGATAAATAAATAATAGCAGAACGGGTCAATTCCCACCTGGCATTAAATGCGTCTTGAGTGAACACTCTTTCCCGCTCTATGAAAATATATACCTACATCACTCGGACAAACGGATACATTTTCAATAGGACTGTCAATCAATTGATATATTTAAATCGCACATTTTTGTGTTCTAATGTACCTTAAAGGGATATTTTAAGTTTTTAATAGTCATCATGAGATTGAGATGAATTTGCTTTATTATTATTGAAACAATCCAAAACAATGACAAAAACAGAATATTCTCCAGAATAACCTCAAAGATACTGCATGCTCCAAAAATATACTGAAAGCATAACATGGCAAACTCAAGGCCAACACTCAACAGATGGGCACTGACCTGAATGTAACATTCCTTAGTAATAATTACATAATGTAGTGTCCAACTATACACTTGTAAGCGTTAACTAAACAACGTTAACTGGGCTTCAAACTGTAGTCACCAACTAGCGAGGGGAGGAGGGCGCTCTGCATTAACTGGGTGCTCGGCCAGCAAGTGGCACTTCCTGATTTCCCAAACTAGGAAGCAGGCTGAGGGTCATAACGTGCATGTGTCAGACCTGGACTAGAAATGAGGACTCAGATGCAGAGCAGATACAAATTGAGGCAGACTTTATTGTAATTCCTGGATTTCAAGTACCTCTTTGACAAGGCGACAAAAAAAAAAAAAAAAAAAAAAAGGCTATAGAAATGACCTAAGGTTCAAGGTAGAGAGAAAACAAAGGGAACAGAAAATCTGTCCTAAGGAGGCAGGAAAAAAACTAGAACTAAACTACACTGACAAAAGACAGCTATGAAAATTACAACCAAAAATCAGTCCAACGGAGGAAAGCTAAAGGCTGAAAACTAAACAGGCTGCTACACTGAGCTATTAAATGTACACACCAAAGGTCACTCTTCAGAGAGGCAAAGGAACAAGGAATAGAGACGTGGGAATCAAGGCTTGGTTCTTGGACTGTGAGGCGGGCTGGAGGCGTGAGACGGGCTGGTGGCGTGAGGCGGGCTGGAGGCGTGAGACGGGCTGGAGGTGTGCGTCGGGACGGGACACTGGCACAAGACACGGAGACGCAGACTATAAAACACATAAGGTTATTGGGGAACAGGTGGACACGATCAGGAATCAGGGGAGACACATGAGGAAGGGCAAGTGACCTGAAACCAGAGGAGAGTTACTTTCAAAATAAAACAGGAAGTCACGAGACAAAAACCCAGGAGAAGACAACCTCACCACGGTGTGACAGCGTGTGTTAATCGAGCTTCAAAAAAGTTGAAGGCATATAGAAGAATTTGCGTTGACAAGTTTTTATTGCGATAACTTTTACAGCCCTAGTTTCTATACACAAAGTAACATTCATGTGACAGTTTCTTCCGTGGATGGCAAAATTGAGGGTTTTTTTTTTTTTTTTAAAAGGGAGTCTCTCAACTCTCCACAGACAATAAAGAGGGCTTATATTAGTTACTCTTTACTACATTTGTTAATATAATGTGTTGAAGTGGTAAAAAGTTGTAAAATAAATTTGGTATTAATGATTAAATCAGTTGAAACTGTGTTCAAACAGCTGCTGGGAGGTATGACACATTTCAGACAGATGCATATAAAAACAAACAGGCTTTTACAGCAATGAGGCGACAAACTGACGCTTTTTAAAAGAAAAAGGCACATTGTAAAGTATCGGATTTAATGGCAAATTTACAAGAAGGCACCATTGACTTACAATTCAACAAAGCCGTTTCATAAAGTTTGTTACATTTCATGCATCAACTCTTAAAATCACGTTTTTCTGCTCTGGGATATTGCCATTACTAGTGACTTCACATCATAACCTGGTCCAAGTCAAACCACTTTCACAAGTAAATTAAGTTAAATATGACAGCTAACGCACACCCCAGAGAGAAAAACTTCCGTGTTCATTGTCACTGTCATTCATGGGGGAATTGGTAGGTAGTTCCACTGGAAAACATGTTTCTTTCAATCCATTTGGATCATTGTTACGGCCTCCTTTGATAATTCAAACACTGGGCTCGAAAGGGTTGGAGGGAGCAACATGTCAAGGACTCCACACTCAATGTAAACAATTAAACAAGCTTTATTAAGCAATTCTCAAAAGGAAAACCAAGAACAGACAGAAGAGGGCCAAAGACCCCAGCCAAAACCAACAAAAGATGAGAAGATGCGGGACCAGCCACACAGTGAGCCGTCGTTCCCACACCTCCCCCTCAACTACCTAAAGGAAAACTAAACCTAAAACAAAAGAGACGAATAACTGAACTACCGGTGGCCTCCAGCCCAAAAAGGAATACAACAAACTAAGACAACAAAAGCCCCAGCACCACCTAAAGTGCATGGAAGTTTTCCAAACCTGTTTGGAACAACGGAGCAAAAGGTGAGGCAAGAACCCTCCTCACAAGGCTGCTGCTGATCTCCATGATCTTCTTCCTCTCCACCTGTCCCTGCACTCTCTGCCCTTTTATCACCTCCCCCACTCCACCAGAGCACCTATTAGACTCAGGTGTGCTCAGGTAGAGAGGGAGGAGGGTGCCATGAGAAACACCCACAGAGAGAGAGACACAACAGAACACACACAGCAGAGGCACACATAACAATCATTAATGTAAGAAATATTCATTACAGAGAAAAAGTAATATTACTTTGCAAAAGAAGTAGGTCTACTCAAGTACAATAAAGGTAGTGATCAGAAATAACTACTTAAAGTAGAGTATGAAAGTACTAAACATGACTTGAGTCATGAGTAAGCAATAAAACAGAAAAAACAGCAGCACACTACTGTCTTTTGTTTGATGTGGATCTGACTGATGTGATTATTTCAACCACAGATGATCCTCTTTGGGTAAAGGTAAAGAGCAGACACCTGTATTTATTTGTGATGAAATGACAAATCATAGCCCAGGACAATATTCCCAGTTTGTATCTCTCCAGTGTGAACAAAATATCACATTGTTATTATACTTTATTCTCCCTTGTAATATTATGATCTGGAAAATAAATTAGCATATTGTGTGTGTGTGTGTGTGTGCATAATAGTCCATGTCTGTTATGCCAGTTTTAACATGTTTCAGTGTCCTTAAACTTTGTCCAGTAAGTTTACAGATATCCCAAGTCCCAGTTCTTATCTCAGAAGAGCACAGATCATGTGTGACCCACCCACTCTGTCCACTCACATGAAGGCAATAATATGAGAGATGTGGTCACATCAGTCTGTTAACTTTCTGAGACGACTCGTTAGACTTTATGCCTTCACTTTTACCTGAAGGGAACCATCAGTAGTTTGTCACTGTTTCAAGTGCATACTTTTCTCTTCATCAGGCTACACCAATGAGTATGACTGATGAAATGCACACGTTAGCTTGAATATTTAGCTATGTTATGGCATGAGGCAGGAGTAATTGCAGTTTTTAAGCATGTACGTTGTGTATATATTAAACAGACACACTTACTGCTCTCTGTCACCCAGGTTCTCTGATATCTCTCAACTGCACACTGCACACTGCACTGGTAATGTGTCTGTAAATATTAGCAGGCAGCAGAATTTGAAAGTCATAAGACTCTTAAAGGATTGACCAGACATTTTGACTCCTGATTATACAGTTATATAGCAGAGTATTTTAAATTCTAATTTTACTTATAAAAAAAAAATGGTCTGGTTGAAATGGTGGTAATATGGATGGTGTATGTACACCTATTCAATCTTGCAGCCTTGTAGTCAGGAGTCTTTTTTACACTACATGAATGATAAGTGACACGGGCCACAAACTACGAGATCACACAGGAGACGTGACACAGGAATGATGTGGTCCAAGCAGTCCAAGTCGTTTGTGCGCTGATTTGCTTCAAAAAAGGAATAAAAACAAAAGAAAATGAGTAAGAAGATGGATTATGATGCACGGGCAGCAATTCATATTTTCACACTGAAAATGTGAAACTGCCTGCTGGTATCGTGGACGACACAATTACAAATACTGAATAGCTTGTGTGTGTTCTGAACTATAGCCTGTTATTGCTCCTGCTCCATACACATAGACACATGATAAGACTGGGTTCAGAAAGCCACTGCTGATGACAGCAGAGGAGAGAGGGAGAGAGGTAGCTTGTTCCTGGCTCCCTGACCTGCTCTCCATGTGTGACTTAGTCAGATATTCAGCCTGCTACATATCCAACACATCAGCAACACACTGGCAAGCTGTCCCTGAATCAGCTTGCCGGCAACTTGCCAGTCTGCTCTCTATTATCGGCCACGCTCTCACACAGGTCCCTAGCTGACTATTTCAAAATGGCCAGTGTTCAGCCACAAGCTACCCATTTTATAGAAAAATGGCTCAAAAATGTTCATGGGCCAACTCCTGAAGTTGGCTAACGAATCTTTGACCAATTTCAATTCAGCTTTTGTCACTGCATTACCGAGAGTGACCAATCACATTCTTATGTATGCAGACAAAAGTAAACCTCCAATCGTATCCTCCTTGATTTGACTGCTTCCTTTTATATCATCGAGATGCCATTGCACTTCATAGATAGATATACAAATAGATATTTTAACGTCTATCAACAATCACGTGTCCTCATACTGTGTGGCGTCCTTCAGGGACCAGTCCTTGGACTAATTCTCCTCTCATTGTACGTGCTTCATCTGGGTCATTTGTTCAACCACTTTCAAGATGTGTTGTGTCACTGCTATGCTGATGATACACCGATCTACTTCTCTGCTATACCCTATGACCTGAATCAAGTGTCCTTCCTCCACGATTACTTGCCAACCATCTACTATCTTAATTTCCTGACAGTATTGCCACTGACAGTTGACAGTTTACTGTTCCGTTTCACTCAGCTATCAAATTACCATATATGACTTTGACCATTATGTTACTAAGCTCTCCCAGATCTGTTTTTCTTACCAGCCACGACAGAATCAGCTGGTAATGTTTTCACTTTGTGAGACTCTCTGCGTGTTTCCTTACGGCAAAATGACACCTGTTGTAGGGGGAACTAACACAGAAGCAATTTCAAGTATTTTGCCAGGTGAACATATAAATATTTGACATGTAAATAAAATAAAATCCTCACATGTAGTGTCTTGTCTTAAAGAAATATGTTCACCAAAATCAGCCTGTTAATTTACCTTGATCCACTAAATGTGATCCATTGGATGTCATTATAGGGACATTTGAATCTCTCTCTATCTGACTGGCCTCTCTTTCTTTTATATTAGGGCTCAGAATATTGAAGGAGTGGACCAGCAATCATCCATCCCTCCTCAAGCCCTGCTTCTGAAGAACTCTCCATTATTAACCAGTGGAGAACTGAACCCTAGCAGACATGTGCTCCGCTCTCCTGTCCCCTCGCGTCCTCAACCAATCAAGAGCAGCCCTGTTACTCTCCCATGGCCCTCTGCTCCTGGGACCGGCCTAGTGTTGCAACCCTCTCCTAAAACAGGCCTGTCACGCCTCCCCAATCTGATCTCAACTGGCCAACATGGCAGCCCTCGAAGGCAGGGTTTTGGGTCTTTCTGGCACAAGCAGAGTACCCCTAAGCCAAATGCCATAGAGCCAACTGTATTGTTTAGGTTGAGGAGTCTGTCAGAACATGAGGAGAGTAAAGTTAAGCCCCAGGAGGAAAAGGAAATTCCGTCATCCAAGGCTGAGAGGGTCTCTGTGGAAAGGCTTAGAGAGGTGTGTGAGGGGCCGCTGGATCTATCAGATGGAGGAAAATCAAAATCTGGCCAATCACAAAGAGATTTACTGCCCATAGCCTTACAAGGTGTAGAGAGTGTACACAACATCCCTAACATGGATGTGAAGACAAATGCATCTCTACATGCACCAGTATCACCTCATCATGTTGTCCCCCCTTCATCCTCGTCTACACTGCCAGTCAAACAACAAGAAGAAGAGCCTACCGCTGACCAGAAGCACAAGGTAATTTTAGGCCGGCCTTTTAGCAACAAAATTTAAAGGCAAAGACATGGGCGAGGTGGTAAAGAGGGGACCACCAAGATTCATGGTATGATGGTCTTGTCACAGCAGGTCATCAAAGATGAGGAGCAGAAAGAGGAATTGAACGGAAAAACAGACCAAAGCAATGGGAAGAAGGTGCCTGTCCTCACTATATCTTTACGTCCAGGTAAAGAACCTATTCATGTGTCTCTGTGTTGGCATTTCTATATTGACTCTGCATGGGTGAATAACAAGATTTCTATCATGTTTCTGTTACAGTGATAATGCTAGAGCCTCTGAATTCTGCCCTGGAAAAGCAAGAATCCTTATCCTCAAATGACAAGGTAAGGTGATTCAAGCCAGTTTGGCTGTGTTAGTATGTATTTGTTAATTTGATTTCACCATTTTCATATGAAAATATGTGTTGTTTCTAGTTTATTATCACTTGATATATAAAAGTCCTTCTCTTCTGAGCCCATGTGCTACCTCTACCTCATAACAGTCATCATCACCAGCAGTTGAAACGGGAAGCAGCACAGAAGAGCAGGACGAGGAGAGTGTGTCAGGACAAGACAGCAACCAGAGCCGCAAGAGGAAGAGATCATCTGTGGAGACAGAAACCGACAGAGACTCGGACACAGACAGTATGCATCTCTTCACATTTCTACTCTTTCTTCCTTTCCCTCTGAGGGTGGTCTTTCTAGAGCTTCTTGATTTCAGTGAAAATTTGTTCTCCACACATTCATTTCACAACAAACCAGCTGAGCTTGTGTTGCAGTATTCATAGAGTATCACCTAGAGCAAAGTGGAAGAACACCTTCCCACATCTAACCTGCACTCTGGTTTTTTAAATCGCCTCCAGATGAGGCTGACACTGTCCCTTAATACTTAATACTCCAACTTTGCTCCATCCAGCTACAACAGACATTAGCCACATTAGCCATGGGCCAGCTAACGCTAAGTTCAACAGGTTAAGCTGCAAAATAACCAGTAACCTACAGCAATGTAAAAACGTACAGCTTCGTGGTCTGAACTCAGTAGCGATCCATTCTTGAGCTTGAATTTTAAACAGCCCATTTATAATTTCCAGCCACCTGCTTCAAACGTATAGGGGGCAGTATTTCCCCCTTTCTCAAGATTTAGTTCAAAACGTTTTATCTATCCTATATATTCAATTTGTTTCTATGCAAATTCATTATTGCATGTTGTTGAAATTGCAAAGCTGAAATAATTACTACTATGTATATATTTATTTACCCATATATTCACCATTTCTCAGTTGTTGCATTCTTTTGTTACATAATAATAAGTGCTAAATAAAACATTTGGAGGTATACACTGATGCTAACAGCTCATTCTATTAGTGTAACAAACACAGGTCTGTGGAAGCCGGCATACTAAACAATCACTGCAGCCTATATTTGTGTAAAGCTGGCACCAAAGCCTCTCCAGCAGGTTGGGATTCATTTCACTTATTGTCAACACAAAAAGCTTTTTATGTTTTGCCATTTATTACAATGCTTACAAAATGTACTAAAATATCAGTGCAATAAAATGCCACTCTCTTTTTAGAGGAAGGAATTTGCCTTGGTGTCTAGTTCATAAAAAATTAAGCAAGTGCGTATGTTTTGCACTCACAAAGCTGTACAGATTTGTGATCATGGGATGTGCAAAAGTTCACAGTATAGAGAGTATGAGTCACGGATGATGGTCAAAGATGTCAGCCGATGTAATGAGTCAGACGTCCACTGGGGGGCCTTGTTGATGACACCAGCTACAGATGAGAATAAAGGGCAAGGTGGTAATTCATCACTGGAGGTGGCTGGACTGGTATTCTGTTCCTAAAAAGACAGAAATGTGGCAGGGCAGTTAGTTTATCTCACACACATTGTTTTTACTGTACTGCCGGTGTGCAGCCTACTCTGTTACTATTAAGTATACTAATATATTATGACTTAACGCCTGTTCCTAATGATGAAGAATTATGACCAGTCTTGGCGAGAAGAATGCTAAAGTCCAGATCGAGTTATAGTATTTTTTTCCGACTTGTAAATCATTTTCATGTTGCATTATCATCAAGTCAAATATAAAAATGAAAAACTCATAGCTCATTAGTAATACGGATGCCTCACATCAGCCAAAGCCTACTGTTCAGTGTAATTAAATGTAAGGGATGAGGGTTAGAACTTGAATAATAATAATAATAATAATAATAATAATAATAATAATAATAATAATAATAATAATAATAATAATAATAATACATTTTATCTATAATGCACTTTTCACTTTTCTTTTTTTTTTCTTTTTTTTTTTTTTTGAATGCACAGTATGTTAATCATGCACACAACCAACTCTGGAACATGGAAATCTTTTTTTGCCATCCATCCTTTATGGCATAAATGCGGCATTTAAACTTAACGAACAGACATGAGAGTGGTATCAATCCTGCCATCTAACTCTCATCAAGAAAGCAAGTGAGAACTTTTCAAAGAATGTGAAAAACTCTTCTCTTCTCTGAAAACTCTTCTTATCGATGTCAATGCAATCAAATGGATCATGTTTTGGAAATTCCTTCCACTTAACTGATCTCAGTCTAAATTATTTCCCCTCTATCAACTTTTTTTCTGTTCAGTCTTTATCAATACATGTATAAAAGTTACCATCATAAAAATCTCATTTTTCCTGGTTGCTGTCTGCCACCACAAAATTGAACATTTTAGAACAATTTCATTTGTTTTCTTCACAGACATCCAGCAGGAAAGGAAGATCAAGATCACGCTCAGAACTGAGGAGAAGAGTCCAAGCTAAATACCAGGATAACGCATTCATTTAGTGAGCTCACTTAAAGCTGCATTAGCTGGATATTTTAGTACTTGGGGCAGCACAGCAAGCTGTAAACACAACACTAATGTGTCAGCACTTGACAGAGGTGTTAAAAACAAAGACCAACCAATTAGCAAACACTGAAGCACGCTCACATCCAGCAGACACAGCACAAGATTGGCATTTAAAGTTGTGTTTGCATCCACCTGACAAACATAAGTCCAATTTTCAATGTCATTGTAGCTCTATTCTGATCCTCACCAACTGCTTGGAAAAGTGGCTAACTTTGTCTGTCTACTGTATGTTGCTCGGCAGGTAGCATATAAACTTGGTTTACCAAAGCTTTTTTAACTGAAAACAGCTGCCTACTGAATGTGATTTATTATTTATTACAATAAAGTTGTGCCCCCTTTAAAACAAAACCAAGAGCTGATAGATATTAAACCTATACATAGAAATCAGGGCAACTTTGAAGTTGAATGACCAATTCATTTCATATTAAACATTCACATTACAGTTCAATCCATAATATAATATATTAAAATGTGAGTATGGCAGCTTTAATATAGAAATAATGATTACAGCTACAAGTTTCCATTTGGCACTTTTAAACATCAGGGTTTTTCCTGCCTTGGGCTCGTGGGCTCATGTGAGGCTCCAGCGCCCTCTGATGAGCTTAAACAAGAAGCAGATAGCAAATATAAAGGCATGAGAAAACAGATAATATCTTTAAAAAAAAAAAAAAATCAAATGTGGTTGAGTATTTACAGTTTGAAGTTTTTTTTAGGTTAATTTCCTCCATACTTCCTTTCTTTGCCTTTGAAAAGCAGAACAGCACAGTGAACAGTCTCTGTTGCCTCAAAGCAATTTCTTTTTGAACCAGAAAACAATTTTTTTCTTCAATATGATTGTAGAAGTTTAGCAGTTTTAACACTAAATAGAGGTAGAAACAACAATGTAGTGATCAGTAGAGACACTCAGAGATGGCCCTCTTCAGAGAATGGGTGGGCCTAATGGTCCTGGGCTCACACACGTGTGATTGTCACTGTTTCATGCTGTAGCTGCAAATGCATTTCCTATTTAGACTAGAAGAACCTTGAGACTATGTAGGCAAGACAGGAGGTAGAGCTGAAGATTCCTGCTTCACTTGATTGTCTCATTATTGCCTAGAAAGCATCTATAGACTGTTTCTGCTGAGACAAACTCTTGCTTGTTCATGTTTGCTCTCTCTTGTTAGAAGTCAATCTAGCTCACTCAGCAGTCAGTCTCTCCCTCTCCCATGGATGAATTGATCTACACAAGCCATAGCAAAAAGGTTTCAGTTTCCTTTTTGCACAATTATAGCAATCTATCCATATGTGCTGCTTGTTATAACTGTAAACTGTTGCAGGAAAAAAAAAAAAAAAAAAAATAGGCCAATAACTATGCCAATATTCATCACACACTATCATAGTTTCATGTAACATACACTAGGCTATTTACTTATTTCGCTTTCCTGGCATTGCTGTCACTTCTATTTTTGTCACAGAGCAAACCCTAGCACCCCCCCGACACACACACACACACACACACACACACACACACACACACCCCACCCCCTTCTTTCACCCTGTCTTAAGTGACTAACAAAGAAAAAAAGAAGAAGAGAAAAACGGGTTCCTCTTCCTCTTTTTCACTTTCAGAATGCACCAATTTTGCAAGTATTAACTTTCCACTCAGAGCTGTGAAGGCTTGTGGTAAACTGGGTGGATGGAGGCAATAAGAATTCAGTGACAGAGTCATTTAAATGTGTTATACTTTTGTGATACAGCACTGTAAAGTCATTATGTCCATTTCTGGTAATTATTTGAAATATTTTTTGATGTAGATTTTTGATTTTTCAGTTTCCATCATATTTCTCTTGTGCCATTAGAATGCAATAAGTACAGAAAAACGTCAGTGGCAAAATAGTCTCTCCCTACCATTTACATCTCTCTGTTAATAAAATGTGATTGACTGTGCCACTAAATGTGTATTATGTGTGATTCCTTTTACAGTATACTAATCTGTCAAGCTAAAGGTTGAGTTGTTGTTCTTGTTGTTTATTTTTTAGAGTGATGTAAGGCTCTTAGAGACTGTACGAATGCACTTCTTCTGATGCTGAAGTCAATCTCTTTTCCTCACAAACTTTATTTGTATATCACTTTCATACAAGATTGCAATGAAGAAATGGCATGCATAAGTAAAATAGAAAAAAAACATAAAAACAGAGACAGAATACCATAAATAATACAAACTAAGACAGAAATCAAATCCACTTGATTATAACAATACCATCTTGTGATACTATCACACCTGTCAACATGTTCAGGTTCGGACCCATGACTGCTAGAGGTGTGAATCTTCACTGGCCTCATTATTCAATTACGATTCAGCTGTCAATGATTCGTGCATCACACATGGCTGCTTTTTCATCATTTAAATTCCCCTTCTATTCAGAAATCCTTCAGTAATCAGACTATAGCAGTCTACAAAATAAAAGCTGCGCCTTTTCAATACATAAACACTACAAAAACAAAATATTTATCCATCTGCAGTGCCTTACACTTTTGTTATACTATATAGTACATAGTATATTGTCCAATAATATATTTTCACATAGCAGCCTAAAGATAAGGCATTTATTGACTGTGCTGCACACACCCCTCTCAGAACGGATGGCAAAGTTGACAGCGTCTCCTCCAACTTATTATTAACCCTTTATCAGGCACTCATTGAAATAAAAACATTTTCTAAAAGGTCTATAGCCTATATGAAAAGTATAAACACATATAAACTTAAAGGAACATTTTTTAAAACATGTTTTGTGAAACATGAATAACATATATATACATCTATAACAATATAACAAAAATAAAAGATATGTATTGCATTTTATATATATAAATATATATAACATAAATAACAAATATAATATGTATCCAAGTCCACTCCAGTCCAGTCCGGTCATTTATGCTGCATAGCAATGCAATTTTAGATGTCCGTGGAAGTTACCATTTATGGTTCCTTGCCTGATAAAGGGTTAATGGCTGCAGACTTTAGCTTTGGCTGAAAATGGCTAACGTGATTCAAAATTGTGTGTTGTGAGGCAGAAGTCACGTTCAGCGTGGGTCTCGTCCAGTTTGTACTTCCCAGCTAGTTAATAAAATCCGATATGTGCCGAGATGTCCGTTTAAAAAATTCTCATAATTTTTTTTTTATGACTCACAGATGATCTTTGCCTCTGACCGATCTCCTACATAAGTAACGTTGGCCTAATGTCCACCCACATGTCAAAGCATGGGAGCAATGTCGCAACAATCAGCATAAGCTGCAGACTCTCGATTATGTTCTGTCTGTGCAGATGAGTACTCATGGGCCAGACCACGCCCATCTTTAAACTCTGTCTTCATTTTGATCTGAACTTCACACCTGTAAACTTTCGTGACTGCATCAAAACTAATGTGGGGTTAGGGTAAACTAAAATCAGATCAAGAGGTCTGGGAGTTGGGACAAGGCCAAGGCAAGTTTCTTTATGGAATATTCCACAGGTTCATTGGCAGCAGGTGATAGTATCACGATTGGGTAGGGGCACCCTCGAAAGGCTCGGCCGTTCATGAGCAAGGATGCACAGTGCTATACCACTTTGTGAAAAGCACGACTGTATAAAAGATATTACTACATGGGCTCAGGAACACTTTGTAAAAGTGTTGTCAGTAAACAGTTCATTTACAAATGTTGCATTCTGTTTTATTGACAGTTTACACAGCATCCCAACTTTTTCGGAATCTGGGTTGTAGTTCCTACATGAAGCAGCTCTTATATTTTGTATCATATATCTCTGACACACATGGTGAATGATCCTCATTGTATGATGAGTGTTCTGGGAAAAACAATTAACATCATGAATGGGACTTATGCAAAACAGTTGTGGCTCAGGGGTAGGGCCAGCGTCTTGTTATCGGAAGGTTGTTGGTTCGATTCCACTGGTCTGCATGTTGAAGTGTCCTTGGGCAAGATACTGAACCCCAAACTGCTCCTGATATGCTGGTCGGCACCTTGCATGGCAGCCACCACCATCAGTTTATGAATGTATGTATAAATAACTGTAAGTCACTTTGGACAAAAGTGTCTGCTCAATGCCCTAAAATGTAAATGTCATGATGTGATGAAGCTTTGTTGTTGCAGGATTTCCTCTCCATGATTAGCATCCTGTCAAAATCTATTCCCAGATCAAATTTACACAAAGAAAGTTTTCTTAGGCAGAGCTACAATCATGTGACTTAAGTCTAAATAGAGCTTAAATAACCAGTGTTGGCAACGCTGCAGAGCATTTCACCAACTTCAGAAGTCATATATTTTCTCTGGTTGCTCATGCTAAATTTGATTGTTTTTGTAATGTATTTGATTGATCTCCACCCACAGGAAGTGATGAATAGTGATCTGTTCATGTGCACGGCCTGCCCACACAAACACAGCTATCGAGGCTAATGTCTCAATTTAAGTGTGTAGACATGTCATACATTGTTAAAAAGCTTAGATTCTCGTGATTCTATTCATGAAAACCATTTCAAGATAAAACCCCATTAGCAAGGACCTGTTGTGTCCCTTAAAACACAGGAAGAAGAGTCGCATAAAAAAGTGGGGTGGGTGGAGGAGGTGACAAAATTAGAGTCACAGAATCTCAGGGAAACCAGGAGGCAGGTGCAAAGGGCGGAGCAAGTCAATGGTGACCAGAAGACAGGACTGAGGGGCATTGCAGGTCTGAAGGGTAACTAGGAGGCAGGGCTTTAGGGTACAGCAGGGCTGGGGAAGCGACCAGGAGGCGGGAACAAAGTGTGAAACAGGTCAGGACGCCAGCTAGACGGCAGGAGCATTGGGTGGAAGCCCTAGGGAGGCCTGGCCAGAGGTTGGCGGAGATGGCAGAAGCCTTAGGGAGGATTCGGCAGTTGGCCGGCGGCAGAGGTGGAACCCCTCTGGAGGTCAGGTGAAACAGAATTCCTCCAGGAAGCCAGTGACATGGCTGGAAATCCAGACCAGAGTCAGACAGCTGGGGTTCAGTGCCAGAGACTAGTTACAAGTGACACCAGGCCAGTGACACCAGAGACCAGAATGGAGCAAGGGACTGAAAACAGGGTGCCAGGGCTGAGGCATGACGCTTGTGGCAACAGGACTTGAGGTAGGCAGCGGAGTCTCCGGGGCACCTGGCAGGCGGGGTTAAGGGCAGCTGGGGCTCAACGGCACTGGGCAGCTGGGGCTAGCTTGGGAACAGCCACTAGCTTGAGGCTAGCAGGCTGGTTGCAGGAAATCTTGGGCTGAGGCTTGGACTGAGAGCTGGGAACCTGGGGCAAAGGCCTCAGGGTGTTTAGGAAGTCTGTGACAAAAGCAGGTACAGAGCTTCTCAGCCAGGGCTTTGAGGATATTTTTTATGTGCCAATGACAAGGCAGCCTCTTTCTGCTGAAATTATTAGACTTAGAATTTCTTTATTGTCATTCAAATTTCACCTTATAGTGCAAGCGGACCAAAATGTCATTGCAGATGGCTCAGCAGAGTACAGGATAAAAACAGCAGCATGTATTTACATAAAAATTAATAAATAAAATGTGTAAACATAAATACTCAAATATATTGCACATTTTTTTATTGCACAATCAAGTGAAGCAGTCCTGAGTGGGTGTATGCGGGTGCGTGAGGGAGGATGGAGAGGGATTATTTTGTGTTTAACAGTCTTACACCATGTGGGAAGAAGCTGTTATGGAACCTGGCTGTTCTGCTACGAAGGCTGCAGAGCCTCTTCCCAGACTCCAGCAGCGAGAACAGTCCATGGTGGGGGTGGGAGGTGTCACTCCTGATGTTGTGAGCCCTGGTCAGGCAGCATTTTTTAGCGATGTCCTGGATGGGAGGAAGAGAGCTCCCGATGATTTTCTCCGCTGTCCTCACCACCCTCTGCAGGGACTTCCAGTCAGATGCACTGCAGGCTCCTGACCAGACAGAGATGCAGCTGGTCAGCATGCTCTCTATAGTGCCTCTGTAAAAGGTGGTGAGAATTGGAGGTGGGAGGTGTGCTCTTTTCATCCAGAGTCGAAAGTGCATGCGCTGCTGTGCTGTCTTTACCAGAGCTCCGGTGTGATGGGACCAGGTCCGAGTGTCTGTTATCTGCACCGCCAGGAACTTGGTGCTGCTGACTATCTCCACTGCTGTGTCGTTGATGAGGAGTTGTGTGTGACTGGGCTGGCTCCTCCTGAAGTCGACGATGATCTCCTTGGTTTTGTCGACGTTCAGAGCCAGGTTGTTGGTTTTGCACCAGTCCACCAGATGTTTCACCTCCTCTCTGTAGGCCGTGTCGTTGTCATCATGGATGAGGCCCAATACTGTCATGTCATCCGCAAACTTCACGATGTGGTTACTAGTGGACCTGGCACAGCAGTCGTGGGTCATCAAGGTGAACAGCAGAGGACTCAGGACGCAGCCTTGAGGCGAGCCGGTGCTCAGGGAGATGACACTGGAGGCGTTGTTGCCCACCCGCACAGACTGGGGTCTGTTGGTGAGGAAGTCAAGCAGCCAGTTACATGGGGGAGCTGAAGCCAAAGGGGACCAGTTTGCTCACCAGATATGTCTGCTTGGTCGATTCGTACTGTCAGGTTTAACACAAAGGGACACAAATGCAGAGACTTAGGCAGGCAGGTGAAAACTGAAAGTGAGCAACACAGGACCAGGAAAAAAGACAGGAACCTCAAGAGCAAAACAGACAAACCGATGAAGAGAGAGGGGAAAATGCCGTCTCCTTTAAAAAAAGAAAAAGTACATTTCCCCTCCAGCTCTAGTTAGCTGCAGTACATAAACACCAGACAATGGAGGTCACCTCTGTGGATTTCTGCTGTAGTCAGGTTGATAAGCAGAAGGAGTGAAATGTATTCACTTTTTCCCAAAAATCCCAAAAGGTCAGAGTAATCTCTAAAGTAATCTCTGAGTTCTCCTTCCATTTCGTAAATGGCTCCAGACCTACCCTAGATCCAACTGTCTCTCCACATACCCTGCAACACCAATGTAAATTTTCTCCCTAAGGTTGAGCCTCACAATAATAGTACTCACCAGAGATTTCGATTGTCACTCATCTCTCTACCCAGTGAACTTAAAATAAAGTACTTTTCCTCTCCAACTCCAGTCAGCAGTCAACACACTAATCACCCAACAATGGAGGTCAGATCCATGGATCACTGCTGCAGTCAATTTGATAAGCAGCAACATTTATTACTGAAATTTCAATATTTTTTACTTGCATAAATATAGATGAATTAGTGCCTTTGCATTGTCTTTGTATGCAATCTAGTGGTCATTTTTTTACCATTTACAGGTGTTACATTTACAAACTCCTACTACAGATTTTACCTGATCCACCTCTACTTTTGTCAGTCTTATCTTATCTTTGCAATTAAAAGTCGTCAAGGTCAATAGTTTTCATTGAACAGCTTGCCTGTGGAAGCGTGGGGATGTTTTGCCATGAAACAGGAAGTTGCTGTAACTCAGGCATCCATTTCCAGTGTGCCCAAAACATCACAGGTTTGGTCACAGGAAGTAAACCTTTGGCCATAAATCATCATTTGATACACATTAACTTTTTTACAGTGTGGTCTACCCTTGATATACTGTTCTGTGATGATTGAAGGTCGTTGTTTGTTACCCCTTGGTGGCTGGTTGATGCTGATTTTGAAAATACTATGGCAAGTAGCAGAAGGGAAGGGAATGCAGACTGAAATGGTCAGTCAATGGCAGGCTTATATTCACAGTCTACATCTGGTGAGTAAGACTAAGATCAGATTAATGTCTTAAGTCTGAGCCAACCCTGCTACCAGCTACCATATATCTTCCATAGGTTCAGACAAAGACAGCAGAAATGGCAAATGTTACAATTAATAAAAATTGACAAAATTAGCCAAGTCTCTGCTTGTGGTGACATGTTTTCCTCATTTCACATTATTTTAAAACAACACTAAAAACTTTAATGGTACTCAATAGAATAATCCAATGTCAAACTTGATAGCATTTTATCAACCAGACATAAATGTTTAACAACAATTTCACCAGATCACCAGACCAAGATCTGCATCAAACTGTACTCACTCATAGTTACCAGCCACCTAAATACAACTGTGTTTTTCACCAAGATCTATGCATTATTCCGTGAGAAAAAATTCCTGGAGCCAACCCTTTATCAAGATCTACACAGAAAAGTGAATGGGGTCTATTCTGGGCAGAGACTTATCCAAGTTTAATGGAAATCCATTCAGTAGTCTCTGTGTAATCCTTGGCAGAGGTAATAATTAATTCAAGGAGGAAGTACAACAAGATCAAAAAACTAAGAAATGATTGACAATTATGTAAAATAATAACTATATGCAGGAAACAAGCAAAGAAAAAAAACCCAGTCATGCAAGAACAGATAACAGATTTAACACTATGTTCCAGACGGGAAATGGTGTTCCATCCGGACAAAACTGCTGCTGGATTAGTTGCCTCTTAAGACTTGTTGTTCTATTTTTTTTCATAAACTTTGTCACTGGTCTCCCTCCATTTGATTGTCAACAGTCATTCTTGCCATCACAGATCATTTTTTTAAGGCTGTCCATTTTCTTGCTTTGCTCAAACTCCCTTCTGCTAGTGAGACTGACCTCCTGGTGGATCATGTGTTTCACCTTCATGCCTTACCATCTGACATAGTGTCCAACAAGGGTCCTCATGTGTGGAAGGCTTTCTGTTCTGCATTGGGAGCCACTGTCAGCCTATAATCTAGATACCATCCTTAAACTCAAGGGGCCCACAAATGGCCAATCAGGAACTTGAGGTTGCGGGTCGCTGAATTACTTCCTCCAATCCATCTTCTCGGAGTCCAGTTTTCCTGAGTGGAGTATGCTCATAACTACCTGCCCAATGCCTCCTCTGGTGTGTCACCCTTTCTTTCTTGGTTACCAACCACCTTTGTTTCCTGAACAGGAAGAGGAAATCACTGTCCCCTTGGTCCAGGTCCAGAGGCGCTGCTTTACCCCCACCTTTCATATTTCATCCAAACGAGTTGGACGGGATGCACGCTAGTCACATTAAAGGGATATTCCGGTGTAAATTTAATCCATGGTCTAACACACCTTGACACCGAGTAAGACTCCCCCTCAAGAGGTCAAGTTTGCTGACCACTAGCTTAGCTAGTTTAAGCAACCTCAGAAAAGACCGCACGATAACAATACACTGCAGCTTATGTCTCCAACTAGAAACCGCCATCAAAAAGCCACAATTAATGGTGAGAACAGCAGCAAACTTCAGCAACAGTACATGTACAGTCCCAGCACACAGTACGAAGCATCAAACATCTGCTAGCTTTGCCAGATTTGTATTAAAAACACAGCACAACTCACCCTCTCCTCCAGCAGCCTGCCTGTGTGGGGAAGCCCTGACGAGTCGATTACCGAGTGCAGTAGATTTCTGCAGCTCAAGGATGAAAATGTATGATTATTACTCCATGGAATGCTCAGTTCTTATTATCGAGAGCTGACAGGGAAAAGAACGGAAGTAACTGAGTAATAATCGTACATTTTCATCCTTCAGCTGCGGAAATCTACTGCACTCGGTAATCGACTCGACAGAAATGCTAGAAAAAGCTAGCAGATGTTTGATGCTTCGTACTGTGTGCTGGGACTGTACATGTACTGTTGCTGAAGTTTGCTGCTGTTCTCACCATTAATTGTGGCTTTTTGATGGCGGTTTCTAATTGGAGGCGTAAGCGGCAGTGTGTAGTTTTCATGCGGTCTTTTCTGAGGTTGCTAAAACTAGCTAAGCTAGCGGTCAGCAAACTTGACCTCTCGAGGGGGAGTCTTACTTGCTGTCACGGTGTGTTAGACCGTGGATTAAACTTACACCGGAATATCCCTTTAAGCAACCCAAGTAAGAGGCTTTTGTTTGGGCAGAGACATAAAGTTATAACGTGTTGCATATCATGCATGGTTAAATGAAAGGACTGCCGAATCCTACCTGTGATGTCATGTACTGTTTGCTGTCTATTTGTGTTTGCGCTCTCTAGGAGCTAACTTGCGCTGATCCACTGAGTTCATAGCCTGTGTAGTTTTGCTTCTGTGACCACAATACATCACATTCCTGTCCAATCAACCAACATAAACAAACCTACGTTTGCTTGCCGACCTCTGACTGATAGAAAGGTGACTATTGTGCATTTTATGACTGCTGTGTTATTTCAACAAAACATGTGAAACATTGTTTCCAACAAATTGGTAATGACCTCACTAAGGGTGTCCCTCGGTAGCACCGCTACCTTCTAGAAACAGTGTGTCACCGCTCCGCACGGCACCATCTTGTGTGTATTCAGAAGTGAACATGAGGTCAACGGTGTTGTAACCATTGTCTTTGTTCAATCCCATGCGTTTGCTCAATTGACCACTTTCAGCCTGACATACTCACATCCACCATGTTAAATTCAAGGTAACGTGATTGATCAAAATCACAGTCGCCCATTTTTCATTTGTGCCTGAATGTGACTTCCCCAAATCACATCCACCATTTTTGTAGTCCGTTCAACGTGACTTCCCCAAATCAAGCCATTGTCTGCCATACACATACACACACACACACACACACACACACACACACACACACACACACACACACAGACATTCTTCCACATATCTGTGCTTGCTTGTGTTTTGTTTTGTAGCATTGCTAGTTGTAGTTAGCAACTGTTGTTAAGCAAGTTGCTTTATGGATCAATGACAAGCTTTAATAAACACTATTGATTGTAACTGAACAGTTTTCTGTGATTATTTTGCATATCTAATATTATTATAACAGCTGGTTGAGATGGGCAGTGCTCGGATTTACACCTTCTATTCCTCTAATTATTGATATTTCTTTAATATTAACAGTTCTTGGTAAACTCAAGGTCTTTGAGACTAAAAGCATATCAGAATCAGAATTCCTTTATTTATCCCACAAAGGGGGAAACTTCTTCATCACAGTAGCCAAAGGACAGTAATATTGCAATAAACAATAATAATAGTAAAAAATAAACTATATATTAAAAAGGTAAGAAATAGAAATAGACTCATATACATGGTACTGTGAACAGTGTAACTGTAAGCAGTGTGGCAGTGTGTTGTTGTTGTTGTTGTTAATAAATAATATTATATGATTATTGATCCCTGATTCCAGGGCGGTGCCCCGGTGATTATTAATGAATATCAATAACATTCCCCATCGATTTCAACACCTCTGTCTTCTCCTGCATGTGCCCCCCCACCTCTCAGGATGATGGAAGTGGAGGCAGCTGCTGGACATGGCCCGCAATGTCAGGTGGACTGAGAGGAGGAGATTTAGGTTCAGTCCCTCATTCCCTCCACTTCTGCCTCGACTTTTCTCTCTTCTCTCCGTGTGTGTGTTTATGTGTGTGTATGTCTGTCAACCTGATTACCTGAATGGAGGTGTACCGGGCCAGGGCGGAACCACTCCAGACTCCTTCAAACACCTAGCTTTTCCACATCCACTGTGCCCGATCATCAGTCTAGCCTCATTTTGTAACTTTCACTTCCCGTTGCATTTGCAGTCCACTTATCCTGCTCTCCCCTCCCTGCAGTTCTGCCTGCCTTGGCCTTGGTCCCTGTCTCCAGCCACCACCATTGCCTTATCTCCCTGAACCCTTGCTGTACTCACACAACCCCTGGACTCAGCTCTTAGCTGCTCAGCTCCGTTCTCCTCTCCCCTGGACCCCTGGCTCAGTTCAGCTCCATTCACCATTCTGCTTACTCCAGCTCAAACCCACTCCCTTCAACCTTTGCAGTAAACTATCTGACAGCATTAAAACGCCCAGTCTCCCTGTCTGTCTGTGACCAGCACTTGGGTTCACTAGTCTAGCCTCAACACTGAGCAGCAATCCTTTTCCTTTATCCCCCATGCTGGGATCTTTTTTTCTTGTATCATCCTGAACACACACACACACACACACACGCTTGCTCTGATGTGTCATTGTCGAGTTGCTGTTATGGCCCTGGGGCTGAACCGCCCACGCCTGCTGCCTGCTGCCTGCTGCCTGCTGCCTGCTGCCGGCTGCCTGCCTGCCTCCACCCAGAGGATGCACTGAGCATGATAGCTGTCAAACTATTATTTGAATACATGTTAGAGCTGTCCGGCACACCATGCAAATATGTCTCTAACATCTGCTATCCATCTATTTATCCACTCCTCCATCTCACATGATACCAGTAGAGACTTCACCATTCATTTCTGTTTTACAAACATGTGATGTATGTAAAAGAAATGTAAGTTCAAATTCGGTGGTTTAACACAACTGTAGATACAATGGCAAAAGTGTTTCCCTTTGTCCTCGTGTATTAAATAAATAGATGGATGATAAAGGCTGTGTTCAGAACAGCTCAGTTGTTAACTTTACCATCGACGCTTACGTGTATTCTGCGTTCTGACGCAGACGGCAGCTTTTATTTTTTTCCATTTCATCTAAGTATCAATGAAGAAGTAGCAACAGCCGGCTATTTGAGCCAGTGAAACCACGATCGGTGTGAGCTTGTTCCTCTTTTCACAGCTCAGCCAGATGCGAACAGCTCAAACTTCCTCATCCAGGTCCAGTACGCTGCGCTCTGTCGCCTCGTCCGCATCTTCAGCCTGAACCAAAGAGAAAACAACGAGTGCAAAGGCATGGAACCAACTTAAAATAAATGAGGAATATTCTTTATACGCTCACCCGAATCTAGAAGATCAGACACAAGTGCAGAGAGAAGAGTGGAAGTGATCGGTTTGACGCGGTAAGTGTCCTCTTGACTTGTGTGGAAACGCAGTGGCCGAACTGTCTGAAAGGTGACAGGAACCTGCTGTCAAGTTTCACTTCATGTCTCTGACCAATTTAGGGACGAATGCTAAACTTATGCTTTGACGATGGACAAATGTACTAATCCAGTTTTATAACAAGGATGTTCTGTTCTAAAAAGAGGATCTTCGAAGTCTTTGAGCTGTAACAAAAAAAAAAAAAAAAAAGTCGCCGCGTGATAAAAATAGTGATGTAAAGAAATACATGGTAATGTAGTGATAGTGGTGTACACAGCTTTATAAAAGTGCTGCTCAGCTTTTCTTACATTACATTCTATGATTTTAGGAGCCTTAAGTATTTCACTAAGCCTGTTAATTTACTGCTTAATCATTTCACTTATTCAACTCTCTCTCTCTCTCTGTCTCTCTCTCTCTCTCTCTCTCTCTCTCTCTCTCTCTCTCTCTCGTGTGTGTGTGTGTGTGTGTGTGTGTGTCTCAGTTATTTTTAGACTGTCCATCTAGACTAAACCACTAACCAGAATGCGGACTAGTTTCTGTTTTGTTCTGTGTTCTTCTTCTAGTGTCTGTACATTGACTTTCATTTTAGATGTTGGACAGCCTAACATCACTGACAGCCCTCAAACCTCTTGGTAAAGAAAATGTCAGCATGTTATGTACAATGCAGAAATGCCAGTATGACATCATACTGGTGCCCAGTGTTAAATTTCCCATTTCTCATATATCTCAGCAGCCTGTTTTTCCCCAAATGTTGTAAATACAAAAGTAAAGTATTGCAACCTACATTTTTCAAATGACACAACATTCCTGGATGGCTGCAAGTATTTCTTTCTATGACAGAAGCAGAATTCAAATTTTGAGAATAAAACTCAACTTCCTTTAAAAAAATAATAAGCACACGACTCTATAAGAATAATACAGTTTATGATCCAATATTTACAATATATGAATGAAATATGAACATATTTTAAGTTAATGAATCTTGCCTGGGGCTTCAACTAATGATTACTTTCATGATCGATTTATCTGTTGATTAATCTCAATAAATTGTTTTTGCAAGGGCCAAAGGTGACATTTTGAGATGTCATGTTTAGTCCAACAGACAGTCCGAAACTAAAAGATCCTTTTTTCCCAATGATATACGGAAAAAGACAGGAAAGCTGGAGCCAGAGAACTTTGGGTATGTTTGCTTGATGATTGGCTAAATGACTAATTAACAAGGTAGTTGAAGATTCATTTTCAGTCAATCAATACATTTATCCGCTTCAATCTTTCTTGTTAATTGTCATGCAGATTTCATACAAAACATATTATGTCTTATGTAACATTTCTGCATGTGCTGTATACATAAACTACACTAAACTATATAGAGAGGGAAAATACTGTAATCTTGAATGCAATTTCTGAAATGTGTATGATCATATAAGTAACATATAGATAATTCAATATATGAACATTGTATTTTGATAAATAAATAATATAGGCTCAGTTTTTACGTATGGGTTATTTGTCAAGTAAATTAGTTGATAAGTTAATAATTATTGTTGACAGTAGCAAAGCACATTCATTCATGAATTGATTAGACCATTTTGATTTTCAGTGTCACTCAAACAGTATATTGTCGTGCTTCAAATGCAGAGACTCTTGTTTCTTTTTCTCATAGCTGCTAAAATTGCTACTATAATAACATTTTCAGTTTATTTTTGATCTGTTATGGTTTATTGTCTTCCTCAGCCAACATTGGGCCATGAACAAGGAGGCTGGTTTAGAGGAGGTGTGCTTTGGACTGCAGCTGCTTTACTTCCTTGCTTGCTAAGAAATTCACTTGTTTTGTGAGGAGTACGTGTTGTCATATTTGCATAGGGGCCTCCCAGAGGAAGCTGCATGTAATCTGATAAATTGCCTCCAGTTGTCACTCAGTGGATAAGTTGCATTTTGGGTTATGTAGACACAAAGTTTTGAAAAGCAGTCCACTGGTCCAACATTGCACTCCTTTTACACTGTTGGACTCATTATGGACAGTTCAAAACGAATGCACAAAACTGATACAGAGCCAGAGATATCATATTTTCATTCCACACACTCCTCACACTTAAAACCTGGCGCCTACATTACCTACAACGCACCGTAGCCTCGGAGTGACATCACTGGAGGCACTTTATCAGATTACATGCAGCTTCCTCTGGAGCCACATAATGTTTTATACAACCTTTTTTCACATATGCAATGTATGTGTGAGAAAATTCTTTCTTTCTTTCTTTCTTTCTTTCTTTCTTTCTTTCTTTCTTTCTTTCTTTCTTTCTTTCTTTCTTTCAAATTTACATCAAAGGAAGAAACCGTCCCTCATAACAGAAGACACAAATGATCCCTGTCCTCTGTCTGCTGATTCTGAGTCCAGGCTGTTGTGTGTTACTGTGGCAAACTAGTCAGTCAGTATACCAGTCAGTATACCAGTCAGTATGTCTTTCATGTTGTGTGCATTTTTGTACTCTTGTTGTTGTGTTTTGGGCTCATATCAACAAAGCATCAACGCACATGTGTCATTCACACAGCCTGAAAGCTCCTGCTGAATGTTGCTGCCTGTCTTATGGTCCTGCAGTTTTATGACTAAATGACTTGATGTTTGCAGTCGCACTAATTTGCATTGCATGATATCATTTGATTATCCTGAACTGGGTCTTTATTCAAATGCTAACCATGGAGTTACTGTATGATACATTGGACAGTGTTCATTACAACACTGTATTATATTTTGAGTAATATTTTGGAGCAGTCAACATGTACTATGAACGAGTGGTGTGCACAAGGGGGGCCATCGCCCCCCCTCGTGGCCCTATTCTTGAAAAACGCGTGCTAAAGTGCCCTCTTGGGAGCCAAAACAAGGGCTAAACTGCCCCCTTGGCTGGTTAAAACATGATAAACTGCCCTCTTGGGCGGCAAAAACGTGCACTTGGGTGAAGAAAACACACCAAACTCCAGTGTGTGTTCTTCACAATCCAGTGTTGAATCTACACAGTTCTCGTGGATGCTGATCCTAACTACAAACTAACTTGAGTAGTCTGTCTAGTTAGTCTGCTTTAGGCTATATAATGTGCCATTTGTATAACATATAAACATGTCTAAAGTGCCCTCGAGAACACGTGGAGCTTAGTGCCCTCTTCAGAACGCGCTGTTTGTGCCCTTTGTTGTCTTTTCGCCCCGCCCTTCAAAAGGTCTGTGCACGCCACTGCTAGGAACATTTGGCCTAAACTCTCTAAGGTCATGCTATTGTGTTAAGTCTGTTCCGCATGCATATACTTATAGTCTATATGTTTACTGCCCGCACTCTATCACTTTGATCAAAAATAGAGACCTTGGCTGAGAGGTAGCATTACTATTCTAAACTCTTCTGAAAGGTGCTTCGATGCTCTTGAATGTGGCTGCCTATTTTAGATATTACCACTGCTTGAATAGCACAGTGCTCATTTTCAAATATGACTTTGTAACTTTGAAAGAAGTAACACACCCTTGCTACAGCCCAGCTCTGTCTGATAGGATCAGCTGCTGGTGACTAATGTTAGCAAACTTTACTTTTTTTACTTTTTCTTTTTGTGCTGTTATATTACACCTAAACATCTTAAAGTGTTTTTAAAAACATATAAATGTTTCATTATATAAAGTTACATACATTTGCATTGTTGGAACATAAAACAGGAAACTTAAACTGCTTATGCAAAGCATGATGGGTAAGGTGGGCCGTCTTTGGCTCCAATGCTCTCTGCACTGTCTCACACATCAACCTCAACCTCAAAAATTATACTAGATATCTGTCAATGAATAAACAACTCTTGTAAATGTAGCCACTAAACAATTCTTCTATTATTGTTAATTGTCACAAATTTTATCCAAGTTAATATATGCAATTACAATATTATACAATATTTAAAAAAAAACTGACACAGGACAGGATTTGTCCTGTATTTTCACTCACATCCTACTCTAATGCGTACACTGCATTTTCACATGCTTGGAATGTGAAGAAATAATGTAAGAAATAATACAAAAAAATAGTTTTGCAAGGCTTTACAGAGAAATAGGCTATTAAATTAGAATTTGTGGATTGTGTCCCTTTTTCTTTTGCACTGAAGGTGTCAAACGTACATGTGACAGATAAATATGATGGTGTCTTTAAAGCAGTTGAACAATTCAATGAGCCATTATATATCTTGTAACCACTACTTGGCAACAGGTAGCAAGTTTCATACTCTCAGTAGTTCAGGATTTTGGTAAATAAGCTCATTCAGCTATTCCCTTTGGTGTCTTGTCATCACTGCGAGGGTGCCAGTCAATCAGGTTTGGAATTCTTAAGGGCAAGGCTCTTGGCCTGCATCTTGGCCTTAGGCAGGGCAATTTTTGGAGGGTACGAAGGCCACATGCTGGCCATCAAGGCCCTAGGTTATAAAACAGGGGTTTGATTTCACTAAAATAAACATTTTCTGAAGGCATATGCCTTTTTATTAACATAAAGAGAAAAGAAGTTGCAGCGGAAAAGGACTGGACAGGATTTACAGATCTGCTAACATCATTAGTCTTAAAGCTTGGTCAAACAACATTGTGAATTCAGTTATTGTTGGCCAGTGGCAAATGGGCTGCATTTAGTAGTCCATTCAGCCACTACTAAAAGCACTTTACAACAAGCACCATACACTCACAGGAACCATTTTGACAGGGTTAAAAGGTCATTTATTGGTCGTCAGTGTTGGGGGTAACGCGTTACAGTATTATGTTGATTTTAGCGGTAACAGAGTGATATAACACATTACTAATGATATTTCAGTCATATATTACTACAGTCATGTCATGTAACGCATTACAACCTGTGTTACCAACCGAAGTGAGGCGTTTATTGTTGTTTTTTTAAGAATCCATCCGCACCAACATGAACATATTAACATAGGCTCTGTGTGTTTAATACAGCCGAGCCTGTGTGTTCTTTGTTAAGTCTCTGTGTGACTGAAGAGTGACTGAGAGTGTTTCAGAGGCCTAACGATGAAGCCTAATCCTCTGAGTGCACTCTAATTTACAATTTTATGCCCAAAGTTATAGAAAAAGAGATTTCTGTCTTGTCGTGTCATTATAGGCTACAACACAGAAGATATAGTTCTGGTGTGTTTCATATGACCAAGCATACAATTAAAAATATTTATTTTTATCTCATTATGAATCAGACTTTGATCCTTTGTTCTGCCTGCTCATCCCTGTGTCCAAGGCCATTCATTTATTTAAAAAGATCTAGGCTATTTAATTGTTTTATATAGGTTATTTGGGCATTTTGTTGAAAGTAACTAAAACATACTATAATAAGTAATATATTACTCTATGCAGAGAGTAATATTGTTATGTAATATATTACCTTAAAATGAAGGTAACTAGTAATATGTTATATTTACAACACAGGGTTGCATAATGAAATGAAAGTTTCTAAACACCTTCATGCTACACAAATTACAGAACATATATTCAGTTATTAATATACAAATATGCATACACACGTAGTGCATCTTTTGAATTTGTGTCGGGTTTCACGTTGTTTGGCCAGCCTGAGTCCCACTTCTTTCATGTCCTCGCCTGTGAGCGGACATTAGCCAGGAGCAGCCTTGAACCAAGCTGGATTAGCATGGCTCTTATTTTGATTCTCTGCCTCCCTGGGGCAGGTCCAGCCGGAGAGGTTGGGTGGTCAAAAGACTCTCTAAGACGCTTAGTCCAAAACACCTGCTTTGGGGGCAATTTGCCGTTCAGTATCTTACAAAACACTTGGACATACAGACTGCAGGGCCCAGAGATCAACCACTGTACCCGCTGAAATAGATCAGAGATTGCAGCAAGTTACTGCTATACAATCTCCAATTAAAGCTTATTTTACAGACAAAACCAACTAGAAATAATGTGTTAATGAGTCAGCTGTAGTGGCTCTGGTGGGTGGGTTGTGTTACTCTGTGTTTCCAGTCTACATGCTGAGCTAATGTAACCAGCTAACGCTCTGCAAGAAAGCAGATAGGCTAAGCATATTTCCAAAAATGCGGAACTATTCTTTCAAGTGATCTGAAGTCCATGTTTGAGTTCTTTTTTGGGTGCTGAACTTTATGCTTTTGTGAGAGCTGCGAGGAGACCTGGGAAATCATGTCATTATTGGTATGATCTGAACTTCTATAAGACAGGGTTTCACTCCGTCCTAAATGAGAATGTTTGTCAAAAATACACTTTCCTGCACACAACTGAAATTCTATTGACCTACCAGAGAATTTGCACCCCTAAATTTTACTCTTTGGTATATCACCACCTTTACTTGCACACCGGCTCTTCTAACAAACTTGCAATAAGCTATATTTTGTAAATTATCATTCAATCAACAGATATTCAAATGACCCTGTAATCTGCTGCTTGTACCAACATTTCAGTCTGCAGCTTTAATAAGCTTTCATCCACCTTCAGCTTTTTGCCTTGGCTTGTTGGTCTCCACAGTTGAGTCTCAATGGGTGTCACTGACACTGAAACTTAAATCAAAAATGTTTTTGTCCACTTTGTATTCACTAAGCATAGCCAGCAGAGTAGAATTAGATTTGAATTCTGGTATGAATGCTTTTGATTCATAATGTTGCTGCTTTACACACGGATTGAGATGAACCAATGGTAGCTGCATTTTTACAAATCCAAACTAGGCCAATGTTGTATCAGCAGCCTCATGCTGCCCTCCATTTTATGTTTGTAAAAATATGACAGGGAGCCATGTCTATTCATTATTTGGAAGAAGAATTTCAAAAAAACAGTTTTAAATAGAAGTTCAAAGTGTCCAAAGACACCTGACCCTCCTCTGATTCACCATCTAAAGAGGAACAAGCTTTGGAACAGAGAGAAAAAAGGAAGTAAATATGTTAACACCACTAATCTCCAGAACACCGGAACTTCCTGTGTCTAAATGCTCAAATGAAACATTTTCCATTGCTAACCACTGTACATGAGTACAGTACAGTTTCATAATGATTATGGTAATGGCTGTTGCTATTTATATAAAAACTGATGATAACTGCAGAAGCACTGCCATTTTTGTCAGTGTTGGTGTTTCCTGCCACTTGTTATTCCACTGGAGATATCTCTATTCTCTTATGTGGTAGCTTTTAAATCCATGGTGACACGTCCCATCTACAGTTGTAGTCGACCTGCTGCACAGCTCCAGGACCTCTACTGTTTAGTGCTCAGGAGAAACATTCCATCCTTCGTTCAGAATGAGAATCTGCTTCACTGAGCTGCCTGTCATGTCTTCCCTCTCCATCTGTGCATGTGAGCCAGTGAGTGCTATGAAACATAGTTACTACTACATCTACCTTCACAGACTCCCTTTTTGTTCTTTGTCCTGTTAAACCTTGTTACGTATAGCTGCATACACATTTGCATGTACATACACACATGCAGATACAGTCTGATACAAACAGAAAAGTAGTCTTCCTTAGATGTACAACTTGTGTAGAAATCATTTGATTGGCACAGTAGACAGAAATACTTTGCATTGTCCTGTCACAGAACGCCTCAATAGCACTAACTGAAAAACAAAAACAGTATTGTAGCTGTTGTAAAAACTCTAATAAAGAGTAACAATATAGAGACCGCAACATACAGCAGCCCAAAAATCCTAAAGTCATGTCTCCACTACAGGGGAAGACTGAGTCAAAGACAAACATGCCTTATAGCTGTAACTGGATGGAGTCAGGAGTTCGATGACAGACGGCATCTTTGTCTTCTCAATCTTCCCCTGTAGTGGAGAAACACATCGTACATCGTGCCATATGCCATTTTCACGCCTTCTCCACCCAATATTAGGGAAATACATTTACAGTTACTGCCGGCACTTTAACAAGTGTCACAGCAAGCAGATTCACAAAAGACACTAGAATTTGCCAACTCATCGTATTTTGAATTTTCTAAACAAGCATGTAGATGTGGGCCATTTTAACTGCATCATGGAGTCACTGTCCGTCTAGATGAGAACATGAGGAAGGTTCGGATATCATCAGAAGTGCCTGCTACGTTAAACAGCCTGAGATAGAAGATCAATCACACAGGATAGAACAACAGAGGCAGTAAAACTAGCCAATAGCAGTGCAGATTGGTAGTCCAGCCACTGGAAGGTCCTACACTGCTTCTGCAGTTCAGCCTCTATTCAGTCTCATAGGTGAAGTTTCTGCCATTTGTCTTTCTTGCAAACAACATTCATTTAATACTGTAATTGTTAAATATGAAGTTGTTTGTAAATACAGTATGACAGACTGGTTTAGGATCTGTTTTCTGGCCAGCTCTTATTGTGGATGTCCTGTTGTGCATCTTACCATCCCAACCTTGAGACTTTAATACTGTAGATACATATGAATACGTATGTTTAGTTTACAAAATAATGAACAATTTGGCCGCTCCTCCGTTGAATGAGTTTGTGTCACTGCACTCAGACAATGGAAGGAGAACTAGAACGTCCAACAGAGGGGACTGTGTAGTACAGCACAGATCCACTGAGTCTGGCACATCCGTATTTTCAGTTAGAGCCACAACTCAGTTGGAACTCAGTACCGAGCCAGATAAGAGAGTGGAACACCTTTGCTGTTTTTAAATGTAAGATGAAGTCATGGCTGAAATCAACCCAAGCATGTACCCATCATGCATAGACTGTTGTCTTAATGTTGTGATGTCCTGTTGTTGTGGTGTCCTAATGTTGTGCTGTTGTTGTTGTTGTTGTGGTGTCCTAATGTTGTGCTGTTGTTGTTGTTGTTGTTGTTGTTGTGGTGTCCTAATGTTGTGCTGTTGTTGTTGTTGTTGTTGTTGTTGTGGTGTCCTAATGTTGTGCTGTTGTTGTTGTTGTTGTTGTTGTTGTGGTGTCCTAATGTTGTGCTGTTGTTGTTGTTGTTGTGGTGTCCTAATGTTGTGCTGTTGTTGTTGTTGTGGTGTCCTAATGTTGTGCTGTTGTTGTTGTTGTGGTGGTGGTGTCCTAATGTTGTGCTGTTGTTGTTGTTGTTGTGGTGTCCTAATGTTGTGCTGTTGTTGTTGTTGTTGTGGTGTCCTAATGTTGTGCTGTTGTTGTTGTTGTTGTGGTGTCCTAATGTTGTGCTGTTGTTGTTGTTGTTGTGGTGTCCTAATGTTGTGCTGTTGTTGTTGTTGTTGTTGTGGTGTCCTAATGTTGTGCTGTTGTTGTTGTTGTGGTGTCCTAATGTTGTGCTGTTGTTGTTGTTGTGGTGGTGGTGTCCTAATGTTGTGCTGTTGTTGTTGTTGTTGTGGTGTCCTAATGTTGTGCTGTTGTTGTTGTTGTTGTGGTGGTGTCCTAATGTTGTGCTGTTGTTGTTGTTGTTGTGGTGTCCTAATGTTGTGCTGTTGTTGTTGTTGTTGTGGTGTCCTAATGTTGTGCTGTTGTTGTTGTTGTTGTGGTGTCCTAATGTTGTGCTGTTGTTGTTGTTGTGGTGGTGTCCTAATGTTGTGCTGTTGTTGTTGTTGTTGTGGTGTCCTAATGTTGTGCTGTTGTTGTTGTTGTTGTGGTGTCCTAATGTTGTGCTGTTGTTGTTGTTGTTGTGGTGTCCTAATGTTGTGCTGTTGTTGTTGTTGTTGTGGTGTCCTAATGTTGTGCTGTTGTTGTTGTTGTTGTGGTGTCCTAATGTTGTGCTGTTGTTGTTGTTGTTGTGGTGTCCTAATGTTGTGCTGTTGTTGTTGTTGTTGTGGTGTCCTAATGTTGTGCTGTTGTTGTTGTTGTGGTGGTGTCCTAATGTTGTGCTGTTGTTGTTGTTGTTGTGGTGTCCTAATGTTGTGCTGTTGTTGTTGTTGTTGTGGTGTCCTAATGTTGTGCTGTTGTTGTTGTTGTTGTGGTGTCCTAATGTTGTGCTGTTGTTGTTGTTGTTGTGGTGTCCTAATGTTGTGCTGTTGTTGTTGTTGTTGTGGTGTCCTAATGTTGTGCTGTTGTTGTTGTTGTTGTGGTGTCCTAATGTTGTGCTGTTGTTGTTGTTGTTGTGGTGTCCTAATGTTGTGCTGTTGTTGTTGTTGTGGTGGTGTCCTAATGTTGTGCTGTTGTTGTTGTTGTTGTGGTGTCCTAATGTTGTGCTGTTGTTGTTGTTGTTGTGGTGTCCTAATGTTGTGCTGTTGTTGTTGTTGTGGTGGTGTCCTAATGTTGTGCTGTTGTTGTTGTTGTTGTGGTGTCCTAATGTTGTGCTGTTGTTGTTGTTGTGGTGGTGTCCTAATGTTGTGCTGTTGTTGTTGTTGTTGTGGTGTCCTAATGTTGTGCTGTTGTTGTTGTTGTTGTGGTGTCCTAATGTTGTGCTGTTGTTGTTGTTGTTGTGGTGTCCTAATGTTGTGCTGTTGTTGTTGTTGTTGTGGTGTCCTAATGTTGTGCTGTTGTTGTTGTTGTTGTGGTGTCCTAATGTTGTGCTGTTGTTGTTGTTGTTGTGGTGTCCTAATGTTGTGCTGTTGTTGTTGTTGTGGTGGTGTCCTAATGTTGTGCTGTTGTTGTTGTTGTTGTGGTGTCCTAATGTTGTGCTGTTGTTGTTGTTGTTGTGGTGTCCTAATGTTGTGCTGTTGTTGTTGTTGTGGTGGTGTCCTAATGTTGTGCTGTTGTTGTTGTTGTTGTGGTGTCCTAATGTTGTGCTGTTGTTGTTGTGGTGGTGGTGTCCTAATGTTGTGCTGTTGTTGTTGTTGTGGTGGTGGTGTCCTAATGTTGTGCTGTTGTTGTTGTTGTGGTGGTGTCCTAATGTTGTGATTTTATTGTTCGTATTATGTTGCTGTGTTTTACTGTTGTAGAATTGTGTGTTACTGTTTTTTTTTCTTTTTTATACTTCAGTGTTAGGTTTTCCTTTTGACAGAGATCCTCTGTTTCCTGCCCTATAGGGACTATAGGGACTACAGATGAAAATTAGCTTATAGCTAACTCTGGTACTGCTAATGAGCTGTGCATTGTCCCTGCTAAATAGACAAATAAATAAAAAATGTACTCTAGAGCTATAGAACTAGATCTGACTAATTACATTACATTGAACATTCCAAGTGTGTTTTACTGCTGGTATCCTTCATGTCTTACTGTTTTCCCTCTGTTGTCCCCCTGCAGAAGGAACAATGGGCTGTGTGGGCTCAAAGAAGGACCAGGACCCTCTGAGCAAAGGTTCTGGAAACGACGAGCTACAAAACCGTGCACAGACGGCCCACTATGTCAAAGACCCCACCGCAGGAAACTCTGGGAGCAAAGCTGTAAGCAGTATGAATGTGTGTGTCTGTGTGTGTCTGTATATATATATACATACATATATATACATATATATATATATATATACACATATATATACAATGTTTAATTAAGTATATTTACACATAAAAAACAAGGAAATTACACTTAAATATGGTCGTACACAACACAAATAATCAGGCCTAAGACTGCAGAAGAGTGCTGTTATTAGTTGTGATATATTATTAGATTTTATTATCAGATTTAATGTGGAAAATCTTGTATTAAACAACCAACCACTTCTAAAACATCTGATTTACTATGTCAATAATGTCAAAATGCTGCTGTGTATGTGGTAATCAGTTGTAATAGTAACATTGTGCTCGTGCTTGACTAAGTCACAAGCCAGTCCGAGCTTCTCACCAGTACATCAGTCTTAGTGTTTGTGTTGACAGCAGAACATACTGCTGCCATGCACCAATCCATATCAGGGTGGGTCCTGCACAGCAGCATGAAACGCTCTTCAAAGTATGGTTTTTGTTCATCTTATTGTATAAGCTATCTGTCAATGAACAAACAAATCTATGTAACTACACAATACTTACAAATGTAACTACAGAACCAACACTTCTATTACAGTTAAGACACAAATTGTATCGAACCTAATAAAGGTAATTACAATATTAAACTTAAATATAGCATTGTCAGTTCAAAAAACAAAAATAAAATAAATCTGTAAAACCATGGCCATTTTATGGTTATTAACAGTTACAGAAAGAGGAGAGTAAATAAATAGTTTTCTTTCGTTTTACAAGTAACTTAACTTAAGTATTTTATGTGAAAAGCAACTAGTAACTATAGCAGGCAGATAAATGAGATAAATGTAGTGGGCTAAAAAATAGTTTCCCCATGAAATGAACAATAATAATAATAATAATAAATACAAATAAATAGCATCAAATAGAAATATTGCACTTAATACAGGACTTGAGTAAATGCACTTCCACTGCTGAATGTGAATTTAGATCTTTTGCCACGTTGTATCTGACCGAAAAGCATATGTGAAGTTTTTTTCAAATCAAGATGGCTGCCGCAGCTGCAGTAATACATTGGCTTTAAATAAAGAGCAACAGAGATGAACTGTGTCGAATGCAGAAAGACTGAAAGTATGACGAGGTAACACAGATGACTATCACAGGCTGTCCGGTGCTCTTCAGAGAGGACAGATGAGCTCCAACATGAACTCTGAATGTGTTCCTGTTGCTTGCTATGATTTTGCATAACAGCCAGACTTTTGATCGCTGCCACGGGAGCAGGGTAGCAGTGTGGCTACGTCTAAGTGTGGTTCCTCTGGCTACTTCCTGTGTGCTTTTTCTCATTTCTCCTCAATGAAGAAAGAGGAAGTGTCAGAAGCAGAGCCATAGCACTCAAGCAAGCGATGTATGATCAAAATTTGGGTTATTAAGCAACGCCTAAGACATTCACATGTACTGTGTTATTTCGCAGATGTCTACATTTACAGACCATCTGTCTGACTGTCTGATCTTTACACAGCCCAGTATTTTACTTTGTTAAAAGACAAACTGTTTTTGATATAAAGAATACCCACTACAAATCCAGACATCTGAAGATAATTGCACAAAGTAGAACTGTAGAATATAAGACAATTCTGTACTTTTAAATTTATTTTGTACATGTCATATCAATGTAAGGGGAAACAAAATGAATGTGTTATTACTGTAAAGTGGAAAAACAGACAACTTTCCCCAGTGTTTCCCTGTGTTATTACTCTTGGCATCACTGTCACAAAGACAGCATTAGCAGCCTATTGTCCAAGGCCGTAAGAATCCCAATGTGAGCTAGAAACGCTGATCCCAGTGCTATGAAGAGACAGAGTGAAACAGCTGTTTGTATTAAGAAGTAGGCCGTTACTTACTGATCTAGTACAGAACAGCTGATTGTTTGTTATAAGTCCTGGTGGTAAGAGGAAACACATTAACGACATTAACTCAAACAACATTTGCCGGTCGGTTCACACCTGTTTAACCTTGGTTTCTATCACTTTCCATCTTCACCTTCTTTGCCTACTCTGTCAGCGGGGTTCTTTTTCTTTTACAGTGGAGAGTTTCCACAGTTATTCAGTTCTTACACTGTTACCTGGGGATAGAGACCGGGGACACAATGCCTCTTCCTATTTTGTTTGGTATTAGACGCACTTAGGTACCATAATTCATCCTTCTTTTTTCTGGGAAAAATCCAGCCTGATGGCAGACTCAGTAGCAAAGTAAAAGCAAGGTTTATAGGGAACCAATCTTTCCTCAGATTGGGATTTCTCCATAGCCATTACACTGCCGAATCAGTATTTATTTCAAAATACGAAGTTTATGCACAAAAGTTGCCAATTTCCAGTTTAAGCAGTACCATAATATAACACATTTGTAATGTGATTTTGCTAATAATATGATATTTACCATGTCCACTATTTCCACCTGAAATTAAGTGTTTGTTGATCATTCCTTTTAACAATCATGTTGTTAAAATGCAGAAATGGGTATTTTTCAGAGGAAAGGAAAAAATTCAAACTTGTTTATGTCCGTTGTTATTTCAGCTGTAACTATCATGTTATACAGTTACCGTTATATATTTATGGAAATATAGTTCTGCTGTGATTATCTCATGCACTGTGTTGTGAGGCTAGCATGTTTGATTAACTCAAACAACCCGACAGCGACATCTCACCGACTTGCCTCTGGTTTGGAGTTCAAAAGCAAGTTATTGTAAACAAACCTTGTGATTGGCTCTACTTTCTATGTCATATGTTTACTGCTGTGTTTACAGGGTGTTGCACTGCCCATTAGCAGCCCAATAACTAATGCAGCTTCAACTATTTTTTATTCTCAATTTAAATCAACAAAAAAAGAGGGAATGGATGTTCGGGGGAATTTCACTCTTCTCTGAGCCTTATACCACGATATGTCTCTCTGTCTTTCTGTTTACAGACCAAAATGCCATCCAGTGCTAACACTTCTGACGGTGAGTCACAATCTTTACTTACATCTAAACAAATCCACTTGACTCTACATTTTAAATGACACCACCATTCAACCTCTAATCTACAGTACCACTAAGGCCAACTGCAGGTCTAAGCACTCACCTTGTACTGTCAACAGCACCAGTATGCCACAAAGACAGTCACTTTAAGCAGCGTCATCTAGGTCATACACAAACGTGTGACGCTCAACACAACATGTGAGAGAGAGGAAAGAGAGGTTCAGAACGATAACCCTCTCACCGCCTCACCACACAGGCCTCCAACACACAGAAGACCAGCCCTGCTATTAATATCAGGCCTAAACGGAAATCAGTTATGAAGTCAAAATATGGGGAACCCAATGTTAGTAACAAGGTGGGCATGATTCAGACTCAAACAGAGTACAGTATGTCTACCAAAAAACTACTTAGACTGATGTGACTCATGTGCACTCTCACACTCTCACACCCTTATGAAGAACTTCCTTTTCACAAACCAAGAAAAGCAGGCTTGGTTTCTGCCACATTTAATGTTCAGTTTATCCAGTGGGGTTTTTCAGTGTTCTATGCCCACCATGATGTTTTCTCAGGCTGTAATTCCTCAGCATGTAACGCTTCAGAAGGTAAACAGGCTCATACTGTAGCTGTTACACTGATAAAAATACAGGGCTTGATCTACTTAAAAAAAGTAAGGCAACTTTTTGCATCATTTTATCCCGTAGATCAAACAAGAGTAGTCTTTGTCTTTTTGTACAACTTTAATTTTGCAAGCAAAAGTCAACTTACTTTTACAAACAAAGTAAACTCAGTTGTGTTAAGTTGAATTTACTTGCAAAAGTAAGTTGCCTTAACTTGTAAATGTAAGTTGACTTTACTAGCAAAAGTAAGTTAACATGACTTGCAAGATTAATGTTGTACATACAAAGACAACTCTTGTTTAATCTACATGATAAAATGATGCAAAAAGTTGCCTTACTTTTTCTCAGTAGATAAAACACATTATATTTTTGTCACGGTGAGCCACTTAAATCAAGTATGTGATCTAAGTGTTGGTGATCTGTCCAATATAAAAATGACATGACATTTTTGCCTCATGGTGCTAGAAAAAAATGACAACAACAAAATTAAGAGGGTGAATTCCCTGGAAACCATAAGTACACTCAGCAAATTGTGTGAGAGTTGCACCAGAGGAAAGGTTATAATAAGGCATTATACCCAGTACCCAGAATGCACCACACGGGGCGGGGCGTAGTTGGAGCAGAGTCAATATAACAAGCAAATAGTGTGTTGTGTGGATCTGCATAAGAAAATGTGTTGAGCCACTTACATACAGCTTGTTAGGGGAAAAATCAAAATGACTTGTGTTTTGAACAAATGTAGACTAATTCACAACTTATATATATATATTATATATATTCATGTCAAGAGACAAACATTGTTTTTTATTGTTATTATCACAGGCTTGATTATGTTACAAATACATATTCTTATATTCACTTTTTTCAGTGCACATATTAAAGCAAAAGCCATATTTATTACACTGCATCGAATTTTCATTTTCTTTCTGGCCTTGCTGCTGTAGGAGAAAGCATTGCCATGGCACTGTACGATTATGAGGCCATTCATGAAGGAGATCTTGGCTTCAAGAAAGGAGATAAGCTCATAATCTTAGAGGAGTAAGTTGAGTAAAAACATTTCTCTTGGACATACAGCATAAGAATGTGGTTTATCATGAAAATATTCACACCTATTTTGTGTCTTTGTCCTGTTGTCCTCTCGCACTCTCTCTCTTGCTCTGTAGATCAGGAGAGTGGTGGAGAGCTATGTTAATCAGTACAAGCCAGGAAGGTTACATTCCCAGTAACTACGTAGCCAAGGACACTCTGGAGGCAGAGGAGTAAGTGTACTCATATTGAAAATCTGTTTTTATGCATTATTGGTTTGCCTTAGTGGGATCCTGTACTGTATTTAGCTGGCACTTACAGGGTGGGCCACTGGATGCGTGAGACGTACTTCTCACACACGTGTCAAGCGTGGCTGCTGCATTGCATCATCTAGAGATTCTGGGTTTCTGTCTATTTGTACCGCGACACACGCCTGGTTCTTCAACCTGAAAATGACCTACAGACAGTCATATGGACATCATACCAGCATTTTACTACAGTTTTAATGTCTGTATCTGTAGAATATATCACAGACATGAAGAGAATACACCCAACAAGTGAGGGGCAGTTTCTCTCTTTCACTTTCTTTTTTCTTTCACTTTCTCTCCTTCCTTTCCTCCCTCTCTCTCTTTTCCCCTCCTACTTTCTTGCTCTTTCAGTGGGGTAAAGGAAAATCACGTCATCATATAATTATCAGAGTCAAACTCCATGTAAACAGCTGTGGCAGGCAGGAGCCGCCCTGCAGCAGCCCTGCAGCAGCCCTGCAGCAGCCACGCAGCAGCCACGCAGCGGCCATGCTGCCTGTATGAACAGAAACATGCAAGTGGGCAGCAGCAGCAGCTCAGTCAGGCAGCCGCCACGCAGCACACAGGCATCCAGTGCGCCCAGCCTGTTAGTGTAGTGGTGTAGCAGAACAATACATTATTGGCCCAATATTGGGTCATTTATATTAGTGTCTAGAATACCAATAAATAGAGCATATAATGTGAAGCCAAATTGCTTTCACTGACTTAACAAGAGCAGCATTTACACAATTCGACACAGTGGGTGCATAAACAATGTGCATAAGGTACCAGGTTGTAAGAACTTGTGAAAATGTGAAATTCTTCTTCTTCTTATCAGTACTGAGCATGACAAGCAGGTAATCGGTTATCGGTATTAGCTGAAAGAAATCAGTATCGTGCATTCCTAAAATGAAGCATACAATATGAGTGGAAAATGACTGCTTGTACACAAGGAGGTTAAAGGTTTCTGTACTAACTGAACTGAGTCCTGTTGTTGAGGTGGTTCTTCAAGGGCGTGAGCAGGAAAGATGCAGAGAGGCAGCTGCTGGCCCCTGGGAACAAAGTGGGGTCCTATATGATCCGAGACAGTGAGACCACCAAAGGTGAGTAAATTCTTTTGCTTTAGCATTAATGGTCCCTGTTATAATCTGTATTTGTGATCCTCAAATGTATGGATGTGCAATAATAAATTGTTGGATTGCCCTCTTCAAATTTAAGGTTCAGTGAGATTTATTTAAGGTAATTTGTCAAGTTTGTAACTCCATCATGCTACGCAAATGTAGTACATGTATACAGTTATTTCTAAACATATATACAATTGTTCAATTTGTAATCCAGCCTTGAGGTAACAAAAGCGTGGACTCATTTCTCTGCATCTGTTTGAGACAGGATGTTCCTGACTTGTGCATGTAGTTCTGTCGGTGGAAGAAGGCAGTCCTTGAATTTTATTGTGTGTAAGAGTTGAGGACAAATCCAGATCAAAAATAACTCACAGATTCCTTACAGTGGTGCTGGAGGCCAGAGTAATGTCATCCAGAGTAACTATATCATTACATGATTAGATGTTTAGGGCCCAGCACAATTACTTCTGTTTTGTCTGAGTTAAGAAGCAGAAAATTCCAGGTAATCCAGATTTTTATGTCCTTAATATATGCCCGAAGTTTAGCTGACTGATTAGTGTCATCTGGCTGAATGGATAAGTATAATTGCGTATCATCTGCATAACTATGGAAATTAATGGAGTGTTTTCTAATGATATTCTCAAAATGGAGCATACATAAAGTAAATAGTATTGGTCCGAGCACAGAGCCTTGTAGAACTACATGACTAACTTTTTAGGTTTTTAGATTAGGGTAGGATTGATTAATAGGCTGCAGCTCCACCTCCTCAGCTGGCGTCTTGAGGAATGTGAGTATATGACTATTAGGGACTAGGAATGCAAACTAGCAGCTTTGCTATAATCTGGCATGTTTACAGAGATGTTTTCAATGTTCATTAATGTGCACTGTCCCTATTCAAAAATAAAGCATTATTATGATTATTATTATTATTATTACTGGGAGGAGTGGTTTCATTAAGGCTGGCATATTCGTCATTACACGGCCAGGTTTCAGTGAGATGGAATAAGTCAATATGTGTTATGATCTCATATTAAATACTTTACTAAAAGGGCTTTGGATGACAGAGATCTAATATTCAAGAGTCCACATTTAATGTTTCTATTTTTGTGGCGTTGACTTCTTTTTAAACTCCTCTTTTTTGAACTGATTGAAGTGATGTGGGCACAGACAAAGTGTCAGTGGGGGTTTGGGTGGGTTACTGCTCTAAGAGAGGTGCAGAGGAGCATGTAGGACTGCAGCTCTGCCTCCTGGTCTCAACTCAGCCAGGGATCTTTATAAGAGAGCTGCTCCATCAAAGTGGGATGAATACAGACCATGGTTTCCCCACAAAGTCCACCAATTATCTCTTGTTTGCTGGACACTGGGTCGACAGCCAGCGGTTAAATGACGACATTAGGCTAAACATGTCATCACTGGTGAGATTTGGCAGGAGGCCAGAGAAAACTAGATTGGCATCAGCATTAAATAATTCCCTATGGGTCACATTGTAACTACTGCTTCCTTTCTCTTTTACAACAGGTAGCTACTCTCTGTCTGTCAGGGACAGCGATGTCCAGTCTGGTGACACAGTTAAACATTATAAGATCCGTACGCTCGACAATGGAGGATTCTACATCTCTCCCCGCAACACCTTCAGCACCCTGCAGGAGCTGGTCAGCCATTACAAGAGTGAGTTCAGTGCTGTCACAATTCAGACCGTTTCCTGTCTGAACTTTAGGGTAACTCCTAAAGAAATGGGTCAGATTGCTCTTTGAATCTCATCTGTGGGGCGCCCATAGCTCAGTCTGTAGAGCCCCCCCCTTCCCCGTTTCCTGTCATCTCTGAAGCTGTCCTATCAATAAAGCCACACAAAGGCCAAAAAAAATAAATAAATACAATAAATAATCTGCATAATCTGCATCAGCATCATTAAAAATGATTAGTAAAACAAAAAATGTAAAATCCTTCCCTGTTTCTTCCAGAGCAGGGAGATGGGCTCTGCCAAACCCTGACCAGCCCATGCTTGAGCCCCAAACCTGAGAAGCCATGGGAGAAAGATGCCTGGGAAATCCCAAGATCCTCACTAAAACTGGAAAAGAGGCTTGGTGCTGGCCAGTTTGGAGAAGTCTGGATGGGTGAGATAGATCTCAGTCATTCTAGAATCCAGGTTTTGATGGGGATGGGAAGCTTACAATTAATTTTTTCATGCTAATCCTTGTTTTGTTTTAAGCTACATACAATAAGCACACAAAAGTTGCAGTGAAGACCATGAAGCCAGGCAGCATGTCAGTTGAAGCCTTCATGGCTGAGGCCAACCTGATGAAGACTCTACAGCATGACAGACTGGTCCGACTCCATGCTGTGGTCACCAAGGAGGAGCCTATCTATATCATCACGGAGTTCATGGAGAAAGGTGTGTGTGTGTGTGTGTGTGTGTGTGTGTACAGATGCAGTGCATGGGCAGAATACTTTCACTTTATCTTTTATTCCACATCTATTTTTACGTCTCTATTTCTTCACATACATCACATGCATTTTAGCAATTAATATGTGTAATTAATGGTGCAACCCAGCCCATATGGATGTTTAACACGATGTAAAACATCCATATCATAACTTTGACAATTAAAGTGTGTTTACAGGTCTTGGGGAGTCCTACTGTGTAGGTGAAAAGTAATATAAAGTCTTTTGTAGCTCCAGAGGAAACTGCATGTGATCTGATAAATTGCGTCCAGCGCTGTCACTCAGTGGCAAATTGCATCGTTGTTGCATGATATTGTAGGTGCCAGGTTTTGAAAAGGAAGTAAAATGTATGGAATAAAAAACAGGATATCTCTGGTTGTGCTGTATAATTTTCAGAATTTGTTTTCTAACTGTCCAACAGTGTGATAGGAGTGCAATGTTAGAACAGTGGACTGCTTTTAAAAAACAGGCTCCCATATTCACCACAATGGATTGTAGCCACCAAGTGGCATCGCTGGAAGCAATTTATCAGATTGCATGCAGCTTCCTCTGGAGTCACAACAGTCTGCTTCTTTCACATGAATAGTACTATAAAGACCTGTAAACACACTTAAACGTGGAAAAGTGGTGGAGTTACCCTTTACACACATCACTTATTTACCTTCATAGGTACTGTAAGTGATTCCCATCCAGGAGCATTTTAACTCCATAGGGGGTAGTTTTGCAGTAGTCAGGATGGAATAAAAAAAAAGGTCATATCATTAAATGTTCTATAATCTACATAGTGAGCAGAGCAATCTTAAAGAGTTGGCTACAAGTATTGATAAACAGTTGAAATATGAATCAAAATTAAAAAAAAAAAAAAATCAAATACTTCACTATTGTAACAAGATCAACTTCTCTATGATCAACTGTGTTAAGTAAATTCAAATGAACACATTTGGTGTGACTTAAGTACTTGGAGTTCTTCGGACAGCAAAAGTTGAACCATTGCAGAAAGGGAACAATTTAACCCATAGAGTGAAGGGACAAGGAAAATATAGATTCATTGTAGTTTATTTATTTCATAATGCACCTACTGTAGAAAGCTGTGGTCTCTTAAATATCTCCCTAATATGAACAGTGGGCATGAAATCAAAAGGTCAAACCTTAGTCAAAACATGTTGGCAAAGAATAGTTGTATTTTTTCTACCATCGGGTCACAGATTTTTTGATTATGGTGAGAATCTGCCAAATGCATTGAGCTTTAGGCTACAAGTAGCATGTATTTAATCATGTGTTTGAATGTATCCCTACAGGTAGTTTATTGGACTTCTTAAAGAGTGATGAGGGCAATCGTGTGCAGCTCCCCAAGCTCATTGACTTCTCTGCCCAGGTGAGATTAATTTGTCAAATTTAGCTCCAGTCAATATTCCAATAAGGACAGGAGAAAAGAAATAAGTCCCCACCAAGTGAAAGCCTTTATTTTGTATTTTATATTTTTGTTTGTTTGTTCTTTTCATTATAGGCTATGATAATTCATTGGCAGCTGTAAGATTAGCTATGGTTTCACTTGAGACCAGAGTGGTTTTGTGAGACTTTAAAAGTGTTGTAATACAGTGTGTGCATGTAGCATATTGTGCAGATGAGTTCAACGTTTAAGGTTAATTTATTCATCATTTTACAACACAGGTTTGCAAAACAAAACTAAGTTTGAATTCCTTTATGCTACCTCATAGAAACAACATAGACAAAACAAACTATTTTAAAGACTGGAGTGTGGAGGATGAATGGAGGAGCCTGGGGCTCAGCCTGAGGTATGAAGCTGCTCCGTCGCCTGGTGCTACAGCACTGGATACTTGTGTATCTTTAGCCAGATGGCAGCAGGGTGAACAAACTGAGGCGGGTGTGCGTGTTGTTTTATGTAATCCTTTTGGCTCTGTGCAGACATCTCACTTCACATATATCGCTGACGCTCAGTAGATGGGTACCAGCGATGCGTTGGCCAGTTTTAACCATGCACCTAGGAACCTTCTGGTCGTGCAGAGCTGGTCAGCTTCATGGGTGAAATTGTGTTGAATGCTGAGCTGAAGTCATAAAACAGCATTCTGATGTAGCTGTTATTATTTTGAAGGTGTGTAAAGACTGAGTGGAGGGCAGTGGATATGGCATACTCAGTGGATCTGTCGGTCAAAGTCAGCTTGCTGATCAGCACATGTTCATAGTACACAGCTGGGTATGTTATCTGGACCAGCAGTCTTACTTATAGACACTCTCAGCAGGATTTTTTCTCAAATCCCCGCTGTGGTTACTGACGTTGGCCGTTCCTCTGGAGGTGGATCTGGTGACCAAAGCGAGCAAAAATGTGTTCAGCTCATCCAACGTAGTATATTGTTCCTTAGAATAAGATTGGTTGATCAGCAACCTGCCAACCTCCAGACAACAAAGCCTAAATCAGGAGACTAAACCCGACCAGGGTATCTGAGGAACTTACTCATTTATGAAAGGTGGTGAAGGCGATTCTGGAAAAGGTGAATTGTCTCATTCCAAAATGCTGACACATTTGGATCAGTATTCTAATCCAAAGAGCAGTATTTGACGCCCAGGGAATGAGACTCAACAATCAACTATCTATCTCCAGAATCACCTTCTTTACCATTAATAATGTTTCTTTTGGAATTGCAAGACATTTCAGAGAGCATCCTGTAAACAGGGTAACCCACTGTCACTACTGGCTGCCTGCACTGTGGTTCAGAGGAGAGGGAGAGACGCTACATGGATCTTGTCTGTGTGCTGTCAGTGTCCTCAGTGTTGAAAATTTTTATCTTGATAATAATGGTTATAGATTTGCCAGCCTAACTGATCCTAAATATTAAATGTATTTTCAGAATTCGAAGTGCAAGGTCTGTCAGAAAAACTATGTTGTATATATATATATATATATATATATTTCAGAAGCTCAAAGTTGAATTCTGTTTCCACTGGAGAGTTTCAGCTGTCCTGTCAAGTTTATAACTGCAACAGTCACTATTACACTAAGTTATTATCCATATTGGTGGTACATCTTGGCATGTGTAGAGCCGCTCCTACCTCTTTTATAAAAGCTGCTGGCTTTGAAATATGAATTATTATTTTATTATTATTTATTTATGATGGAGTTTTGCTTCACTTCTAATAGAATGAGAAAAGAGGGAAGGGAGGAGGAAGACAGTCAGATCTGCCTGTTTCGATTCAATCCCAGAACAGATTTGACCATGTAAAATGATTCATCAGTTAGAGAGGTTGCTCTCTCTCTAGTGCCAACACAAAGGAACAAAATAAAGAGACTACAGATATTAGTGTATCTTCACACACAAAATCGCAAGCATCCTGTTAAGGGCTGTTTTCTTTGCCAATGAGGAACTATTGGTAACTATGTTTTAACTCTTGTACCTGACTTATCTTTCTCTAGACTGCAGAGGGCATGGCCTACATTGAGCAGAGGAACTACATCCACAGAGACCTGAGAGCTGCCAACATCCTTGTCAATAAGGCTTTAGTTTGCAAAATTGCTGACTTTGGCCTTGCTCGTATCATTGAAGATAACGAGTACACAGCCAGGGAAGGTACGACACAATATTCACTGTCACATGTTATGTAGCGTGGCGTCATCAGCAGAAGTGATGAACAAACCTGCAAAGTGATTTTCCAGAACTGATGAAATGAGAGAAGTCATGGTTTCATCAGTTTTTAGGGGGAATTCCTTTTATGTCAGCGAGATGTCTGATTACAAAATGAGTGACTAAAATAGTCAGAACTTAAGACGAAAGTGACTTGCTGTATGGCTTACTGAATGAGTAGAGTCAGAGAGGACGTGTTACCAGCAGGGAAATTCATTAGAAATAATAATAACAATGTAAACATTAGTTTTAGTTTACAAATTTTGACATTTTTTAATTTTCCACAAAAACCAGGAGCCAAATTCCCTATCAAATGGACGGCCCCTGAGGCCATCAACTACGGATCTTTCACCATTAAGTCTGACGTCTGGTCCTTCGGTATCTTGCTGACTGAGATTATCAGTTACGGACGCACACCATACCCAGGTAAGTGTATCACTGCTTTCAACTTTGATGTAGTACTAAGGTTTTTCCCATTTCAACACCTGAATATACGAATAAAAACATATATACGATAAGGATATGAATGCAGACTGATATCAATTTCTTCATGTCACTGATTCTTGAGAATTTGGATAAAACATGTCCCACTAAGAAATGTGCTAATTCTGTTGGAAATTAATAACATTTTCATGAATAAAAAGAATAAAGGTGATAATCAGGGGGTCCTTTGCACATATGTAAGGTTCTTTTATAGGTTTAATGATTATTTGCTGGCCCATTGCCTACAAAATCAGTCTTCGTCAGTCTTCGGATAGGAGATAATCATTTAAACTTGATTAAAAAAAATAAAAGTAATAATTGAATTGAATAATATTTTCACCACATGAAAGAGCACATTGTAATATGTATTAAAAACTACAAACAGTGAGTTTTGAACAATATTCATTATTATTTTGTGGTTGCTCAAAATGTGTCCCACATATTCGTCACCACCGTCAGATATTTATAAAAAGCAATAAAATCAGGCAACTATAAGGTCAACTACATCCCTGAGGACCCTATTTTCAAACCTTCAGCTCTACTGCATGCTTCACTCAAGATCCTGTAAGTTTGCTATTTTCTCTCAAACTTGTTCATATTTTTGGACACTGCTACTGTCACAACCACAACATGTCAACAGCGTCACTTTACTATAAAAAATATTAGATTAGATTATGACATAAATCTTTACTTTTTAAGAAGAGGCCTGAAGTAGCTAGCAACAGAGGGGAAACGAGATGGCTAATGTGAACAACTCATGCATATCATGTGAAAGAGTAGGGTTTTGTCACCACCGTCAGGTTTTCTGTCTGACGGTGGTGACAAAAACCTCTAAATGGTCCTCAACAGAGACTAGAATATAATTATTGATCTGTAATGTTTCATTAACCTCTTTTATATTTCATTTATGTAATTCCCCCTATATTTCTTCCATATCGTCCAACCCTAAGGGATGAGGTGTGCCTTCCCTCTCTCTCAATTCACTATTATGCCATGTTCATTTGGCTTACGTCACTTGGGGCGCACACCTGCTACCTACCTACATAGCACATAGTATACAATATCCCTTGTAGGCTATGCATCTCCAATGACTAAAGCCAAATGAAAATGGCATGACAACATTCAACCAAATCTAACATTCACTGTAATTCCCCACAGTTTCAGTCATTACACTCAAATTTGACTTGATGAATTTTAGGAAGTTCTGGCTAGGCAGCAGCTATCTGTTGAGGAGAGAAGGAGCAGAAACAGGGAATATCAAAAGAAGCGTAGAGAGAAAACACACAGTGATGCAGAGTTAAAGGAGGAATACCTCAGAACGGAAAGGCAAAGATGGAAGAAGAGGGTGGAGGAAGGGAAGATAAAACATATCAATGACTTGAATGAAAGAGAAAAGAGAAGTCAGAGAAAGGCTTGGAAATGTTCATTTATCTGATCTTCACGTCCAATATACAGCTTATAGTCTAGTTTACAGAAGAATATGATCTATATTATTTTATGAGTGGGGGCACTACATGACAGTTAAATATGAGGTCAGTGATGAATTCTATCTTATTACTACTGGTAATGATTTCTTTTTTACTTATGATTTGATAATATATAATATATATAATATATTTGGTCCAAAAAATAACAATCCTCAGCACTGTGATAAACATTTTTCAAGGAATATAAGGTACAATTAAGCATTATCATTATTAATAGTGCCCCATCCCCATATCATCAAGTGATGATATGGGGATGGGGCATGATATGGGGAAGAAGATAAAAATGCAGTGTAGTGTTTGAGTTGAATTTTTTTCAAGTTCTAAGAGTTTAAAGGAATACTTCACCCAAAAATTAAAATTCGGTCATTATCTTCTCACATCCTATCTGGAATGTTGGGTGAAGTTTCATAGTCCAGAAAACATTTCTGGAGCTTCAGTGCAAAACAGTGTTGCAGAATTCCACTAAACAACTGAAGTGGCTGGGGACTTGTTTTTGAAAATAATAAACATAAACATAAATTAACGCCCTACAGCCTGTAGGGCGACTGTAGCTCAGCGGGTAGAGCAGATCGACCAGTGTTCGGAAGGTCGCTGGTTTGAATCCCAGCTCCCAGGGCGGAGCTGAGCTACATGTCGAAGTATCCTTGATCAACATACTGAACCCCAAAATCGCTCCTGATGTGCAGTTGGCACCTTACGGGGCGGCCTCTGCCATCAGTAAGGGCCCTGCGATGAGCTGGCGACTCGTCTGGGGTGCACCCTGCCTTCGCCCTTAGATAGCTGGGATAGGCTCCAGAAACCTCCCCGTGACCCCTTGAAGAAAGGGATAAAGCGGCTACCGAGACCATCAGCGGCTGACAATGAATGAAAGAATGAATAAATTAATGGCTTAACACACACACGTATGACCCTCGACTTTGGGAAATCAGGAAGCAATGCAGCAGTAATGTTGTGGATGGCAGCAGAACCAAATTTCCTTGAGCATAAATGGAATGGTCTTTGGAATGGCAAGGTCAGCTTCAAAGCCCTGCCAGATGGTTCTCTCCACAAGAACAGAGTTATTTACATTAACTGTCAATGTGAATTGATTTTACCACCAGAGTATGTTGAGTGTCAAATACCATTTGCTGGCCAAACACACAGCTGATGCAGAGAGTTAATCGCGAGTTAACTATGGACAATCATGTGATTAATCGTGATTAAATATTTTAAGCGATTGACGGTCCTTATACACACACACACACACTGCATATTACATTTGCACATACTCTCCATCTGAAGTGGGTGCACAAGCTTAAAGCGTTGAGGATGTAAATAGCATCTTTTCAAATCAATTTGGGATCTTAGAGCTTATATATACATACTGTATATATATACGTACATTGATGCTGTGACAAACTGACAATTTGTAAAGTAAAAAAATCTTTATAAGTAAAGAAACAACTTCATGTTTTGCAGTTAATGACAAATTTACAAGAAGACACGAATGATTTAGAAGTAAAGTTTCTCCTCACTCAGTAACTCCTAAAATGGCGTGATTTAGGAAGGGAGTCTGGGGATTTTGCAGTTATTAGCTCAATGGAAACACAGTGTGTTCAAAGACATCTGCCGCTAACATTGCCACGTAAGAGAGTATAATTTACATTACAATGAACAGAATGGAAATGAGACAGTGTGTAATCTATGCTGCCCGTTGTTGTCGCTTCTTCTCCTTCTTCTTCTTCTTCTTGTTGCACAGAGGACAGCAGTTGATTCGGTGGTCCTTCAATGTGGCCTAGGACAAGTGTGTTCACTCTGCTAAAAGAATGTGGTCACATGTGCCCAGACCAGGGGCGCTGCCAGGGATTTCGGGCCCCATAAAAGTAATCTAATTGGGCCCTTGTATAGGCCGGTGAAAAAGTGTGATGCTGTTTTCTATAAAACTATGCATTTTAATGATATTTTTGACTATCATTCCCATATTTGTGAAAAGAACAACATGACAGTTACTTGGTTACTTCTCACTGGCTCCCTTGTAGTCCTGCATGCAGGTTTGATTTATCTAATTTAAGGACAACACGGGCTCAGTTTTTAAGATTGTTTAAGCCATAAGCATCATAGAAATCTGTAAATTGAAATGAATCAGCTGATACCAAACATGTCATGCTAGCTGACTGGGAAAGGAGCTAAATATCGCTCCAAATTTGACCTGTTTTTACCGCGAGGTCATCGACCTCTATGCAGAGGGGATGTCAACTGACTGAATATGAACAGCTTGCTAAACGTTTGACTGCACTGATTATTTAACTAAAACGACAGTGAAATGTAAAAATCCAGAGTTATGGAGAGAAAAGTGAGCTAGCTTATAGACCACGGACAAAGTTAATATTCTGTAACTTTCCACCACATGAACCAACCTTGTTTTGTGAAAAACTGGGTGACATTGAGGCACTTCTCTGCCTTCTTACCAGCCGCTGTGGCGCTGTCTGTGACCAATCGGTGAGCTGCGGCCGATCCAGTCGGACTGAACCATTTTACGTAAATGGGGGGGGGGGCGTTAATGTTTCCAAAACAAATAAAGTTATTGTTACCAGTACATTGTAAATAATAAAATATATTAGTGATTATAAGTTAGTTAAAAACTTAGTGTCGTATTATTTTTTGTCAGTATTATATAATTTTATTAGGGGCCTCTCTGGGCCCCTCTTAATCATGGGCCCCTAGAATCCTTCTCCTTTTTGGCGCCCCAGGCCCAGACCATCTCTGAATGTGGTCTGAGTGATCAGATCTCAAATGCCTCCTCAAAGTGTCTTTGGGACATTCACACCTGTACTCAGAGCTGTCCATTTGTGCTCAGATCAGTCAGGACAGATGGTCATACAAGGTCTGAACAGCCTATGAGAGACCAGGCAGAGGGAGGGGTGATGATGTGTATGCATTCTTTGTCTTGCATACAGCACAGCCAAAGTTTTATCGGCCATTAAATATTTCTTATTTATGTTTTTTAGAAAAAAATAACCTCCTCTTATTTATGTTTAAGAGGTTGTGGCTTTGTAGCCTCTTACATTTACAGCATTGCATGCAAGACCAGCACATCGGGAGCAGTTTGGGATTCAGTATCTTGCCCAAGGACACTTCCACATGCAGACCAGGGGAATCGAACCAACAACCTTCAGATAACGAGATGCTAGCTCTACCCCTGAGCCACAGACGCCCCAAGTTTATAGTCATGTTCTCTTGTTTTTAGGGATGACCAACCCAGAGGTGATCCGCTCCCTGGAGAAGGGCTATCGGATGCAGCGCATGGACAGCTGTCCAACGGAACTATATGAAATCATGCTAGAGTGCTGGAAGAACAAGCCGGAGGACCGCCCCACCTTTGATTACCTGCAGAGTGTCCTGGAGGATTTCTACACAGCCACAGAGAGCCAATATCAGCAGCAGCCATGAGACTTTTACATTTCATCACTGTACATTCATCATTAACTGCAAATCCTGTTTCTACTGGCAGCAGTGCCAGAGTCTGTATCATTTTCTCTCTGTCTCTCTTTCTCATTCACACACAAATTATAGCTCAAGGGACTGTACAAAATTAATAGGGGAGTTGAAACATTTAAAAATAATAAAACCCACAAGATAAATTAAGAAAAGCTATTGAGCTAGTTCAGGGTACTGCACAAAAGGTGCTGTCTGATAGTGTTTTGAAGGCTTGGTTATTCTGTAAGTGAACCACAGCTGCGTCAGCTGGACTCAATATCTATCTTCCTAAGACCATGGCTATCAGAACTGGACAGAAATAACATTCAATGATTCCTTTTTAAAAAGCACATAGTTTGGATCACTCAGATGATTTCATTTTTTTGTTCATTATGTCCATAAGAGGCATAATTTATTACTTGCATAGATACATTTTGTTGATCAAAAATATGTTTTTTAAAGGATATACATACTTACATATAATAATATCAGAGAACCAAATAAGGTCCTATGCCATAAGGCTTCATATTAAGACAGTAGAGCGCTCACTAGTGCTAGAGTGAGAACTAACAATGCACTGTCTCTAGAAGTTCAAATGAATAATTCATAATAAATATGTAATTTGATGCCCTTATTTTTATATAGGTTAGTCTTCAAGTTGCTAGTGGTAGAAAGCTATGAAGGCTAACTGTAGCTTACATAGCAAGTATTCCCAAGTGGGGCTTTTTAGATGTTGTCAAACTGCAAATCACTCTGCAGCCGAGTTGGATTGTGAACTCGCTGCTGCTGCCGTGACCATGTGGTTGTTGCTGAATGATTAGCTTGATCCACAACTCATTTTGAATCATTTCAGACCGGTGAAATCGACGCTGTGTGACCCCTGTCCATCATGCAGTGTATTCAGTGCAGAGTTGTGGTGTCATGGCTTTTTATCCCTGTTGAACTTTTTTATTAAATTTGTTTGAATTTAGAATATTATTCGACAGCCCTTCACAAAGCTGTCCATAAATCATTATTTTTACTCTATAGTCCACTCATTTGTGTTCCTACATATTGCATGTATTTTGTGGATCACTGTACTGTGAGATAAAGCCCGTTCAGTCCCTTAAATCATTTCCAAACACATTTTCCGGTGTTCTACATAACATGTACAGCATGTAGGATGCCACTCTGTACAGTACAAGCAGCAAAAGCATGACTGTTTCTCATACGACTGGATCACACACAAATATTATTTTACACAAGTACAAAGATACATAGCCATATTCACAGGCAATTGCAGGCCACCTGTAAGCAGTCACATTTGAAAGGCTGGATTTAGTTGTTATGTTCCAGCACACACTGAGCATCCTTTCAAAGGAATGTATAACTGCAACACAGATGTTCAGAGTGGCACACGGACAGGGTTCAGCTTGGATATCACTGTGCTGACGACAGAAATTCAGCAAACAAAGGGCTAAGTGTCCACTTTCCTCATGTTAAATGCAGTGTTTCACATTGTGAAAGCAGAAGGGGTTCTGTGGACTTTGCAGTGGCTGATTATGTGCAAGTCCTCTATTATTTTTTATTGATAATTTTCCACTATGCTGTCGCTTGTTTAAGCATTATTTCCTTATTGTGCCTTTTGCAATTGTTTTTTTTTTTCTGTCTTTTAAAATATGCCATGTGCTTTGTATTTATAGTAAACTGATGTACACAAAACCTTTAGTGTCTTTATGTGAAGCAATATTATCGAATTATGCTTGTTGATCTTTTGGCCCATCGAACTGTTGGTTTCTATTTGGGAAGTAAATGAAACAGTGGATACGGATTTCCACATAATTTGTCCTTTTTTCTGCACGCAAAAAAATATTTATTGGTTCTAATAATTATGCTCGGAACATCTGTGTATCTTAAATGGAATGATCATTTCCAAAGTAAAAGCATTTTCTATAGTTTTTTTAGAGAAGGACTAATGAATGCTATTTTCTCTGACACTGTTTGAATAACGTGTTTCTCATACTGTCGGAAATAGTAATGTGGACCTAAAACCACTAAAACCAATCATTTCAAAGCAAATCTTCTCAAGGGAAGATTTCATAATTTTGTCATTTCGTGATTTGGTTTAGTCCCTTCAGATAGAACTGTGAGCAACAATATCTCGGATACGTTTTCTATGGAATGCTTAGAGTTAAAGTGTGACAATGACTCAATGCCCAGAACTGTAGAAATATATTTGGGGTTATGATTTAGAAATATATATATATATATATATATATATATATATATATATATATATATATATATATATATATATATATATATATATATATATATATATATACATACATTTAACATAATTTGCTTATTTTGTTAGATGCTTGATTAAAGTGTGGTGAAAAAGTTCAAATAAACTGTTTTTGAAACAAGTGTCTAATCAAATGTGTATTTATATAACAGCAAACAATATTTTAACCCATTAAGATGAATTGTTTTTTTAGTAGGCATGAATTTTATTAAAGTGAAGGCAATCCCAATTAATGATTTAAATCACATCATGTGTGATAGTTAAACAAGTCATTCACATGATTTCAGAGGATGATGTGAAAACGCTTTATCAAACTAAAAGCTATTCTGCTGTTTAGACTTTACTGGTAGTCGTTCAGTCAACACTGCTGAGGTAGGTCAGAAATCACACATCCACATGTTACCACTATGGGTGTGTCAAACAAACACACAACAGAAGAAGAAAAAAGAACACAGTACTTCCGTAACGTCACTTATGACACGTATTCAAAATGGCGGCCGCGGCTATGGTAAGTGGAAAAGCGAACTATTTTTCTACAAACTACACATCGCTCATAGTTCCCTTCTCAAATCAATTCGGACAGAAGGCTGTAATTGTAGCAGAGGTCTACCTTAGTCGATAAACAGCATTTGAACATGAACACGATATGGATTTACTGGTCCTCGCTGTTGATTGTATGTCGATGTTAAGGTTTTGCTAACTGATGCTGTAATGTTACTAGCTAACAACTATCGATACCTAGCTTGACTTGCCAGTGAGCGGTGGCATTAAACATATCTATTTGTTTCATTTGTCCTGGTTCATTAAATTATGCCGACAGAATATAGATAGTAATATACTCGGTTGTTACGCTGTCATTTGCTGTACGGCCAAGAGAAATCCGCGGTCTGAACTTTGACTCAACGCTAACATTAGCCTTTAGCAGCTCTGTCCCTCACCGTCAGTGTAATGTTGTTGTCTGTGTTGTCGGTGCCTAAAGATGTCAAGATAACAGCAGCAGATCAGCTAGACAAAACTAAACTAAAGTGAACTAAGGCTGTCTGTATTAATCTACTGCGCTGCTGCTGTTTGACAACTTGCTTTAGTCAGAAGCACGCTTGCTAACTTCCTCACTGCCATGACATTACTCTCATGCATGGACTTGCTCATGTATTTTTCAGTATTGAAGCATACAATCATAATTAGGCTTTCAGACATGGGAATAAGAAATGACAAAGATAATGACAGATTGAAAAATTGTCTTGAAGACAAAATAATAAGTATATGTGTACTGGCCACCCCACACCAGCCCATTCAAGTTAGACATTATGAGAGGCACCCTGGCAGGAACAGCCTTGACTCGTAGGATAGGCACGTCTGTGTCAGCTGCATATCACGACACTGCAGTTTTCTCCCCACCATTCATCTTCCCATAACTGTTTAAACTTTGTCAAGTTGCATGAGTGCTGTGAGAATCGCAATTTGGATGCAGATTTGGGCAGCTGGTGCTTATCAAGTAAAACGGATCGCCCATGTAGTTTGATACCCAGCCCCTGTAGTCCACATGTCAAATAGGGTTTTTGCTGGCTTGGGTTCACTAAGTACGTCAGCCCAGCACGGCAGAGATTTGCATTTCCAATCCAAAAGGGCTTGAAGGTGTGTCTTTTACCCCTTTCAGACTTTCCAAAAACCTGATTTTGACCTGCTAATCTGGGTCTACCTGGTACAGGTATTTATCGTCTGTGATGTGAACACAACACCTGGGTGAACAATAGGGCTGGCTATTGGCAAGGACTTCACGATACGATACGCATCATGATAAGTGGGTCACGATAAGGTTACAGCACGATACATTGCAATATAATGCAGATTGCGATGTAATTGTGATATTCCACATAGTAAAAAAATGTATTAAAAAAATAAAATGAAAATATAAAAACAGAGCTGAAATACAAGCTGTGTACAATCTTGGTAGTCTTGGTACATCACATCATCATACTGATAATTCAGCAGACATATTGAGTCAAAAAAATGTCATTTATTTGAATGGTATTGGCAGATGTGCACAGTTGCTCACTGTGGTACCAAACACACTGATGTAGCTTCCATAACAATTAAAATGCAACTCCTGCACTTTAACTGGACACACTGAAACAGTGGACACACTGAAATGCTAAAAACATGAAAATAAAGTGCATTTAGCGTGCTTTGGTGTCATTGAACTTACGTGGATTCCATCATAAATTGCACAAGTATTGTTAGTGTGACCCTGAACACACTGTAAGCATCATATGAAAATAAAGAAGCGTGGCTTAATGCTCCAGAGGAACGCAACAGACATTTCTCTGTGTAGTGTGATTTTTCACTCGTGATCACTTGTTTCAGTTTTGTGCCCAGTTTGAAATACACGGTAATGAGCTGTCTCATTCTGATTGTTTACTGTTATTTTTAATCCGTTGATGAGGACAAACGGTCACAAGTAGGGCCAGCATGCTGGCAGCCTAACAAGTTAGCAGCTTTGCCTTTCGGCAGACTGATCAGGAGTGTTCCCCAACACGTCACACACACGGATCATAGTGTGACATCCATAAACATTCATACCGCACAAACCTGCAGTGTTTCACCTAATTTCATGTGAATTTACCCTATTTTGACAGCCGTGTTGACCATGCTGCTTCCTCCTTCTCTGACTGATTAATTCATTCTGCTGGAAATGGCATCAGGCAATTCGAGGCAACTACTTGTACTGTGACATCTAGAGGAGTGGAGGTTGTAGGCTATTCACAACCTATTTAAAACATGAATAATTTTTTTCAAAATATTGATATTTGCAGCTGGAAATAAATTTAGTATATTTTGCAAAAAATAAATATTGCAATATATTGCCATATAGATTTTTTAGCACAGCGCTAGTGAACAAGCTAGCTTACTCCCCTGTGCAGGCACAATGCTCTGACTGGTGGAAGTTAAGGTCGCTGGTTTGTTCATCTTTCCAGCCGTCTCTAGTGAGATGTCTTATTCCTAAGCAACTTCTGTAATCAGCTCTGGAAAAAACGAGGTGACTAATTCAGAATTTTATGGATTAAGACTTTATAAAAGATTACTTTCCTCTGGATGCATTCTGATGAGGTGTATGATAGGTGTCATCTAGGGCTGGGCAATATGGCCTAAAAATTGAATCTCTGATTTTTTCACACCAAACTCGATTTACGTTTTTAATTGATTTTCTTTCCTTCTCAAAAACAAACTTCAAATGACAAAGAAATGATTCAAAGCATTGCATTTATTTTAATGCTTTTACTCTAAACAAAATTGCCCTGCCATTTTAAACAGTGCACCTTCAAACTCACTTGAAAAAATAAATAAAAGTGCATCCTTTTGAAAAGAATGTGTCCCTTTTTGATAAAATGCTTTTGTAAACATAACTTTAACATGTCAGACTGCATGTTTTTATAAAGCAGGTCAGTTTCCATATTGGGATTGATAAAGTGTGAACATAACTTTTGTTAAATACTTTATTTAGCAGAAGGTACGGGCACCATATCTTTTGTGAAACGCAACGTGACTGCATCTGTAAAAGCTGTCCACTGGGACCCTTTCTTGTCATACGGGACACAATGATTAAATGATTCTGCTAACACTGGCTGCTTTTTAGCAGGTGTTTGTGGGCTGCTGCGCTCCTGTACATCTCGTAGTGACTTACAAATGTCCCACTGTGATGCAACTGCGACTTTCTTGACTTTGAAAATTATCTTTTGAATTTACAAACATGACGTGTGATTAATGGCACAATTCGAACGGGATCAAAAATGATTCAATCTCCATTCACTGTCATACAAACTTTCTCAGAAATGGTGTCCCATGGGGTTTACTGGTAGGCGTGTGACTTTGGCACTCTACAGCAGCAGACTGAGTTCATTATGTGAAGTCAGTTGTTGTAATTTAGTTTCCAAAGCCTGTGAAATACTTTATATGCCTGTAAATATGAACATATCCTTTGTAAAATACTTTTACTGCAGTAGTAATGTTAACCCCTGTTAGCGCGTTAAAGGGAATTCCCATCATGTGTTAGCATCAAGCTAGCTGGCTGAGTGCTTGACATTTACATTTGGGCATTTAGCAGATGCTTTTGTCCAAAGCGACTTACAATAAGTACATTTGACACAAGAGAGAAACCACGACATATGGCGACATAACCGCCGATGGAGTAAAACGAAATATTGAAACAATTGTCAAGCCCTCATTTGAGGATCGTAACTGCTATTTGTCAAAGATTCTTTAAGTGCATAAGTGCTGTGATTGAAGTGCTAATGATACGAACATACAAGCGCATAATTCTTTTTTCTTTTTGGGGGGGGGGGAGTCATGCTATGCAGGGTCGAGGTAAAGTCTGAACAAATGAGTCTTGAGTCTTTTGCGGAAGATGGAGAGTGATTCTGCTGTCCTGACATTGGTCGGGAGTTTGTTCCACCACTGAGGTGCCAAAACAGAGAAGAGTCGCGACTTCACTGAGCGACCTTAGTTTGCTCTCAGCGATGGCGGTACCAGCCGGCCAGCTGATGTAGTGGAGTGAAGTGCTCACGCTGGGGCGAGTGGTCTGACCAGTGTTTGGAGGTAGTCGGGTGCAGTTCTGTTGACGGCCTTGAAGGCCAGCACCATCGTCTTGAATTGGATGCGGGCCCCAACAGGAAGCCAGTGGAGGTCACGGAGGAGGGGGGTCACATGGGAGAATTTGGGAAGATTGACATGCAAAATTGTTTTGGTAATAAAAGAGGCTTTGATATTTCTTTGTATACAGTACACATATTGTTGGTTTCATACTGAGGTTGTTGTCATTTCAGATAGGCGGACCGCGGTCCGAGTCCGGACCCAGACATACAACACATTATAACAGCATCCATAGGATTATAAACTATCCGCGGGTTTAGATTGACAGGGGGGACACGGGGGAAACACCTTGAAAACACACCGACGTCATCATCATGACGTGACCGTCACGCCTCTTTAGGAGCCGCAGCGCCGGGTTTCTGTGTGAATTACACAGCGGTTCGTCTTTAACGCGGAGATGCTTCGCTCTGTGTGAATCACCAACGACGGTGAATTGGTGAACCGCCGCTGCGGCGATATTGCGGCTTCTCTGTATGAACGGGTCTACTGATTCAAATGTGGAGACTGTGCAATAGTTTGAGATATTAAGTTGACTGTGTTAACTGTGTAATAGGTTTCATTGTTTAATTTGTCAAGTTTCATTTTGTCAAATGTGAAGACAGTGCCAAAAGGAGGTTTTTGTTGGCACAGGAAATGATGATTATTTATATTTATTTGAATTTAATGTATTAGCATTTGTTGTAACAAGCAGAGAAGAAAATAAATCCTGTCTTCCTACTCAGTGCATCTGGAACCTAATAGTTATTTTTGTGGTAGAAAAATTGGTATCGGCAAGTACACAAATGAAAATACTCCTACTCGGTTTGAAAAAAATGGTACTGGTGCAACCCTAGTTACTGTAGAGATGCGCATTCAGGTACTGAGATTTGGCATCGATTGATTTAATGTGAAGAGCTACTCGGTAGTGCTGACGTAACTGGGTAGGGATTCTTAAAAGTACCAAGTCCGGTACCCAACCCTGTTCACATTCTAGCTTACTTAGCTCAGTTTTAGCAACAGCACAGGAACAAAACAGTCACATCACACTAACTGTTACAGTTTGTCTCCACAGATTTCTTCTCACAGGGACACCTGTGGACATTTTGACGATAGTAGATATACTCAATCTTTTTATATATCATAAATTAAAGTAAATTGACCCTGTTTAGTATTAAAAGGTTACTTTTTTTTTTTACATAATTGAGAGTCTGCAGCTTATGTTGATTGTCCGACCTCAGCTGGATAATAAAGTTACGTTGTGACGTTTCTCTCATGCTTTAAACGACGGGCAGATATTAGGCTAACGTTACTTATGTAGGAGGTGTGTCGGAGGAAGGCGGAGGTCATCTGTGCGTGATTTAAAAAAAATGTATGTTTTTTTTAAATGGACAACTTGGGTTAGGGTTAGGCACATGTCAGATTTTATTAACTTGCTAGGAAGTACAAACTGGACGAGACCCATGTTGAGGGTGACTTCTGCCTCACAGCAGTAACTAATCAAGTTATCCATTTTCACCTAAAAACGTCTGTAGCCATAAATAATGAGCAGGAGGCGCTGTCAGCTATATCCTGCCCAATCTTCAAGCTGCTATGTGAAAACAACATTATTGTACAATTTATGTACTATATACTTTAACAAACATTCAAGGCACTGCAGATGGATAGATGTTTGTTTTTTGTAATGTTTATGCATTGAAAAGATGCAGCTTTTATTTTGTAGACTGCTATAGTCTGATTATTGGAAGGATCTCTGAATTAAAGGGGCATTTAGATGATGAAAAAGTAGCCATGTGCAGGAATATAATTCATTGTGGATGCTATACACTGAAATGCATCAAGATTCATTTTGCATTCAAATCATTGACAGCTGAATCATAATCATTCGTGAGGCCAGTGAAGATTCACACCCCTATGAAGCACAAGGAGAAAACAGCGGAGACAGAATCTCTCATCCCCTAATTTGCTAGCGGTAGCGTTTCCCACACATACAGTTGACTTGGGCAGGCCGTCCAGGTGTGTTTACAGTCGTGGTCAAAAGTTTAATACACGTGTAAAGAAAATGTATAATGGCGGTCTTCATTTCCAATTAGTTCTGCAGCTCTCATTTTTCTATGATGGAATAAAGAGAACCCATACTACTTTGTCACAAAAAACATTCATGAAGTTTGGTTCATTAATGAATTTATTATAGGTCTTCTGAAAATATGTACAAGTGTATATAAACTTTTGACTGTATATGGCAACCCATTTATGCACCTCATAGCAGAGCAAGGACAAAACGTCAATACAGCAATATGTCGTCGTCCTTCCACGTGCGATACGAATATTGATAGACTAGTGCTGAATATCAGTATTTTCATTTTAAAAATTAGGCGCACTTAACAGATGTCCCTGCCAATTTGACTCCCCAGCAACGCAACTTCATGGCTCCTCGTGGTGGTGCTTATCACATGAATGAGGGAAACGTGACCGGAAGTTGGCCAAAGAACAGGAGGTTTACAGTGGGATAATGGCGGACAGCAATGTTAAGAAAGCTAAGTTTAGAGATGCCCCAGCCACGTATAACAGCACTAACAAAATCTATAAAGACTATGTGATATGCAGGAACTGGTAAAGGAAGTATATGGGCAAAACCAAAAACATGCAAAGCCACTTGCAATGCCTCCACCCTGATCTTCTTCTGAGAAAGTGGCTAATGCTAACGTTGTAAGTCAACCTGCAGCGGTGATTGCGATGTTTAAAGCAAAACTTCCTTTCTCGTTCCCGAGGGCTGCCAATATAACGAAGCCCACACAGTATGCCGGAAAAAAAGGCTTTTGCCAAATGCTACATACAATGGAACCAGGCTATGAACTACCAAGAAGAAAGTATTTCACCGAAAAAACCATTACAGCTCTTTATGACGAGACGAGAGGAAAGGTGGAAGATGCACTCCAGTCTGCACTCACCTGCGGGTTCTACGTGACAATTACTGCCCATTTTATTGGTAACGAGTGGGAAATGCACTTGTTGTTTTTTTTTGTAGATTTTTCTTTTCTTTTTTGATGTGCAAATAACGCACACACCCTTGGCCCACTCTGTAGTTCTGGAAATCAGGAAGCGATGTAGCAGTAACGTTGTGGATGGCAAGCAGAAACAAACCTAGACAAGAACAAAATGATCTACATTAACTGTCGATTAGGCCTGCACGATGTGAGCAAAATGTGCGATGACACCCTTCAATATTGCGATGACGATATGACTTGAACAAAACCCTTCTAACAGTAATGTACACATGTTCCTGTTGCTGCAGTGATGGTCGTGTTACTTGACTGCTGCTCGACGTTTGCACTCGAGACTGACTGGCCTTAAATGGCTCGTGCAGCTCTTTATGGTGGTGCAGCAGGTGGTGATGGAGGTTGGTGGTGTTACCTCTGGACGTTGCTACAACTGTTCTGCAGGTCCTGCACAGTACCTGAGTCTGTAAATTGTCTTCTGGCTTGAGTCCAAAGTGTCTCCAAACCGCGGAGCTGCTATTTCTTTTCGCCACAAGCGTTTCGTCGGCAGTTTCACCGCTCTGCTCTCCTGCCTCCGACATCCTGTTTACTCTGGCTGCTAATTTTCACGCAGGAACGTGAGCAGAGCTGGGCGTCCTCTGATTGGCTAAACGGTGTGCATGCATTGCCCATGTGTCAAGGGCCGCATCTGATTGGCCAAATGTCAGCACGCTGAGTGTGAAAGCATGGCGGACGTAAACAAAACGTATTGCACTTCAGACCAGCTTTTGCGATGGGTTTATCGCGCACGTTCACATCGCGATGACGATGAAAATAGGATTAATCGTGCAGGCCTACTGTTGATGTGAACTGACTTACCACCGGAGTGCATCAAGTCTCAAATGAGGCTTGCTGGCCAAGCACACAGCTGATGCAGAGAGCCCTCCACCCCTCCCAAGACAGACTGCGCTGCATAGTTACAGCGGAGACACCTGGACAACTCTACATGCCACAAACTTTCAACAGCGATAGCTAAACATTGTTTAGTTATTATGGAATTTACAGCAAAAAACATAGGTTTGTCACTTTCCATGATGCATGGTGGGTCAGGATCTCAAACACAACACATTATAACATATGATTCTAAACAGTCGGCAGACACATCTTTAGATTAACAATTGGAAACTGTGGGAAACGTGTTGAAAAAAACCACAGATCTCAATGTGATGATGTGTAGCGTCACGCCTCTTGTGGTTCCGCAGTGTCAGCGTGCTGTATGAAAGGTCACACTGGAGCGGCTTCAGGCCGGTGCTGCTTGGTTCAGTGTTAACAAAAAAAAAGGTGAAGAAATAGCGAGCCTTCGTTGTGGAGATGATGCGGAGTCTATGTGTGTAAAGTGCTTCTGTCTGCTCTGGCTCCGTTTAAGGAATGAATTCAAAAAGTGCGCTCCTCTGATGCCTCGGCTTTAGATGGGGTTCCTGCTGTGACCTTGCTTCTGTGACTTCTGACCAAAGAAACAGACAAGGACCATGGCATGTAAACAATGAAGAATCAGAATCAGCTTCATTGGCCAATTATGTGTACACAAACAGGGAACTTGACTCCGGTATAGTTTGCTCTCAATGTCCAGGGAATAGTACAATAAACATTCATCTAAAATAAAAATGAATAATCGAAACATTTTGACAAATATGTAAAAGATTTTCAGCAGAATTTATATTAAAAAACATTGGCACAATTTCAGGTAAGTGGGTGAGCGGTGTGAATGAGTTCCTTTGAAACCTGCTGTAGAAGGCGTTGAGGTCTTCTGCCAGTCAGGGCTTTTCCACGGGGTGGGGGATGGTCCCCTGTAGTCAGTAGCCCCTTTCACACTGGTGTTTGGATGCGGCTTCTGTGCGCCAATTCTCCGCATCCGTCCCAGTGTGAATCTCTCCGATGCGGCGAGGGGTGAAATTTCGCTCCGGCGCTGATCCGCCTCTGGAGGTAGTATCGGGGCCGCATTATTGGCGAGCCGAACCAGTGTGAACGGATAAGCCGGCTTCGCGTATCGAGGGTGTGTCGATCGGACGGTCGGTGAACTACACAGGTCCTTCACTCAACTTAATACAGAGAAATGTTCCCACAAAGCAACGTTACAGGACCAAACAACAGTAACGTAGTAACTGTAACTGTCTTTGGTGACTTATATGAGGAAAAGAATACCGCACATATACGCGGAGAAGTGTCTGTCCTCCTGTCTGTCCTCCTGTCTGTCCTCCTGTCTGTCCTCCCGTCTGTCTGACCGACACATTTATGTCAGAAAAACAGGTCTGTTTCCGGCAAAAACTTAAACTCACCAAGTGTTTGTGATGAAAATAAATCACGGTGACGGTCAGCCCTCCAGACCGAGACTTCTGTGAACTTTCCCCCGGAAGACAGCCTCCCTCCCCGCGAGTCAGACAGCGTCCAGTTTACTGATGGTGATTATGTAATTATGTAGCCTAATTTAGCGCGACATCACTTCCCAGGATGTTTGGTGGGTCAGGATCTCAATCACGACACATCATAACAGCATCCATATGATTATAAATTGTCCGCGGTTTTGATTGACAGGGGGACACCGGGGAAACACCTTGAAAACACACCGACGTCATCATCATGACGTGTACCGTCACGCCTCTTTAGGAGCCTCAGAGCCGGATTTCAGTGTGAATTCACGTCGGTTCGTCTTTAATGCGGAGCTGCTTCGCTCTGTGTGAATCGCTATAGGCGGAGAATTGCCGAACCGGCGCTGCGGAGATAATGCGCCTTCTCCTGTGTGAAAGGGGTTAGTAATGTCCTGCACACCTCTCCAAACCTGATGCAGGGTCGTTGCCTGAGAAGCTGCTTCTTAGCTGATCTCCTTCGTCAGTGTGTTTCTGGCCTGGTCAGGATGAGATGGAGCAGACAGTGATAAGAAGATCCTAAAGCTGCAAGGAGAACAGAGCGTTAAGCACCCTTTATAAACTGTATAGCAATGGTCCAATGTGTTGGATTTGCTCTGTTAAAATCCCCACGAATGATGAGCAGGGATTCTGGGTATTTTTTCTCCATATCTGTTATCTGGTCAGCCAGGTGTTATTACGCCTCCGTTACACAGTCTTGCGGTGAGATATAAACTCGACCAGAACAAATGAGGAGAGCTCGAGAATAAAAAGGTTTACAATTTATGGAAAGAGTCTCTAAGTGAAGGCTGCACGACTTCAACACTATGACATATATGAAGCGGGCGCTGCCTCCCCTCGTCTTTCCCGACAGCTCCGTGATGCGGTCAGCTCAGAAAAGCTGGAATCCTGGCAGCTGTAGGGAGCTGTCCGGGATGTGTTCAGTGAGCCAGGTTTTAGGGCGGCAGATCCGTGAAAGTCCACGGTTTTTGAGTTGAGAAGCAGCAGTCCATCTTATTTGCTAGGGAGTGGACATTCCCCAGGTGTATGGACATGAGCGCAGTACGTAATCCCCTCTTCTTCAGCTTGACAAGTGCTCCTGCTCACTCCCCCCCCAGCAAATCTCATAGAGAGCTGCTGCACGTCCAACAAGAATCTCTGTACAAGTTTCCGGTTCAATGAAAACAGGTGAAAAAATTCCAGCAGATGACTATCGGATGCTTAAAAGGTCCTCTCTAGTGAATGTGAGCAGAGAGGGGTCCCAGAAGACTGAACAAAGCTAGGTACCAAGGCAGCCATCTGTGGCACCATCTTGCAAGATCGGGAACTTGAGCTGCAGCGATCAATAGACGCTTCACAGACATGGAAAAAACCCCACTCTGTTAAAATGTCAGTAACCATAATTTGGTACAGTCAGAAAGTAAAGATAAGATGACAATAAAGCATATTTTCAGAGTAATTGTAAAAAGGCTAATGGCATTATTGAATAGTCATATCAATATTTGGTATCAGCATGTACCCAAATTTCAGTACTTGTATGTGATCCAAAAAAAAGTGGTATGGGTTCATCCCTACCCAAGAGAAACAGCGCGTTTGTTGGTGAGGTGTAAATAGCGTCCTGCAGGGCTCCAGGGTGCCACTGCTTTGGTTGATAATGTGCCCAAAAATCTGTGGTATGAGCGTGTTACCCACACAGCTCATTTGAAAAAAGTTGGCATGTCCTCTTGCTCCTGTGCGCCATTTGAACTGGCTTTTTTATTCTTCTCCTGCTTTTTCTGAAAAACATTTCCTACTAGAGATGCACCGATCGCAATTTTTTTCGCAGAAGAACTTTAATTGACAGCTTAAACATCTTTGTATTTTTGTAAGAAAACATAGGCTATTAAATACCTCCAACATTTCTCCAAAACTGCACCAGGTTACAGGACCCTCTCACTCTCTCAAACAAGTCTTTAAATCTAGTGCTCTGTTACTGGACAGAGCATTTCCTAACCTGACTCTCGCCAGATGAATTTCGTTCCGCCTCGCTCCACTCATCCATCTGGGATCGCTCCATTGGAGATGTGTTTCAGAAGGCTGGGCCTTCTCAAAAATCCTTGCATATGATTGGATAAACCACTTGTCTGTCGGAGCCATCTGGTAGATCAAGCTCTTGCCAAATCCGGTCGGGAGAAGGGCAAAAACATCGTTTCCACCAACAAAAGCCTTCAGAGCCGTTCTCTGATCTTCTTTTAACGAAAAAATATTGGGTAGATTGGACAACACGGATGAAACAGCAGCATCAATGTTGACGCTTGCTTCCTCGCTGCGAGCCGCCATTGTTGTCTGAATCAAACCAGTCACTTCTCTGTCACATCTATGAAACTCCCGCCCGGCGCTCCTGATTGGCTCTACCATAAAATCTGGTGCCGAAATCCCTCCCAACGGGAGCGATCCCAGATGGATGTGAGTGGAGCTAGGCGGAACGAAATGCATCTGGCGAGAGTCAGGTTAAGCATATCCTTCTATCCAACAGTTATTGTATTCAGTGGCCTGTTAGTGAAATGGTCTAAATGAATTCAAGTTCCCCCTGATCAGTATTTGTGCTGTGTATGCTTCTATTCAATACTCTTACTGTGAACAGATCTATCTAAGACAGGGCTGATTGCAGTCCGGCACAGTGCCGGGGGGGGGCGTCATATGAAAAAGTTCCGGCTCAGGATTTTTTTTGCAATCACCCCTGCTAAGAACACACCTTGTTGTCAACTCCAGTAACATCCCCGTCTCTGCTCCGCTCCTTGTGTGTGTGGACCCGCAGTGAAACTCACACACACACACACACACACACACACACACAGGCAGGCAGCAGAGGAATTGAGAAGGTGTTGGAAGGCACAACTGCAAATTACAGCATAACACAGTAAAGACTCTCACACTGATATTAAATGAAACAAGTATGCATAGTTTAGGTAAATGACATAATATATTTTGTTTCCCTCTTTTCAGAGATCATCTGCGAGTGATAAACAAACTCTATTTTTTAAAGCGGACATCTTGGGGCACATGTCAGATTTTATGAACTTGCTGGGAAGTACAACCTGGACGAGACCCCTGCTGAGTGTGACTTCTGCCCCACAGTGATTACTAATCATGTCAGTGTGCAGCAGAGTCAATAAATGCCTTATCTCAAAGCTGCCATGTGAAAAAAACAATATCATTGTAGATTACAACAAACGTGTAAGGCACTCCAGATGGATAGAAGGTGTGTTTCTGTAATGTTTCTGTATTGAAAAGATGAAGCCTTTCTTCTGTAGACTTCTGTAGTCTGATTATTGGAAGGACTTTCTGAATAAAAGGCAAATTTAAATGATGAAAAAGTAGCCTTGTACAGTAATATAGATCAGGATGCCATACACTAAGATGCATCGAGAATGGAATTGTGGACAGCTGAATGGTAATGGAATGGTGAGGCTAGGGAAGATTCACACCTCTAATCTGACACTGATCCAGCTGGTTGTTGGTCATGGCTGGTCATGCCTAAAACCGCCCTATTCAGGTCTCTGGCTGGTCCATCAGTGTGTCTTTGTTTCCTACTGCTGCTGGGTGGTTGGAAGTCATATACTGCCCCCCATTCTACGCCCCTGAGCCACATTCATTTTGATGCAGTCATGAAACATCACAGGTTTACAGTTAAAATCAGAATGAAGACAGAGTTGGAAGAAGGTTTTGGTCTGACTTATCAGTACTCAATAATCATGTAACCATGTAGTAAGGACTACTGAATATGCATACTTTAGATGGGAATGTCAACATGTTGACAGGCTTCATGGCTGGATCCCGTCACAGGATGGTCTCTAGTTATTTTTCAGATTTCATGATGTACACTTAATGTAGTGTTTGTGAGATAAATATTTGTTGGTGTCTGTGTTGCAGGGGACGTGGTGGGCCTTGCTGCTGTTGTTGCCTCTGGTCCGGCCCTTCTATGTTCCTGGTGTTGCTCCCCGGGACTTCCATGATGGCGACACAGTAGATATTAAGGTAAGACTCAAATGTACTAAAATTCAACATTATGATATGGTTTTTCAATAGTTAGCCCCATTGCCTCACATCATTAAGGTCCTGGACCAGAATTCACAAAAATGGAGAAAATTGTCTTAGAGAGCTTCTAGTTTAGCCCTTAAAAAGTCCTGCAAGGAACCCTAGCTGAAGAGTGATAACCTGAGTGAAACTTCTGGGAGCAACTCTGAACAAGGAAAAGGCAGAAACTTGGATCTGAGTGAGGACCTTTGGTTGACACACACAGAGTGTGAAAAGCTGTGATTGACTGATCAAAACAAGAAATAAAAATGCATTTGAGTTAAAGCCCAAACGTATTTGATGAAGAAGTTACTTGAGTAGTGATTAACTTAAAGAATAGAAAAGGATCTAGTTGTAATTTTAAGGGAAAATTCTTAGAAAATGTCATCATTTGAATTTTCTTTGAATTTCATCACTTGGAGCAACTCTTACTACAAGAATGCTTTATGAATATGGCCCCTGCCCCCCTCACTGTATCTCTAGTAGTTTGTTCAGCATGATAATTCTACTTAATTTGCCACCTTATTTTTTGGATTTGATCACAAACTACTCTTTGAATCTGCTCACCTTGGCCCTCATTTATCAAACGAGCGTACGTAGCGTTTCTACGTTAGATTGATAAATGAGGGCCATTGTGTTTCCCTTCAGGTCTCTTTTCACGTCTGGTGTGTTTATTGCATGCACACCAGCCTGCCCCGCCCACGTCTCTCTGTTTCTCTCTGTGTCTGCTCTGCTCTGTTAATCAGGGATTCTGTCCAAACGATCCAACTTCCATCTTTGAAAAATGTCCATATTTCAGAGTATCTTAGTACTTGGTATGTTTTGTCCCCCTTTTGCTTTAATGATAGCATGCACTTAAGCTGGCATGGACTCCACAAGTTGTATATATATTTTGCATATCACAAGATCTGTAAGTCAGTCAGTTAGCAGATCATTTGTTTTTCAGGCAGTGAAGCTGACCAGCTCCCGCACACAGCTTCCCTATGAATACTACTCCCTGCCTTTCTGTAAGCCCGAATCTGTTTTCTACAAGGGAGAGAACCTAGGTAAGCTGCGCACATGTGTCAAATGTATTCTGGGAAATTTCTCTGAATTTTTCACTTAATTTGACTTCATCCTTTTCAGGAAAAGCAATATTATCTTACATGCTATTTACAGAGAATATACATTTTATTTTTCTTTGATTTTTTTTAATGTATATTCATCTATTTTTTATCATTATTTTTCTCAGGTGAAGTGTTACGCGGGGACCGTATTGTGAATACCCGCTACAATGTTGCGATGAACAAGGACAAGAAATGTGAGATGGTTTGCAACAAGAAAAAACTCAGCATAGAAGAAAGCAAGCTGGTTGCTGAGCGAATCCAGGAGGAGTATTATGTTCACCTGTGAGCATTCCTACGTCACCTACGTCACTGTTATTACCAGAAGAAACCGTTACATATGATGACTATGCTTTGCTTAAATCAGACCTAGGGTGAATAGGGGTTCTGAAGCAATGGGCAGTATGAGAAAAATAATGTGTTTTTTCAACATTAAAGCATGTATATGTTTTCATGGACACACCTAAAATAAAAGTATCAACCTTAAAAAAGAGCCTAATATGGGACCTTTAAGCAATACTTTCTGTTCAGTGACTCCAGACAAAGTATAATACTATTATATTATATATTTATTGTAGTAGAAATTGTAGTAATGGTAGACATAGTAGTACAAGAAGGAGTACTAGTAGTAGTGGTAAAGTAGAAGTGTTAGTCGAAGCACTAGTAGTCGTAGTCGTAGTAGTAGGTAAAAAGGCAGAATGGCTAAATAGCTGCACATTTCGATTGCTGAATGGTTTCGCTAGCTGAAGTTTGACTTTATTGACAGTTAAACTCACTAGAAAGATTTTAACATCAGTCCCTCAGAACAGAGGAACAACATGAGAAGAGGATCAGTCTAAGGCTGGAAATTTGCTGTGTCAGTACGGAGAAGACAGATGAATTGGAAAACTTCTGCTAGATAGAAATACCAAAAGTTATAGCCTTAATGTCCTGAACAAGCGGAACGGTTTCTGTAGTTCAAAATTTGGAGGAAGAGATACCTTTTGAAAAATGTACAGAAGAAAGAATAATAATATTTTAAAAATATAAGAATAAACAGAAGAACAATCTGTCTGTTACCTCATCTGTCGTTTTCCCTCCTCTGTTTAGTTAATGATGCAAGGAGGCTGCACTGATGACGGTTCACTTGTGTGTCCAAATGCTAAAGATATAACTTTGTTATGTTGTGTTTTTTTTTGTTATTTTAAGTTTTTCTACTTTTGGCATCATGATCCAGAAACACTTGGAGGTCAGAAGTTGGGCATTTCAGCAAGGAAACACCAACCTCCACTGCTGACCAGAGCGCAGCATTAGGGCCAGTTGATTTGCCACGAGTTTACAAGTTGGAATTCTGACTTCTAGTGGCGTTCAATTGTACTTTTTCTAGTAGGAGATTTGATTTTTTTTTTGAGTATTCTGGAACAATAAGTAAATGATAATATAAATAAGTCTAAATTGATTTGTAAAGAAAGGATCAAAGCATTTGTTCATAATGTAGTTGTAGATTAAATTTTTTTCAGCGCTATCTCTTCATTAACCTTGTTCTTAAGCAGTTTGATATTTGTCCGTTCAGTATGCAAACTATAACTAACTGAACACCTTCCTGTGCCTTTTTAGTATTGCAGACAACCTGCCAGTTGCGACCAGGTTAGAGTTTTACCCTAACAGAGAGGCTGGAGGGGATGAGGAGCCGAAGAAAGACATGGTGAAAGATATCCAGTTTGAACATGGCTACAGACTGGGCTTTGTCGACAGTAACAAGGTGAGCTTTATGTTGCCAGGTCACCGTCACTCCAATCTGATCAAACTACACAAGTGATGGAATGGATCGTACTTGATCCATAATCTGTAGGGATCACCCCCCACACTTCAGCTTGTGTGTGAATCTTGGCTTACATTCAAAATGTAATCATTGTAGTGTGAAATAAAGTGTTACTGTCCTGTTACTTTTAAACAGTATAAATACCTAAATGTTAATGAGAGTTACAGTGATAGCTGTTCAATCTGCTTGTATTTTTCTTGTCTTACTTCTTGTCTTTTCTCCCGAACAGTTTTATCTGCACAACCACCTGTCCTTCATTCTGTACTTCCACAAGGAAATGCTGGAGCAGGGGGAAGTTCACAATTACAGGGTGGTGCGATTTGAGGTCGTACCCCAAAGTGTAAAAGTAGATGGTAGGTGTCAACACAATCTTTCTGAATTGCTTAAGGTAGCATAATGTTTCATGATTAATGGTGATTAAAAAGTATTCGAATAGAACTAAGACACACATGGGTTGCCTCCAAAGTAGCCAGTAATGTAAACATTTCTTGTAATACTCTGTATAATTATTTATTTTCAGATCTGAAGGCTGTGGAAAATGAGAGGACTTGCACCTTGCCTGAGGCAAGTGGCTCTGCTCCCCAGGAGATTGACCCAGCCAAGGAGAATGAGGTCCTTTTCACCTACTCTGTCCACTGGGAGGTCAGTGACTGCGGCATGGGCTCTCAGTGACTTGGAACATCTTGTAATATGGAGTCAAACCACTGTGTAACTGAACAAATTCCTAAAACCTAAAAAAAAGTTGCTGTATTTAACCAAGGATTAGTTTGAAATCAAAATGATTCTGGTAAATTAGTTTTTATCCATGTTATCATTTTAGGACTAACTCTGTCTCTCTGCAGCCCAACCTAGTGTCAGCACAGTGCCAAGAAGAAGAAGTAGAACTAAGTATAACTGAATTGTACATGTCAAAACGAGAGTAAAAATTCATCCACAGCAGGAGAGATGAACCTGACTGGGGGTGTTAAGATAAAGTGGAAGGGGTTACCTTTATGTTCTGCGTTGTCTGCCAGAGGCAACCCCACTTTCTCTGACAAGAAGTGTTAGAAAGCTACTTTAAACAGCTGTGTATATAGCTAAATAGATAATAAGATAATATTAGCTAAGTTAAAAGAACTTCTGAGCACAGAAGGATAGTACAGTGCAGCTACAGGATTTTGAGAGGTCCAATCAATTTAAGAGTTTTCACATGATTGAATTAAAATTAAATTAATTAAATTAGATTTAAATTTAATTGATTAAATTAAATCAGAAATCCATGACATAAACTTCTGTAGTTCAAAGTTCTGAAGTCTGGGTACGGTATGACCCAAAAGTATGTTAGTGTCAGTTTATACCAGGAAAACTGACTGTCATACCTGTGCAAGTGCAAGCTAAAAAAAAGTGTCCAAAGGACGAGTGCCTCAGTGAGTTAATGTCGGTTCCTGGTTTATAAACTTGATCCATAATCTGTAGGGATCTCCCCCCACAGTTCAGCTTGTGTTTGAATCTTGGATTAAGTACAAAATGGAATCACCATAGTGTGAAATAAAGTTTCACCGCCCTGTTACTTTTAAACAGTATAATTATACTAATTTTAATGAGAGTTGCAGTGAAAAAAACAAAGCAGACAAGACAGATGCGTGCTGACGACTGCTGAATCTGCTCGTATTTTCCTTAGGTTACTTCTTGTCTTTTCTCCCTAACAGTTTTACAAGGTTACATGATAAAATTCAGGCATTTTCCTCAGTAGTTTTATTTCTGTAGGATATGAGGTTAAACAAAGCTAAATCAATGTTGAGCATCTTGTCTCCTCTGTGCAGGAGAGTGAAGTGAAGTGGGCGTCTCGATGGGACACATACCTGACCATGAGTGATGTCCAGATTCACTGGTTCTCCATTGTCAACTCTGTAGTGGTCGTCTTTTTCCTGTCTGGTATGTCTAATTGTTGACACATCCAGCTCAGCTCAGCTGTCATCTCTTACGTGTGTCCATATCAACACAGTAATGTGCTGTATGTTAAGCCCATGGCAGAAATCACATGGAGCAAATGCATATTTTATGTATAATATTAGTAGTTTGTAAAATTGTAATATAGCGGGGTTAGAGATATTAGATGTGTTTGGGATGAAAAGAGATGCTCAGACTTTCCACGTTAAACACACCAACCTCTCAAGCTGCTGCGTGCCTTCCCCAGGCCTGCCACTGCTCCTCTAGAGCTTTTCCTTGCTGGGCATCCGCTCTCCCTAGCCCAGAGACATAGCTGTGACAGCCAGAGAGGTTGGTGTGCTGGGGAAAATACAGCTCGCTGTCATCCACTGTATCAGCAGTGCTGCTGGCTGTTACCAACTAATCGAAATGAAAACACTGAGACAGTGAGAACATAAAGCCTCTAAGCTTGGCTCATACTGTTTGCTCATATGCCATTTTTCCACCAGCACTTTTGCCTGTACTGAGTCAAACCGTGCTGCACCGATTTGCTTTTCCATCACCAGTTTTATTACGCTGAGTGGAACCAAGCTCCACAGAAGGGCCAAGCCATGCCTGTCCTGAAAGTCAAAAGGAACACAAAGCTTTAATGGAACAGTACAACAAGTTTACACTAAGTAAACCTCGGCTACTAAAGTAGGAATAGCAGAATGCTAATGCTTTTTCACGAAAAGCTATAGATGATAATAACAAAGTAAAGAAACAGCACTTTCATTTTGAAATGGCTTACTTTCACACCAAGACATTTGAAATATTCTTTTGGGACAGTGGGGGAAAAAAGTTAGTCTGGAGCTCTGCAACATTTTTGCTGATTGCTTTCTTCACACTTTTCTGGACTCTAGAAATTTCAAAGGCTTGTGAATGTGGATCAAATCTATATATTTTTCTCTCCCAGGTATTTTGAGTATGATCATTATCAGGACCTTGAGGAAGGACATTGCTAATTACAACAGAGAGGATGACATAGTAAGAAAATACACACCTGACAAAACTGTATAAAGTAATTTGACTTGATTTCAAAGTAACTGCTTTAAGTGTTACTGAAATTAGCTTTGGGTTCTTTATGTTTATTATATTCCCAAAACTTCATCAAATATTTCTACTCCCTTATCAGGAGGATACCATGGAGGAATCAGGATGGAAGAATGTCCATGGTGATGTCTTCAGGCCGCCTCAGTATCCCATGATCCTCAGCTCTCTGCTGGGCTCAGGGATCCAGCTCTTTTGCATGGTCCTCATTGTCATATGTGAGTTTGTGTATTTTTTTGTTTTTGTTTGTTTTGTCCGAAGCCATGCCAAAGTAATGTTGCCATGGTGACAGGACTCAGTCACATTATCTCACAAATATAAAGCAGCAAAGATGAGCCTGTGCAAAAACAAATGTGAAATGTATCTGCAGCATGTGACATGAACAACAGCTAGATGTGCTTTTTACTAATCACTTTTGGCCATAAGCTGGACTGTAACATTGTGTGTGTGTGTGTGTGTGTGTGTGTGTGTGTGTGTGTGTGTGTGTGTGTGTGTGTGTGTGTGTGCGTGTGTGCGTGTGCGTGTGTGTGTGTGTAGTTGTTGCCATGTTGGGTATGTTGTCTCCGTCCAGTAGAGGAGCCTTGATGACCACTGCTTGCTTCCTCTTCATGTTCATGGGGTAAGAGCCGTAATCAACTGTGCCCTATATTTACATGTTTTGGAGTGTAAATAATTTTTACAACATTTCTGTCAAAATGTACATGCTGTGTAATATGGCGCCCCCCACAGTTTCTGAGTGCGACACCACTGTCTTCAGTACTTGTTTTTGTCACCGACAGGCTGATGTCAATTAAAGTGTCTGATGCATCATGGAAATGGTTCCTTACAGAGATTAGCCTTTTTGTTAAATACGATCCTTTTTGTAATCAGAAAAACAAGTCTATATCCCAGAGTCTCACTCTGAAATCTCACAGGGTGAGTTGTTACAGTTGTATCCTCATCTAGATTGTCAAAGTCAGCTAAGTAGTCAGCCATAACTTTGGAAATAAATTCATGCTGGCAGTACTTTAGGTAAACTCCAAACCTATCTCTCCAAGTCTGACTCACCTCTGCACAGTTGTCACATCTCACGGGATTTCAAAATGAGATTTCTACTTGTGTTTCTGGTTATAAAAACAGATCTTATTGTTTAACATAAAGGTCTGTCCTCCTTAGAATTGTTTCTGTAATGTCACTTGTCAATCAGACAAGGATAACAACATCAGCCTATCAGTGATCAAAACAAGCACTTTTAGTGGACTTTGATAGTCAGATTGCCCCAAAATATCTTCTGTAGCATGATGGAAGTGTACAGGCATTACCCTCTTTTCATTTACATTGTTTCCTGATAGCAAAAAATAACTATTGTGAGGGTTTCTACCACATTTTGCTGTCATTTATGGTCAGCCTAGCTTCTGCTTCCTCATACATACAGACACATGCATGCACAGAGTGAACATTAGCAACGCAGAGAGGCTGTTTAGGAGACGATAAGATCAATTGAAAGTAACATTTTACTCAAGTAAGAAGTAGAAAAAGGCATATATCCACCTGCTTTGTCCGTAGTTGTTTCAACTAACACAACCACAGCATGCTTGTTAAGATAATTACTACCAAGCTAAAACAAAAGCTGTCTGTATGAGGCCTAATTGCTGATCTGAGTGGTCATAAACCTTAAAATGTGTCCAATTCTTGTTAACTCCAAACCAGCCCCTCGTCCTTGGGCAGTGAATCACAGCAGCAGATATTATTGAGTGTACAGTTAAGGTCAAAATTATTAGCCCGCTTGGAACTTTTTAATATTTCCCTAAAATAATTCCCAATGTTTGCAATATTCATAAAATGTCATGTAGTAAATCATTCATGAATGATATGGCCCCATTTTGGTACACTTTGGAATGTAAAATAATTATTCAAGATTTCTCTATGAAAAATCTGGTGAAAACTGAGATGGTCAAAATTATTAGCCCCCATGGGATTTTGTGCTTTCAAAACAAATTAACTGGGTTTGAAACCACACCTGAGCAGTCAATTAGCACTGAACCTTATTTAAGTGAGTCCAAGAAGCAGAGTTAGTATCACTTGACCACTTGACTGAAAGTGATACTCTAGGGTTGTTCTCACATCTTTGTAAGAAGCAATATCATCATGCCAAGAAGCAACGAAATCAGTCTGGACCTCAGACAGAAGATAGTGGATCTTCATCTTCAGGGGGAAGGATATACTTGCATTTCCAAGCATTTCATGGTGTCTAGAACAGTTGTGCGTTGCATCATCGCAAAGCACAAAGAAACAAAGTCTGTTAAAAATAAACCTGGCCGTGGTCGGAAACGCAAGATTTCCAAAACTTTGCAACGAAAAATAATCAGAGATGTCAACAAGAATCCCCGGATCTCTGCAAAGACGATTGTTACTGAACTGGCTTCCTCTGGACTTGATGTTTCACACAAGACTGTTGTGAGGGCTCTTCATCGTGGTGGACTTCATGGTCATCGTCCAAGAAAAACCTCTTTGCTCTCACAGCGGCACATCAAAGCCCGACTGAACTTTGCCAGAGACCATTTGAAACATGAGGGCGAGTTTTGGAAGTCTGTCCTTTGGTCTGACGAAACCAAACTTGAGCTGTTTGGGCATATGGATGCTGCTTTTGTTTGGTGAAGGAAGGGCGAGGCCTTCAACCCTAAAAATACTGTCCCCACAGTGAAGCATGGTGGTGGAAGCATAATGCTGTGGGGCAGTTTTGCTGCTTCAGGGACAGGAAACCTTGTTCGGGTGCATGGGACCATGAAAAAGGAAGATTATGTGGATATTTTGAAGAACAACATCAAGACATCTGCTGCCAGTCGAGGGTTAGGTCGTCGCTGGGTCTTCCAACAAGACAATGACCCAAAGCATACATCAAAGTTAGTCAAAAACGTTTTGAAAGACACCAAAATCAAGGTTCTGGAGTGGCCCTCTCAGAGCCCTGATCTCAATCCTATCGAGAATCTGTGGAGGGAGCTCAAGGTTCGGGTCCATGCTCGGAGACCAAGCAATTTGCATGATCTTGAACAATTTGCCAAGGAAGAATGGGCTAAAATCCCTCAGGGGACATGTGCAGACTTAGTTAGAAACTACCAGAAGAGGTTGTTGTCAGTTCTGGATCAGAAAGGCTACACTATTGACTATTAGTTGTCAGAGGGCTAATCATTACATTACATTATTTGTTCTTTTCTTGTTTCAGTTCAGCAAACCAATAAAAATGTTCATTTGACCTTATGCAGATGTTGTCTTTGTTCTTGTGGACGCACACAAACTATCACCACTTAAGGTTATAGCCCATGTCATTGTAAGGATAAGGATTTTCTTTGATTTCATAATGGGGGTTAATAATTTTGACCTTAACTGTATGCTGTTGCAAACAGTGTTTTCTGTTGATGCCAGCAGAATAAAATCGATTTGATATCTGTCTCTTATTGATCTCAGGATATTTAATATAATTTCCTTCATTACAGGGTTATATAATATTTTACTGACTTTTTAATTTTTCTCACCTAGGGTAACCCTCCCTTTTTTAACTATACATTCGTTTTCAGTCCTCCTTCTTCATTCCAAAGATTTTAGTAATTAAGATATAACTTGTGCATTCCTATGATGTCACGCTGCTTTTCTCTGTGGATGTTTCTCCTCCAGTGTATTTGGTGGCTATTTTGCTGGCAGACTGTACCGCACACTGAAAGGACATCGATGGAAGAAAGGAGCTTTTTGTGTAAGACAGTTTTTTTTGATAAGCTGATACTCCTTTCCACTGGTCAAAAATCCCACTTAAACCCGCTAAGATTGGGCTTTTTTTGTGCAATGGGAATGTGTACACTATTCATTTACACCCAGGTCATTTAACTCTGCAGTAGACACAAGTTTTTACCACCTCGGCTCGGGTTTGATCTAAACATAAAGACCCGGGTGAACATGCTAAATTCAGCTGCACAAAGTGGTGACGCGTTATTAACATCCGGTGGTGGCGCGTCAGTAAGGAAGGAGTTTGTGGATGCAATCTATACAAGGATGTTTTATTACTGGATGCAGTGTTGGAGGTGGAGCCCCGTTCATTTATATGAAAGCTGCTCAGTAGTGTTTTGAAGTAAAAAAACGCTCGACTTCCCGGGTATGAAAATACTTGGAACACCTACCAAGCCAGCTAACTTTCAGTTTAGTGCTTGGCTAATTTGGGAGTAAAATAATTTAATCGTGGGGTCTTCTAGACTTTCCAAATGTTATTGGACTGAATGGCTCAAATTATGACAGTGAAAGTGGATCTATTGTTGTCTTCTCTTCTGTTACAACTGTTTAAGGCGCATTCGTGACATGAAACGTGAGGTCAGTGATGTACAACACTTCAGATAAAAATCACAGACTGGTGGCCTTGCCTGCAGGAAGTGGGAAAGGGGGTCAGTAGGTGATCTTTAGCTGGTTTAAAAAAACCTTGTGTTTTGTTTGTTTTGTCTCCACTGTAGACAGCAACTTTGTATCCTGCAGTGGTTTTTGGAATCTGCTTCATCCTCAATTGTTTCATCTGGGGCGAACACTCCTCTGGGGCAGTAAGTATCACAACTCAGATGCGCATAATCTCAAATGTATGCATTCAGCATATATTCATAACGTGTACAGAAACAGCATGCTAGAAGGCCAGTTACTTTACTGTAATAGTGATGTTCAGGTTTTGTTAAAAAAATTATTCATAGCACGTATTTATTTTTATGTCTTGACAATTCTTTCCGTGTCCCTGCTTACTTCATTCATCACCTCAGGTTCCCTTCACCACAATGATGGCCCTTCTATGTATGTGGTTCGGTATCTCCATGCCCTTGGTGTACCTGGGCTATTACTTTGGATTCCGCAAACAGCCATATGATAACCCAGTACGCACCAATCAGATCCCTCGTCAGGTTCCAGAGCAGCGCTGGTACATGAACAAGTTTGTAGGGTGAGTGTTAAGTAAATCCAACAATCTGCTTTATTATCTTATGCCGGCTACTGGGATTGTTGATGGCTACAGTGTAACATTTGGCAGGCTGTCTTTATTTATTATAGAATGTTTTCTTTCCACTAGAATCCTGATGGCTGGGATCCTACCATTTGGTGCCATGTTCATCGAACTCTTCTTCATTTTCAGTGTAAGTCCAACTGCTCTGCTCTGAATGCATTGTGATCAATGCAAAGCCAGATCAACTCTTCTTCACCAGTTTGTTACTCAGTACAGATAGAATACCTTAAAATTGTTCATCCGTTACATTTAAAGAGAAGCCATTGATGTGAGGTCCGTGGCTTGGTCCTCATATGCACAGTAATGCCAACATCACTGTTTGTTTAACCACCTGTAGGCCATCTGGGAGAATCAGTTCTATTACCTCTTCGGCTTCCTGTTTCTGGTCTTCATTATCTTGGTGGTCTCCTGCTCCCAGATCAGTATTGTCATGGTTTATTTCCAGCTCTGTGCAGAGGTGAGTTCATTTAATAGTTTAGACTACAATTTACCATTCTCTTTTGTTTGCATGGCAGACCTAATTTCCCCTCGGGGATTAATAAAGTTATCTATCTATCTGTGTTTGATCGAAAATCTCTGCAACTCTTTTCAAGGGGATACCACAGTATTCTAATTTTTTAAATTCCTGTTTTCGTGGGTTTTATGAGCTGGAAGCCCAAATTATGTAAAAAATAAACAAATAAATACTTGAAATTGTTTAAATTGTGGGCCCTGAATCTATAATCTATGAAAGTTTAACTTTTTGAATGGAATTATGGAAATTAAACAACTTTTCCATGATATTCTAATTTTTTGGAAAGGGTCTGTAGTCGGGTTGACTGTAGGAGGCATGGCACATGAGGTTTGTCTTTGAGTTTTAGGGGACACAGGGGAGACTGACTGACCACCACTCAGTAGCACAGCTAACCAGTGGTGAGAAGCTGCAGTTAGTTATAATAATAAATACTATTTATATAGCACCTTTCTTAACAGGTTGCTGTTAACAATCGCCATCAGTAAGTCAGCAGGAAATAAAAAATGCTCTCTAAATGCTTGTACCATGAGAAAGGTTTTCAGAAGAGATTTAAAAGAGGTGAGACACTTGGCATGTCTGAGTTCAGGAGGCAGAAAGTTCCATAGTTTTGGGGCTCTGATAGCGAAAGCCCAATCCCCCTTCGTCACTAACTATGCCCTGGGAGTAACCAGCAGGGTGTCTTCTGCCAATCTCAGTGGTCTAGAAGGTCAATAAATCCAAAATGTATGTAGGGATGAGGCTATTTGAGGCCTTAGAATTGAGCAATACAATTTTTAAAAAAGTTCAACAAAGAGTCCGTGTACGGAGGCAGGGGGTGATGTAGTCATACCTCTTTGTACCAGTAATAAATCGGGCAGCAATGTTTTGCAGAGACGTTGGAGGGAGCCCTGACTGATCCCTGAGTACAGTGCATTGCAATAATCAAGCCGAGAATAGATAAGTGTTTTACAGCTTTCTGTATATCAGCCAATTACCAAATTTTTGGGATTATCTTAAACTGGAAGAAACTAGATTCAACAACATTTTTGACTTGGCATCAAATGTTACTCCTGTGCTATTTGAAAAACACCAACATAGCTGATGGAATTAGGGGGACCTGAACCAAATTATGTCAAGATTTAATATCTAAAAGGCAAGAAGTTCCTTTTGCAAGGCTGCTAGGATCTGTGAGTTTTAACAGTAAGCCCAAATGGTACATTATGGTTCTGGATAACTTTGGCAAGAGACAGCATGTATATGGAGAACAGAATCTTGGGGGAAATGCCACAACACAAGGAAGTAAAAATTCCCAGAGAGCAGTAGCTAGCCCCAGTCACACTACCCTTTGAGTGCAGGGATCCTGCGCCAATTCTCCACATCCTCCTCTTTGAAAGTTTCAGATGCGACGAGGGGTGAAATTCTGCTGTGCCTCTGATGCACCTCCAGAGGTAGTATCAGAGGAGCAGCAGAGACGAACCGGCATCTGTTTGAATGGGAAAGCTAGAGGTGCGGAGCAGGTTGATCTGATGGTGTTCACAGTGTGAGAACTAAACAGATCCTTCACTCCACAAAATAAAGAGAAATCTCCCACAAAGCAACTTGGCAGGACCAAACAATAGTAATCTAGTAACTGGTAGTGTCTTTGGCAACTTAGGAGGAAAAAATAGCACAGTTATACGTGGAGAAGTGTCTGTCATCCTGTCTGTCCTACCGACTCTTCGTCATGTTTCTGCCAAAATAACAGCGTCTGTCCCCGGCAAAAAACTTCACCAAGTGTTAGTCTCCTTCACTATTGTGTTGTTGTGGTTACTGTCTTGAAAAAAATCACTGCAACGGTCAGCCCTCCTGACCAAGTCGGACAGAGTCCTGTTTACTGATGGCGATTGTGTAATTTAGAGTGAAAAACGTAACTTTGTCACTTTCCAGGATGTTTGGTGGGTCAGGATCTCAATCCCAACACATTATAACAGCATCCATAGGATTAGAAACAGTCAGCGGGTGCATGTTTAGATTAAGAGGTAAACGCCAGGGGAAACACGTTGAAAAAAACACACAGACGTCGTCATCATCATAACGTGTACCGACAAGCCTCTTTTGGATGCGCAGCACCGGCTTGCTGTATGAATTACACACTGGTGTGTCTTTACGCTGGAGCTGCTTGGTTCTGTGTGAACAAACAACGCCGGAGAATTGGTGAACCCCGCTGTGGCGATAATGTGGCAGCTCTGTGTGAAAAGGGCTACTGTCAGCCTCTGCTGCCAAGACAGGGGAGGCACATTTATGACCCTTTGAGAAAGTCACTATTTAGGAACTTCTGCCATTGTAGTTCAGATCCGTTCAAATCAATAGCATTTGTGAGTAGCCCAAATTATTATGAAAATGACACTGTACAGTAGGTCATGTCAAGCTAACACACTTAGCCACTGCTGAATAAATGGAATGAAAACAGGGGGAAAAGGCTGAGGTTCAAAGGTTCAAAAGCAACTACCAAGATGTATGGAAGCTGAAGGAGAATATACACCTGCCAAAATCCAAAACTGGCAACCCAAAATGTCATTACTACTTAAAGTATAAAGCTAGCAAGAATGTAAATGATTTACTGATGTAAAATAAAGGCAACAGTTACAATTAATGAGCAATTTCAGCCTGAATTAAATGCAGTTGTGTTCTGTTCTAAATATAAAAATGGTCTCTCTTCCAGCATGCTGATATTAGAAACAAATGTCGTTGCCAACATCATCCAGCAGTATACAGCACTGTTACCTGTACCTGAACCTTATCTGCACCATGTGTACAGTCAACTCATGTGCTGTGTTTGCTCTGTTTCTCCTCAACATCAGGACTACCGATGGTGGTGGAGAACTTTCCTGGTTTCAGGAGGCTCAGCATTCTACGTCCTCATTTATGCCGTCTTCTACTTTGTCAACAAGGTAAAAGCCTAAATGCTGTTTCATACATTGAACATACCTACAGCAAACTCTTCTTTTGATTCTAGTTCTTTTTAAAATGGACATACTATTCTAACAATCATTGGAATGATTATACACATGGCATTTTTGTCTACTAATGATAATTATAACTGATGATGTCATCAAGTTAGACCTAAGACTAAGACCTAAGGGGGGGGGGGCTCAGTTTTGAAAGATAATGTTGAGAATGGTAGAGTGACTTGTCCACTAATGCCTGGGTTGTCTACTGATCAGAAGCTCAGTGGTACTACAGGTTTGTTAACCAATTCTATTGAGGTGAAGACTAAAATGCAGGAGTATCTACCCCTTAAAGGGATATTCCGGTGTAAGTTTAATCCATGGTCTAACACACCTTGACACCGAGTAAGACTCCCCCTCGAGAGGTCAAGTTAGCTGACTGCTAGCTTAGCTAGTTGTAGCAACCTCAGAAATGACCGCACGATAACAATACACTGCAGCTTATGTCTCCAACTAGAAACCGCCATCAAAAAGCCACAATTAATGGTGAGAACAGCAGCAAACTTCAGCAACAGTACATGTACAGTCCCAGCACACAGTACGAAGCATCAAACATCTGCTAGCTTTGCTGGATTTGTATTAAAAACACAGCACAACTCACCCTCTCCTCCAGCAGCCTGCCTGTGTGGGGAAGCCCTGACGAGTCGATTACCGAGTGCAGTAGATTTCTGCAGCTCAAGGATGAAAATGTATGATTATTGTGGCTTTTTGATGGCGGTTTCTAGTTGGAGACATAAGCTGCAGTGTATTGTTTTCGTGCGGTCTTTTCTGAAGTTGCTAAAACTAGCTAAGCTAGCGGCCAGCTAACTTGACCTCTTGAGGGGGAGTCTTACTCAGTGTCAAGGTGTGTTAGACCATGGATTAAACTTACACCGGAATATCTCTTTAAAGGATACGTTTAGAGATGGGGGATATTAGGAAATTGAAACTGTCTTCTATTTTTTGATATCTGTGTAATTTTAGCTGATGAATAAGGATAAAGTCAAAAGTCTTTCATGGATTTAACAAGCACAGAATGTACACATTCCAGTAAAGCAGTAGGAAGAGCTGTGGAATATGAAATCATCCACCATTGATCACTACATCTGAGCCTTTCTTAAGTGGCCCACACACTGCCCAGACTCAAACCAACGGCCAACTGCCTTTATCCGACCACTTCGTTGCCTCTTGTCTGATCCGTTCGGCAGAAAAGTTGGACTGAAACACACCGCCTCGACTACTGCCAGCTACACAGTAGCGTGTACGTTCTGCGCTCGCGCGAGTAGTAATCAGAAGACACGAAAGCAGGAAATGGCGAACCAGAGTGCGAACCGGAGTGCGAACCGGAGTGCGAACCGGAGTGCGAACCGGAGTGCGTACCGGAGTGCGAACCGGAGTGCGTACCGGAGTGCGTACCGGAGTGCGAACCGGAGTGCGTACCGGAGTGCGAACCGGAGTGCGAACCGGAGTGCGGACCGGAGTGCGGACCGGAGTGCGAACCGGAGTGCGAACCGGAGTGCGAACCGGAGTATGGACCGGAGTGCGGACCGGAGTGCGGACCGGAGTGCGGACCGGAGTATGGACCGGAGTAACTTCCGCCCCTCCCACACGCCGCGCTGATTCGCTAGCACACCGCCAATCTGAATGGTCATTGAACAGCTAGATAACAACCAATCAGAGTCGCCGACGGCGTCCAATCCTCAGACGGCCAACTCGCTCAGACTTCGCATGTTGAATCGGACGCCTTCCGCGCGCTTCCAACACAGCTGAACACACCGAACAGATTTGTTCCCGAACTCGTCCAACTCTCTCCAAACACTTCAGACGTCCGACGTTTGGGCCAGTGTGTGCCGGCCTTTACACTCAGGTGTGAGTAAACCACAGCTCAGGAAGCTCTTTTTAAAACACAAAAAAAGTAAATGATCAGCTGTCTGATCACAATTGGCCATAAGAAGCTAAGAAGGTAACCACTGGTTATCAGTATCTATTACACTTATCATAGTACACATCATTATCATTTCTATTGACCTGAGGGAACAACATCAGGACAATAAGTCAAGAACATTGAGCCTCTCCTTTATGTAGGTTACCTGACTCTCTTCCTCTGGAACCTTTCTCTTCTGTTGAAAATAGTTTAATATACTCATCTGAAAATGTAACCAGAAAAGAGTCATGGCAGAAAATGACCTGGGCATTACCTAAGCAAACGTGTATCTGAAACGTAACGGGTTTCCTCTATCAATAGAAAATGAAGTTTTACAGTTAAAAATGAATCTACAACAAAAGAATATCTCTGTCTACTGTCTCACCAAAGACTCGACATGCTTTATTAGGCCTAAAGTAGTCTCTCTTTAACAAGTGTCAGTGGTACAAACATAAAATATAAATAACAATCTCTCTGAAATAATGAGAGAAATAAAGCGTATCCTGTATTAACCAATCAATAACACATTTATCCCAACTCAGGATTTTTTCTGCAGCCTAATCCAGCTATACATTAGAGTCGTTTTCACTAGCCCCATTCACACTGGTGTTTGGATACGGCTTCAGTGCGCCAATTCTCCGCATTTCGCTCCGACGCTGATCCGCCTCTGGAGGTAGTATCAGAGGCGCATTATTGGTGAACCAAACCTGTGTGAACGGATAAGCCGGCTTCGCTTATCGAGGGCGTGTCGTCGGACGGTCGGTTAACTACACAGGTCCTTCACTCAACTAAATACAGAGAAATGTCCCACAAATCAAATCAAATCAAATCAAATCAAATCAAATCAAACTTTATTTATAAAGCACTTTTCATACATTTAAAAATGTAGCACAAAGTGCTTTACATTTTTAAAAGCAGCCCCCACCCCCGCCCCACTCCAGCACATACACACGTACATACACATTTCGGTAAAAAACAGACACACACACACACACACACACACAAAGCAACGTTACAGGACCAAACAACAGTAACGTAGTAACTGTAACTGTCTTTGGCAACTTATATGAGGAAAAGAATACCGCAGATATACGTGGAGAAGTGTCTGTCCTCCTGTCTGTCCTCCTGTCTGTCCTGTCTGTCCTCCCGCCTGTCTGACTGGCTCTTCATCACATTTCTGCCTGAAAAACAGCGTCTGTGACCGGCAAAAAACTTTATGAAAATAAATCACTGTGACCGTCAGTCCTCCAGACCGAGACTTCAGTGTAGTGTTGTGTCGTTTGCGAACGATTTGTTCTTTTGAGCAAATCTTTTGAGTGAATGTACTGAACCGATTCATTTCATCAAGTGAACTGTTCGTTTACCCGTTCAGTTGAGCTGTCGGCAGCGCGCCGCTGCAGGGAGGGAGAGACCGCGACTGCGTCGAGTCGCCTAACGTTACCGCCTGAATCACTCACTCTCCTGAATCACTGTCCTCTGAGAGGGATACACTTTCATGGCAACCGTTTTCTCCAGGAGTGAAGTCACATGAACAGAAACACACACCCCCCCGTTGTTTTAACAGATTTAGTTTCAGATAAACAGACTTAAACCGTTAGGCCGGCAGTAACGAGAGAGTGAGACCCACCAGTGCAGCTGTAGTAGCAGGCAGCAGCGACGGAGGGAGACTATGGGTGTGTTGTGTTCAAGTGTACCCCAGAGAAAATGCTTTTTTTTTTTTTTTACTTTGTTAAATTGCCACCACAACAACTCACATACAGTAGGACACAGCATGTAACAAGTGGTGTATAAAACCTGTCTGATCCTGTCATTGCTATGGTTTGTGAGGGAACGGTGCATGTTCAGTGGGAGTCCTTCACTGAATGCACTGTGGGGAACTGTGGTACGTTCAGTCACCCTCACTGAGGCCAGTTTGCTGAGTAGACCAGTTAAATAGCCTATCATAGGACAGAATCACTCAGAACATCATGATTTATAAGCAAGTTTATTTTTACAAACATGGTTGTCAAAGCAGCACAGCCACAACGCTCTCGTCTCCCGGTCCCAGAAGCTGTGAACTGAACTGAAACATGAACCGTTCAGCCGTGTATCAGTTCAGGCTCCTCCTGCCAAGAACTGAACGATTCGGTGAACAAATCTTTTGGACAAATCTTTTTAGTGAACTGATTCTAGTGATTCAGTACTTCTAAAAGAACTGCCATGCCCATCACTACTCCGGTGAACTTTCCCCCGGAAGACAGCCTCCGTCCCCACGAGTCAGACAGCCTCCAGTTTACTGATGGTGATGATGTAATTATGTAATTTACTTCCCAGGATGTTTGGTGGGTCAGGATCTCAATCACTGCACATTATAACAGCATCCATAGGATTAGAAACTGTCAGCAGGTTTAGATTGACAGGAGGACACCTGGAAACACCTTGAAAACACACCTACGTCATCATCATGACGTGGACCGTCACGCCTCTTTAGGAGCCGCAGCGCCAGATTTCTGTGTGAATTGACGGTGGTTTGTCTTTAATGCGGAGCTGCTTCCTCTGTGTGAATCTCCATCGACGGAGAATTGGCGCTGCAGAGATAATGTGTCTTCTCCTGTGTGAAAGGGCTACTGGTTTGAACAAAACTCTATCAAATATAACCTAGCTTAGGTACCTTTCTTTCACCCTTTTCTCTCCCTCCACGCCGGACTGTTGTCTCCATAGATATACATAGACGGCTCATTGAGCGGGTTGGCCCGCTGCTGCGATATGTCGACGTCTCCGCCATATTGGAGGAGGCAGCTCCGCCCCGTGAACTCATGCAAGTCAGTGGAGTGAACTTTATAAAACTCCTTCTACAAAGTGCTATAAGTTAATGTCTCTCATTTACACATTCACACACGTCCGGACATATTCAGGAACCAGAGAGGAACCAAACACAGCGTCTGTAACGTTCTCTGATGACTCTAACGTTAACTCCTCCTCATGTGTTCAGTGTACAGGTCGGCACCAAACCACAGGACGGATTTTTATAATGTCTTTATGAGTGTTTACAGCTGCTAGGCTATGTAACGCTGCTACTGTGATGATGCATGACCGTTACATATTGAATCTGTGTCTATAATAATCACATCCTGACATGTATTAGTTCACGGGGCCGAGCTGCTTCCTCCAGTATCGACGTCGACGTACGGGCCAGCGCTCAATGAGGTGTCTATGTATATGTGTCTATGGTTGTCTCTACCCTTCGCGCCGCAGACAGACAGGCAGGTGGTGACTCCGGTGTTGGTTTTTCAAAATAAGGGTATTTGCAGCGTAGCGTCACATTTCATGAAAACCACCATGTTTTGTGCCAAAATCACATTTCATACAATAATTTACATTAATATGAACATAAAACAACATAAAAACAAGGTAAAAAAACCATCATCCTGAAGGTGTGGCGGCTTTTATTTTGCCATGGCAGTGCGCCACAATCAATTCCATGTGGAGGAAACCCTGAGAGCGTTTTAAAAAAACAACCCAACAACAATATAAACTGGCTCCATACAGCTTGTTGAGAGCAGTCCAAATTACTGGAAGCCCTGAGATCCCAAGTTCATTTTCAAAGATGCTATTCACACTCATACCAAGCGGCTGACCTTGTGCATCCACTTCAGCTGAGGTACAAGCACACGTCTTTAGCTTAGCAGCTACAGCGAAAGGTTTGGTTTTAAAAAGGGTGTACTGTATATAACATCTTCAAATCAATTTAGGATCTCTGAGCCTCAGAAGACTTGGACCAAGGCGAACAAGCTGTATGGAGCCATTTTATGTTTTACTGGTTGTCTCCAGCTACTTCAGTTGTTCAGGAGAATGCTGTTTTGTTGTGAAGCTCCAGAAATGTTTTTTTGTGGACTACAAAACTTCACCTGACTTCTATCAGCATGAGGGGGAGGAGACAATGAACTGTTCCTTTAAACTTAATAAATGTTCAAGTAAAAACATGAACAGCATTGTGAAAATGATTCCCTTTCTCTTCATTTCTCTCCAGCTGGACATTGTGGAGTTCATCCCTTCCCTCTTGTACTTCGGCTATACAACCCTGATGGTCCTGTCATTCTGGCTGCTAACTGGCACGATTGGCTTCTATGCAGCCTACATGTTCATCAGGAAAATCTACGCTGCAGTCAAGATCGACTGAGTCATCACTGAAGCTGCTGTTCCTGTAGTTTTTTGTTTGGTTTTTGGTCACATTCTGTTTTTTTTAATGTATATATTTTTTACTCTTCATGTCCAACAAGCACTGACTTGTGTGCCGAGGGAACTGAGAGAGGGGTGCTTTTTACGGCGCAAAAGCCCCACCCACTGGCCTCATGGGGAAGAACAGCAAGGTGGCAGAGCTAAACCAGCTGTTTCTCTCTTTCCCTCTCCCTCCTCGCTTCTACCCCATCCTCCTTCCAGGACAGAAACCCAGAGGGAATTCTCCTCTGATGAGACAGTCAGTGTCCTTAGCTGTTTCATCTTGCACGCAACACGGTGGGCCAAATCTTGTCAAATGATGGTTTCTGCGCATTTTCATTTTGTCTTTTCATTTGTGTTAGGAGTCTAACTTATCCGGGTTTTTATTTTTGTCATCACAAGATTTTTCTCTGATTTAATTACTTTCCGTCATCTTCTGGGAAGCTGTTTTCATCTGATTTACAAATTCTGTCTTTACGCTTTACATATTCTGTTTTAAAATGTCACTTTGGTTTCATTTTGGAGACATTGTAGATCAGGGAAGGATTGGGGAGTCTTAATTGTGGTTATGGTGTTATCTTTGTTGTGTTGAACTGATATGAATGGAAAACATGCTGGGAAGTTCTACATTGTAACACAAGAAAGGATAAATTAAACATTCTATTATTTTTTACTCCAGTGTCCATGTCCTGGTGTTAACCACAACTTTAATCAACACGTGAGCTTCTCCTTCCAAAATGTGTCTCTTCTTAATGTCCAAATATTTGTCTGTTGGCTCTAAATGACACAGAACGGGTCTGAGTAGACTATGAACCTGGTGACCCAATGCACTGAAGCTACTGGGGGTGGATACAAGGAAAAGCTACACTAAAGACAGAAGTAACCTTTTCTTATTGTAAAACTACAACACCAACAAATGTGGCTGAAGCTTTTCCTTGCCCTCAGTGTAGCCTTAGCATGCTGAACGCCTGCTGAACTATGCAGTAATGGAAGGAGAGGGCAAAGTACATTTCTGGTGAGAAATGATGCCTCATTTCTTTAAGTTTGAATCTGATGTATGATACATTTCATGTATAATATGAAAAAAAGATGTATTTTTTTTTAAGCCGGCAAGCTCTCCTCTGTGTTTCTTCCAGTCGTGGTAGATCTCATCTCGACAGTGCTCGGGTGTCATGGGAGGCAGAGCGTTTAACTGTGATCCACAGTGTTATCATATCTGTACAGTCAGTGTTTTACACATGCCCATACATATTACAGCTAGTTTTTTCACTTGTTTTCAAATGATATGCAGTATTTTGGGAAACGAAAATATGGTTATATTTTTCAGTGTTTCTTGAGATTTTTCAGCTAAAAACTAAAAATGCATTTTGAACATGGGTGGTACCTCATTCCAAATGATTTGTTTTGAAGCAACTCAGGCTAAAGGTTTCCCACAGAAAACCAAGTTGTTCAACTATAGCTAAACTACACAATATATTTCAATCAAATGACATCACGATCATGACATTAAAGCAATAGTTTGACATTTATTGAAATACACTTATTCGCTTTCTTGCCAAGGGTTAGATGATAAGATTGATACCACTCCCATTGCCTGCTGTTAAATATAAAGCTACATCCAGCAAGTTAACATAATCTAGCCAGGCTGCCAGCTGTTTTTCACCGTTTGCCGCCTTTATGCTTAGCTGATCTAACCAGGTTAGAGGTACCTTCATATTTAGCCTCCATATGACTAAAGAAAATAAGCATCTTTACCAAAATGACAAACCATCACTTTGAAAAAAAGAAATAGGCATCTGAATATCACTCTAACTTCATTGTGTATCTCAAGCACAGCACAGTTATCATTCTCTGCTTCCCTGTGACAGGTCAGCCAGCAGAACACTGGTACAATCACATTACAGTTTAGTCGTGGATGTGGGAATATTCTTACAACTTAATTCCAACAAGCAACACAGCTGCAATGATCACAAGCTCCTTCTAGACAAATACGCAAAGATTAAAGGAAAGTGAGCCCAGACAGCACTGAGTGAATATTTAGTGGAGTGGCATTTAACTCATTTTACTGAGTAAGTGAGGTGCTTCACCTGGTCGGTTTTAGTGAGTGCTGTTTTCGCACAGATGTAAAGGTGATTTTTCAGTGCAGGGCTGTACAGAGGAGAGACAGGCGCCTAGATCAACCCTGATTCTCCAGGGGCAAAGCATTTGAATGAATGAATGAATGAATCATCCTCCTGTGCCCTCTCCTTCCTGCATTATTACCAGTTAAGCCAACACTTGTTAAGCTATAAATTAGCTGCTTGAAGAGAACGAGATGAGCCAAATTACTGAAATTCCCCTCCCCTTGCTACAGGGCATGACTGCTCAGTAAAGCCCAAGAGGTCGCCTCAATTCAAATGAGTGTAGTCATGGATTGACCATTACTCTTTCAGTTATTTCCATTCCATCAGACTTTGAAACACCATCTGCACTTAAACGTCCCACCCTCTGCCCTCTGTATCATGTCAAAGACTTACTGAGCTCTGACACTTGGCTGCTGTCTTTTGTAAAGACGGACAGTAACGCCTCCTGCTGCTGAAGTGCACATGGCAGGGGAGATTTTTTACAGTTAGAGGCCTGACTTCTGAGTGTGTGTGTGTGTGTCTATGATCCAGGGGTTTACAATGTAAATAATAGAAAGTGGCTTTGTATTTGTTGCGTTTTGCTGTTTGTGGCGCTCTCTGTAATGATCCTGTCATCGTTTTAGCCAAAAGCATGATGCTCAGATGACTGTCAAAGGAACGTGTATCTGTTACTTTTCTGTTTCTTTTACAGAATGTCCAATTACAAAATGTACAATGACAAAACAATAAAGTGATGACATGTTGAATATGTAAATCAGTTTCCAGTGTGTTTTGAAAAGTACTCTTAAGAGGGGACTCCACCAATTTGAGTTACTTCTTGTCGCACTGTAACCACGTTATCTGGTGACAAAACTTTGCAGACATTCATGTTCTCCATAAAGAATGAATACTAATTCCTTTGGTGATCCCCTGACTCCTCCTGTGGTGCCATCATGAGGTTAACATTTGTGATATTTCCACTTTTAGCATGATTTATTATTGATTATTTCTAATGGGTTTGTTTTTTTTGGCCTGCGGTGCCCCTCTCAATTACAGATATTCAGATAGTTTTTCATTATGAAAGTTTCTGTTAATATATCGTGGTTTAAAATAAAACAAATTTACATTGAAATCACAGAGCCGTCCTCTGTGATACAGTGCATGGATCATTGGCTCATTTTCTCATTTCCTTTTTTGACTTGAACTGATCTAAAGAACAAATATCCATGTTTCCCATTCAGTAACGTTTTGTCACTCAATTGAAAAAAAAAAAAGTATAGTCTACCAAACTTTTTTTCACAACCAGTAATCTGTCAGCAGTAGCCAAATGTGGCTCAATGAGTAATCAGAGCTCTGATCAACAGCTCTTGGGCGTCCAGCACACATTGAGGACTGTGCTTCACACATACTTTGGGTACTTTTCATTTTGCATGAATTTGATTTTTTCACGGTGATGATGCACGTATCACGGGTAGGCCTATATCCATGGACACTGCGGGAAATCTGTGGATTGGGCAGTCCAGGTCATAAAACTAAACATTGTTATTAATATCAGATGGGCTGCTGGTGGGTGAAATAATACATGTTATTAATGAGGAAAACATTACATGACCTGCACTATAAGAAACAAGAAAACCTTGTGAGAGACAGGTGGAAGGAGTGCCATAGGAAAGGTGTTCCAGCACGAGAGTGGTTGAACGTGTGGCAGCCTTTTCAACACCAATTTACTATATCTGACTATCCAGGATTAAGATTACATATATTAGCCATGTCATTCTGATTTATCGCTCAAACATTGTGATTTGTAATTGAGTTTTGACTAGCCAAAACAATAGTTGCAGATATCACAAACGTCAAAATGACTATTGTTGTAACTTGTGCATGATGTTGCTCATGGAAGGCTTCCCATTTGTTACTTGCCTGTTGCCAGCATTTGAACAGTGTTAGCAGAAGAAATGGCAGTTGCAGTTCCAGATAAGATAGCGAGAGAATGCCACGATAAAAAGAACTTGTAATCGAGGAATTTGTGCCTGACAAGATCCTTGTTCACTGGGGAGCTGTGTTTGAAATGTACAGCATATTGTACATGTTTTGTCTCCTGTCATGCACAGGCTCCAGCATTACCCCAGCTCCCTGCTCAGTGTGCTCTGACATCATGGTGAAACAGCTTGCCATAGTACCATTCATAGTACCATGCACTGTTAAGCAGGCCAGCCCCCAGGGTTGCCAGATTGGTCTGATGTTTTCGAGGCCCAATAATTGCTCAAAATCTACCCAAATATAAAAAAAGACCTAATATTTTGATAGTACACAACTCAAACGAATTCATAAACAATAGCAACAGTATTGTGAATCCTCATCAAGTAGGCTACAGACAAACCCATGATATGCCATGATATCAAAAAGCAATATAATTAATGTTGCAACCAGAGCAGTGTCTGTCTGTTACCATGAAAATACCAATTTGCAATATCACTCCAGCTAGTGTGTTTTAGGTAAGCTGTGGGTGGTGGTAATGATGGTAACGCATAATAAATAAAAACCATGTCATGTAAAAGTTGTGCTGAGTGACTGGCTGTACTCTCATAATTAATGAATACAATCCCAACTCATGGTTAACCAGTCCAAATCCTGTCCACCCGACCAAGCCCATTTCACCTCGCACAATGCATTCCAAAACCAGCCCAACAATCTAACAATCTGGCAACACTGCCATTCCCACCTCCCACTTGCCATAGCTTCTGACATCACTACAGATATCTGCAACAACCTTTGACTGAGTCAAAACTCTAATTCAAAATGTCGATATTACATTTTGACTAGACAGATTGAAAGTTAAAGATATCTCCAACTGGACATATCTCTGATCAAAATTAAATTCAAGATATCTATAACTTGATAATAGATATCTACAATTAAACAATGTATATTCCTATTTCTAGTTTGAGATATCTACAACATCCTTTTGACTAGTCATAAATGGAATTCTAGTTCAAGACATCTACTACGTCATTCTGACTGGTCAATATCTCATTTAAGATATCTATAAAGGACAGTGTAGATATCTTGAATTGAGGGAAATTTAAATGAATTAAACAGGAATAATGGATTGGCAAAAATCAATTGAAAGTATCTGAAACTGAAATTACAACTAGACATAATTCAGTTGCAGATATCCATAATTATCACATTGCAGATATCTGAAAGTGACTTGTAGAGATCTGTGATGAGAAACCCCTACACATGAATGACAAAAGTGACATCATTTGTCCTAGAAGGACTGATGTTGTTGTAGATATGTGAAATGACAATTGTGGATAGGAAGAATGTAATTGTGGATATCTGATACGTTCTTTTTGATTAGGAAAATGAAATTACGGATATCTGCAGTACATACCTTGTCTAACAATTAAAGGTCACAAAGACTTATGAATATGAACTTATGCCACAATGAGTTACTGCGTGAGAGAGATTGTTGGTGAGTTTTTTTCATTTCATCTTTATTTATGTCCATATAGATTTACACAGACACAGGAGTTACAAAACCCAAACCAACATTGTACGAAACATACAAACAGGTTAAACTATTTAACTGAAAGTACTTCAAAATATTTTCAACTAATCAAATAGATTATTCAAGTTACAGATAATAAAAGATCAAAACATCAGTTTGTTGTGCATTTCACTTCATACAAAATTAAAAACGTTTTGAATGGACACATATTCTTGAATACATATTAAAAATCTTTCAATGGTTAGGAGGTTATTTCATAAAGTAATAAAAAGCTTTATGCGTGTACCACTTCGGGAGGCTATGACTCGGGAGGTAGACTCAAACTCAAACTCAGACTGCTGGCACATAGGTAGCTGCAGACTTGGTTGATATTTTGAGAGCTGTGGGCATTTTTAAGGCAGGGTAGGTCTATTTAAGGACGCTATTGAATTGTATTGTTGTGATGTGATGTGTCTCCGAATTGTTTAGTGTCTAGAGGGCAATCTGGTCAAATTACAAAGTATGTGTTGTGATGTCTTGGTCCTCTTCAAATCCTCCTCTCAAGAGCTTTTTGGGTTGCCCATAAGAAAATTCTATAAAACCAAGACAGTTTCTATTCTTGAGTTATGGCACAGTTGGCAGCCCGTAAGTGTATGTGTGAGAGTCAGCTGAGTTGATGTAAGTATAGGTTAGCTCCATATCACTATAATTAGGGCAGTCTTGACACTCAGTTATGCATGCAGCTCTCTGAGGCATAATCCAGGCCCTGGTCCAGTATGAGGGTTAGAGACTGAGCGAGGAATAAGCCACCAGTCAGATAGTCCTCAGATATTCTGGGATGACATTTAAACTATTGTTTGTACAGTGATTGACTTTTTAGCCCAGGTGTCTTCTGAAGCAGCAGGCAGGTATCAGGAGGCCAGAAGGGCTGCAGCTTTGGTCGTTGACAAAGTAAAGATATGGGTGGGGTAGTTTTTAGGGAGGCCATAGTGAAGGACTTTCAGACCAGGGTGGTGGTTCCCATTTTTTAAAAGGGTGACTGGTTTGCTCCAATTATCACATCGCTAAGCTTCCCTGGGAAAGTTTATTGCAGGGCGCTAAATAGGAGGTTCTGTCCAATTATCAAACCTCAAATCCAGGAAGTGCAATGCAGATTCTGTTTTGGCTGTGGAACAGTGGACCAGCACTTTAGCCTCGCAGGACTGAGGGGAGGTTCACAGGAGCTTATCCATCCCGTCTAAATGTATTTTGTGGACTTGGAAAAGGCACAGGACCACCACAGGATCTCAATTTGCTGCCTAATTTTAACTGATCATACATTGTACATAAAAAATATTTATCTAAAGAGTAACGAGCAGCTATAGCTGTGAAATAATTAATGCAGTGGAGTAAAAAGTACAATATTTCCCTCTGAAGTGCAGTGGAGTGGGAAAAGTTGCAGGAAATTCCTTTGAAATGCTCAAGTAATATACAAGTACATATAAATTGTGCTAAAGTAAAGAAGCCTACTTAGGTAACTGTACTCAGTTACATCCCACCGCTGATGAAGTTAATATAGCTTATAATAAGTTATTATGGTTCAGGAACTAGACCACGCCCTTGATAATTTGCCACCTGAACCTATCTAATGAAACCACCTGGGTCTCATTAACGCAAAAACATGTGCTTTTACAATTCAATTACCTGTGCAGACCTATATAGCTGAGCCCAACCATTTCCCTCCAGTTCATCTCAAGTACTCTCCAGCATTGCCTTTCACAAATTAGGTTACCAACAAACCTAACTGTGAAATGAATGCTCAACTGACTCAAAACACCACTGAACTGTCTTCTGCTGAGCTGCAGAAAGATGCTCTGAAGCTTACAGTGTACCTTTTATTCTGGTATGTTGCTACTGTACTAACAGAGCATAAGTGAGCTGTCAGAGGAGAGTAAAATATGGATATGTAGTTTATATACGTTCCAGTATTGCATCTCACCACATAGCTAGGTAACAATATAACATTAAGTAAACATTCAACACTTGTCTCAGCCTCAAACCACCGCGTAGTTGTCTGCTCATCTGCAGACAGAAGCTGACGCTTACCTTTCACTCTGCTAACATTATGTCACTGACTGTAGCTACTGACAAACTATAGCTGGCTAACTAGATACCTCGCTAACATTACCCCACTACCGGGGTAGGTTGTAACACAACCCGGGGTAAACTGTAACAATAAGATTAAAGAACTTAAAACTGAGACCACACCACAAAATATGCCTCCATATAAATTCATTGTGCATTTGCTAACACTCAAACATCTTCCAGTGATTTACTAAGACCAAAAAGAACTTATCACTGATGGGTAAATGAAAAACATCCTCAGTGGCATTGATCCTAAGACTAAAAAAGGGAGTAGGATAGAGAAAATATATGAGATGCCCTTACAGGAATGGTTGTAACATTTTTTTGGAAGGTGTTACAACCCTCCCCACCCCTGTCAGCCATTGTTTAGCTAGCTGTACTAGCATGATAGCTTAAAATTAGTGTTGATGAAATGACTCATATTTTAGCTTAGAACCTACTCTTCAATCCAATATAAGTTTCATAATTCAAACTTCAACAGTGTCGGTACTAACCAAAATATAAACTTGGTACAAAAGATTAGTTTCTGACCTGATTTTTTCTTTTTTGGCTTTAAAGCCCACACACTTCTTTCCACACACATGCAAATCCACATGCAAGGTCAGGGAGGGAGTGGTAACGCATGAAATTGATCACATGATTCTAATGACATCCCTTATTGGTGAAAGTGATGCTGTTACAACCATCCCCTTGTTACAACCATCCCCGGTCTCCCCTATATAAAGTTTGAATTGAAAAACTGTGCGCTCCATAACTGTATAACCAGGAGTTGAATCATCTGGTCAGTCCTTTAAGTGTCAGTGTCGCACTTCTACTTTTATGAATCTATTATTTTATAAATTCATGCACGTGACGTTAGAGGCATGACTGTGGCAGAATAAGAGTGTCAGCAGACCTGCAGCCTCCTGACTGTTCAAAGCAGCATAATGACAGAAGCTGCAGCAGGAGGATGGCTGACTGAGGGCACTAAGTGTTAAAACTACTATGACTCCTGCTTTCTGCTGTAATGTACACAATGTTTTTTCAAGGTGTTTCCCAGGTGTCCTCCTGTTAATCTAAACATGTAGGCTACCTGCTGACAGTTTCTAATCCTATGGATGCTGTTATAATGTGTAGTGATTGAGATCCTGACCCACCAAACATCCTCGAAAGTGACGAAGTAACGTTTTTCGCTCTAAATTACATCATCACATAATTACATATCGCCATCAGTAAACATGACGCTGTCTGACTCTGTTAGTCGTGGGGAGGGAGGTGGTTTTCTGGGGGAAAGTTCACTGAACTGAGGGCTGGCCGTCGCGGTGATGTTTTTCCATACAGTAACTACAACAGCGCAATAGCGAAGGAGACAAACACATGGTGAGTTAAAGTTTTTTGCCGGGGACAGACGCTGTTTTTCGGGCAGAAGAGTCAGAGAACAGACAGGATGACAGACACTTCTCCATGCATAACTGCGGTTATTTTTCCTCTGTTGCCAAAGACACTACCAGTTACCTCAATACTGGCGTTTGGTCCTGTGACTTTGCTTTGTTGGTCATTTATCTTGTATTTGATGACTGAAGGATCTGTTTAGCTGTCAGACTGAACACTATCAGACATCACACCCCTGATCCGCGCCTCCGGCTCTTCCATTCACACAGACGCCGGCTTGCCTCTGATGCGCCTCTGGAAGGAGGCCGCAGAGCCGCAGCGAAACTTTCCCCCCTCTCCGCATCTGAAACCTTCACACAGATGGCATGGTTCCCGCACTGAAAGGGCAGTGTGAATGGCTCTACTGATGCTCTGTAGATGGTATCAGTGATGATCTGGGTGGTTTTAATCACCCACTGTAGTGCCTTCGTGTCCTGGGCTGTGATGAACCATGCCAGGTTGTGACATTTCCAGTCAGGATGCTTTCTATTGCTCCTCTGTAAAAGTTGACCACAACGACTGTGACGTGTGAGACTGTGGGTATAAATCTGTAGAATGATGGTGGATCTGTCCCCTTATGTCAATGATGCAGGAAGGATGGCACAGCCACAAAGGACTTTTTTTCACATCCGCTGTGGTTACTGACAGTTGCCGGTCCTCTGGGGGTGGAGTAGGCATTACAGCTCAGACTTTGTTGAGGAAAGAATAAAATATGTTCAGCTCATCCAGCAACGTGGCCTCACACATGATGGGGACGGTCCTGCTTTTGTAGCCTGTGACATTTTGAATCGCCTGCCATAGATCTTTAGTGTTGTTGGTGTTTTGCTTCCTTGTCACCTGACCGAAAAGCAGCTTTTCTGGCTCCGGATAGAGCCCTCATCTCTCCATTCTGCATGTTGAAGTGTCCTTGGGCAAGATACTGAACCCCAAACTGCTCCTGACGTGCTGGTCGGCACCTTGCATGGCAGCCACCATTGAATGATCTTAGTGATCACCACGTCATCAACACGTTGCTGATATATGATGTCACTGAGGATGTGTATGAAAACTGATGTTGTTGCAGGATCTCAGAACAGTTTAGTATGCACACTCAAAACAGTCATGTAGCTTCATCTGTCCAACAGTTTTTATTTATATAGATACAAATATCAAACAGAACAAAGCAAGACGAACATAGAATAATATAAAGATCAAGTGAAAAAGTAATAATAATAATAACAATAATGATGATAAAAATAACAATACCAAGTGCTGTATCATAGGCAAATGGACTTGTTTAATTTTCTTGAAGACATTTCACCTCTCATCCAAGAGGCTTCAGTTCTAACTAACTGGAGGGGAGTTGCTGGCTTTTAAACCCTGTTTGAGTTGTTAAGGAAATGTCTGAGCTGTGAGTTTCAGAGTCGTTAGGGCCACTTGTGGGTCGTTGACTGAACCAGCCTTCATATGGGCTGCTAGGGCTAGGTGAGCCCAGGTGTGAACGATTGTTAAGCTGTCTGGGGAGGGAACTCAGTACTGCATTGTAGGTGCAGTACTGACAACAATAATAATAATATTACTAATAATAAAACCATATACATGATTTGCTTTTCACTTCCAGATATGACCAAGAAGGACAATTGCACATGATAACTGCACCCATAGTTGTAATACACACAAGGCGTGTAGCAGTGTACTCATACAGTACAGTACTGTAGAGGTGATCCGCAAAGCTGTCCGTTTTTGGTTTTTATGTTCTGTGATGTTGACTGCTGCTTGGAGCTGGAAGGGGAAATGTATTCTTCATGAAGATAACATTTCAGAGTCTCCAGGCAGTAGGCTCCTCATATCACTGAGAGTTGTCCTGAATTTAACCACACAGACAGACATGCTTACGGCTAGTGTCTGTCTGTCTGTCTGTCTGTCTGTAAAGTGTCTGTCTGTAAGCTGGCTGGTTGGGGCAGATAAACACAAATAAACACAAATGTTCCTGCCATTAAATGTGCTTAATTTTTGATGTATTAACCATTAAACACCAACCACTGTTGATTAAAATCTATCTGATGTGACTCAGGCACAAATGTTCACAAATGAGGTAGTGTTTTAAAGTCTTAATCACCGTAAATTCTGTCTTGTTCGCTGACTTCCCTATCCTGGAAGTAGTGGTCTCGACCTAATTAAATGCACCGGCAGCTTCAATACATTTATGGATTTCTGTGATTTGAACATTGTTGGAAACATGTGGGATAATGTAAGTACACAACTCAACAAATTCTATATCAATTGTCTGGTCATTTTTAGATGTTTTAATGCATATTTCTTTCATATCATACTTTTACAATGCAGCCATAACAAATGAAAACCCTTTAATTGAATAGTTTAATAGTGTGTTTCTGATGCTAGACACAAAGTTGCTTTCACAGGAAGTCAGATAGTGGCGTTAACATGATGTTCACAATGTATCACAGGGAAATATTCATGCTTTCAAGAAGGAGAAACTCTTAATTTCTTTATTTCCTCCACGGTGAATACTACGGAAGAGTTGACACAGTAAAGGCCTTTTTGGTGAAATTTTATAAATGATACTCTGATGCCGTTCCAGTGAAGGCAGCATGAAGCTGCACTGCAGAAAGCTGACAGAAACACTGAAGTAAAGAGTTGTTTTGCTATGAAACGATACGATGTCTCAGCATACTGGTGTAAACAGGTATGCTTTTTAAATAGTGCAGACCACATCCATTGAATTGTCTCAGTTGCACTGACATGATTACATACTTATGGAATACAGGATTTTGTGAGATTACTATAAGGTTTTATCTTTGTTTGGGGTGAACCAGAGATGTAAACGATTTAGCCTATGTCATGTAACTCCTACTCAGTACGTGTTTTGGACACATACCCTTTTTTTTTACTAAAATACAGACTTGACATTCAATGTAAAAGTTATAACTTAAACAACTCTGAATTAGCCCAAACAGAGGCCTGTGTGTGAACCCTCAAAAATGGTCACTAATTTCAATTTGAATAAGGTAATACATATATAATGCATCCTCTATAGATGTTTTTTTTTTTGCTTGTTTTTGAGAATAAAGGTGGCATTATACTAAACCCAACAAAACCAAATTCACAATGTTCAGCAAATCAGAAGATGGGGAAGAGAATACTGACATTTATCAAAAGAACATAAGACAGATTTCTAACACATGAAAAAGGCCAACAATGTGAGTGTGTTAAGAGAGGATGACATTGTTGAATTAGCTTGAGGAAAAAGTACACTCCAAATGCAATTTTGACCATGAGTCATGTTGTTGTAAACCAAGAAACTTGCCACATTTGCTATAAAAAATTAAGAGATGGATCTGATGTGGTTGAGGTTCATCAGAAGGGAGCTGATGGAGTCAACAATGCTAGTGTACAAAGAGGCGACGACGTACACATTTCCGCTGGTGAAATAGTACACTCAAAATGTCAGAGACATAAGTACATAAATAAAAAAGACATTGTGCCAAGTGAAAAGGCAGGATCGAGTATTATGGCCGTGATCTACATGTTTCTACTGTGTTTACCACCACTTGTGCAGTAGTAGTTTTCGTAACGGGTATAACATACCGATACAGTTCCTGAAAGACCCAGAGGCAAAGTGCAGAAAGTCTGGCCGGCCCAAAAATGAAGATCAGGAGCAAGCATTCATGAAGGAAGGCCTCCATGACATAGTGACAATGAGAGAGAAGACATCACAAATACTACTATCTTATTTCAGCAAACAAGAAAACGATGAGGAATTGCAGAAACAAGTGATCAACAGCTGCGTGATTGATCAAAAGTGATATCAAGTCCAATGTCCCGTCCGTTACGGATCAGTATCCGAGCACAATGTCACTTGAGCTTGACTCTGCCCTTTTGTTTATTCCTGAGACTCTCCGTACACTTTTGAATGGGCTTTTTGTGGGTAAGGAGACAAGCCGAAAGGTTGCAGGAATTGGACAGGCAATTGTCCAGGAAGCACGACCATGTGCTGTGGTAGCTCCATTACAACTTGGCCTTGCAGTGCAGGCACATCATATGTATCGGTCACAATTCCTGGTGGATTCATCATATAAGGAAGTTTTGCGTTTGGAAAAGAATGCAGCAGATTCAGTTGCCCCAGATATGTTAGCGGATGACATAGATGTGCTGGACATGGCACTTCTTTTTGCTGGGGACAATGTTGACCACAACATCCTTACTATTGATGGTAAGGGGACCTTCCACGGAATGGGAATAATAGCAGCAATCACTCCAGGGTGAAAAAAGGACCGTATCATTCCAAGGAGACACATTACCAACCTAGATTTTGCAGTGCAAAGTAAAATCCCAGTCATTAAATATCACTTTGCGAAACATGTGCGCCAAACCATCATGTTCAACGACCTCCCAGCACTGATCAACTGTGACAGAACAGTTGATGTCCTGTGGGAGCTCTTACTGAACTTCAAACAAGAAACGCCAGGGCGGCAGGGAATTGACTTATGGCTAAACCACGCCCCCAGACGTGATGAGCCAATCAAAGTGCGCATAGCTGACCCAATACACTCGGACATTCTCTGCCTCCACGTCCATTGAAATGCATTGGAGTTAGTCAGTTTTCATTCGTTTTTATGGGGTTTTTTTACATTTTAAGTTTAAAATGGTCAAACGGTGTGCATGGGGTACATGCAACTCCGACACTAGGTATCCCGAGAGGCTGGGCGACGGGGTGTATTTTCTACCCTTTCCCAAGCCACATCTCAGCCGAGATAAGTGTCTGCTCTGTGATCCAGCTAACGTTAGCAGCAGTGTTAGCAGCTGATTACACGAACTTGTAGTCTTGTGGCTGCCTGATATACCCAAGCCTCTTTGGTGATAAGCATTACCTTATAGTAGACATTGAACTGTATATTTTCTGGGAAAAAAAACTCCCAGCACTTTACCAGGAATTAAGTAAAGACAGAGCTGACCAGATTTCAAGCTCCGTGAATCACTCTCAGCGGCTTCACTGCTCGATCTGTCTGTCTCTCTGGCAGTTAGAGAAGAGGACTCACCGCCGTGTGGAGAGGAGGGAGACAGGCGAGACGTGAACTCTACCTTGTGTGTAGCCTAATAAAAGTTACAAATGCAGTTAAATGTACTGCTATCACACTGCTGCTACGGCAGCTATGGAGTAGAGCAGGGGTTCCCAACCTTTTTTGTGCCAAGGACCAGCAGAAGCATAAAAAAAAATTCACGGACCGGTTGGCAGTTTATGTTAACTTTAATATAGGACCATGTAGAAAAATCAGACAGCTTCAAAATTAGACATTTCGGTGTAACTACAACAACATGACAAATTTATCTGACAGCTCTCACTTCATCCTGTGTTCCTCACTCATACACACAGACAGGACCATGTCTTCCTCACTCTCACCCCGCCCCCTCAGTTTCTCATCCAACCACATCGCTACCTGCCCGTACCATACACATTCACAGTCCGTCAGAAGTCACAGAACTTAAACATCACAACAACAACATTACTGCGGGGTCGCACCCACGGACAAAAATATAAATCGGCGCCCATGGACCAGACAACAAGAACAGAACAGTTTGTACGTGATCATAACGTGTATATTGACACAGTTCCTCTTTAGCTGTACAGAAGACTTGTCAGCTGTTCTTCCTGTGGTTCCATTAACAATATGCATCCAAAAACATACAGTTAAAAACCAGGATACAATAAAACTAAACAAAAAATAGGACCACTTTACAAATAATGTCATCAACTTACTGAAATCAGTGTCTGTGAGACCCCTGGGCCTGTTTGCCGGCCACAAGAACATCATACCGGGGCGTAATGGGAGACAGTGAGACACGCAGGGTATTAGTCACGTTCAGTCTGCTTCTAAGTCTGGTCTTAGTGGTAGTCATGGCAGAAAAACCGGCCTCGCACAGATATGACATTGGGAACGGGAGCAGCGTCTTCAGTGCGAGCGTGCTGATCTCGTTGTATTCTCCCGATGCTTTGATCCAGAAGGATGACAGTGATGTTGAATCAAAGAGTGTTTTCAGTCCTCTGTCATTTCGGAGCTCAATCAGCTGGTCGTCTTGTTTTGATGGGAGCCGGTCTCGACCATCGTCATTTTGAAATGGATCGCGCATCCATCCTTTGCCATTCCGCGGGTCCTTTGAAGATGGGAAGTAGTGCTCAAACGCATCAGACAGTGATGTCAGGTGGCTGTGTATCAACTCGCCCAGTTCCGCCAGCTCTTCCGAAAAGCTAGACAAGTAGCTGAACATGTCAAAAACTTCCCGGTTGACGCGCCGTGCCCAGGTTGCCAGTTTAGCTTTGAATCCGGCGATTTTGTCTGCCAGCCTGAATGTATCAGCCATCCTCCCCTGCATCGTCAGATTTAATTCATTCAAAGACTTGAACATGTTGCTCAGATATGCAAGTTTTGAGAGCCAGCTTTTGTCACTAAAGTGCTCTGCTAACGGTGACTGTCTGTCGGAGAGGAATTTCTGTAATTGCTCCTTTAACTGGAACACTCTGGTCAACGCTTTTCCTTTTGACAGCCACCTAACTTCTGTATGTAGAAGAAGGCGCCTGTAATCAGCATCCATGTCCTCGCACAATAATTCAAACAGCCGCAAATTCCGGGCATGGGCTTTGATGTGGTTAATGACTCGTATTGTGTCGTTCAGGATTGCGTGGAGTTCAGGGGACATTTTCTTGCTTGCCAGCATCTCGCGGTGAATCATGCAGTGAGTTGCCTCGCATTCCGGCGCCACTTCTTTCAGTTTGGCAGTAAACCCCGACAGCCGGCCTGTCATCGCAGCAGCCCCGTCAGTACAGTCAGTACAGACCCCAACACAAAACGACCAGTCCAGTCTGTCTGCAGCGTATTCCTTCAACACTCTGAATATTTCTGAGCCAGTGGTTGAGCTTGGAAGTGAAAGACAACAGAGTAAATCTTCATGCACCTCATCCTGATGCACATATCGGACGTACACCAACATTATTGCCTTATTTTCTACATCAGTGGATTCGTCCACTTGTATTGCGTACCACAGAGATGCTTTTATTCTGTCCAGCAATTGTCCCTCAATATCCCCGGCAATATCATCAATTCTCCTGGCAACAGTATTGTTGGAGAGTGGAACCTTTCCCACCATGTCAGCTGCTTTCCCCTCCAAAAGCTCGAGACAGATGTCTTTTGCAGCGGGCAGTATTAGCTCCTCTCCTATTGTGAAGGGCTTTTTAGCTTTGGCTATCCGGTGAGCAACGAGATATGAAGCCCTTGTTGCAGCAGAGTTAGCTGATGTTGTGGCTTTTAAAACTTGTTTCTGCAAATCCAACTCACTTTTTTTCCTGTCAAAAAAATCCACTGGTTTATCTTTGTGAGAACGATGCTTAGTAGTTAAGTGTCTCTGGAGTTTGGATGGCTTCATTGCTTCGTTGGCGAGCGTTTCTCCACATAAAACACACAGTGGGTTCTGCACCTCCGAATCGCCCGTTGCAACAAATCCATATTTTATATAGGAGATGTCATACTTGCGAGTGAAGTTCTGTTTGCTTTTTTTTTGGTAGGATTTTCCACTTGTTCATCACTATTTCTTTTACTCGAACAACCCGCGAGGAAACGGCTCATGGAGGCTTGCTGAGGTCCACTCATCTCTGCATCGGCTAACGTTAATGCTGCACCGTCACCTACGGCACCTGTGCATTAATTAGTCCGGGTGGGTACCAGTGTCAGGAACTTATGATCCGCCAAGCCGTCACAGGGGCGCTCATAGACACCCGCGGCTGGCCGCAGGGGGCCGACCGCGGCCGGCCGAAATGGTTCATAATAATAAAAAAATTTAATGAGCCATTTCACGGCCCGGTAGGAACAGCTCGGTCCGCGGACCGGGGGTTGGGAACCACTGGAGTAGAGATCCGGGGCTGGACCGGGGGAGAACTGAGCTGCCGCTCACCAAGAGGGAGCTGCCATAGCGGCTTTCACCGAATGTTGACTGTTTGTCTGAGTGAGTGGAGGGGGTGGGGCTTAGCCATAGGTCAATTATGCATATCATTCATCAAGGATAAGAACATCCAGGCCAATCATCAGTTGAGTTCCTGCCAATGATTGATCTGTACTCTGGAGACAAAACATGTATTTTGTCCACCTTGGATATTGTTTGTGACCTGGCTATCAAACACAATAATCAATCATTGAAAAGATCATTGGAAATCCTGTTTTTGGAATATCCTTTAAACGGAAAGACCGGGCAAAAACCCTTGCAGATGACTCCACCATCAAAGTTGCCCAAGACCGAACCATTGATCCTGCTTTGCTGTTTCAACGGTTCCTGATCATGTCGAAAACTGGACAGTTTTCACTGGAAGATGTAAAGAGCTATGGGCTCTGCTCATTTCCTGCAGCCCTGTTTGAAGGCAAGGAAATCTTCCATAAAGCAAACAAGCCCCAACTAGTGCAGGCAGTCACTGAGTTCTCAAGCACGAAATCTAACAAAACTGTCCTGGATGCCATCCCACCAACTGAGCCCTTGACGTTGGCTCCCTGGTTCACCGCTTGGCATGGAAAAAGGGTGACAGTTACAGTGCCATTGCACAGTCATATGCAGACTTTACCATACGCCATTATGGTAAAGCAAGTCGTTTTTGATGGTTATAGCGAAGGTCCTTCCATAAAAGACAATACGCATCAGAGACGTGGTGAAAACACTCACCCCATCATTAATTTCAAAGCAGAGACTGAGTTTGTGGGAAGAAGATCTTGCAACAAACAAGAACTTATCAATCTTATGACCAAGGAGCTGGAGAAGAGGGGCTGCACTGTTATCAATGCATCAGGTGATGCAGATGTGGACATTGTCAAAGCTGCAGTCAAGGCCAAGAACATCAGCCCACGACCTTGATAGGGGAGGATACAGACTTACACATTCTTCTCCTCTACTATGCTGGGACGAACAATAGGGGCCTCTATTTTTGTTCAGACAAGTCCAAAGCTACTAAAGTATACAACATCAGTGAGATGAAACAAGTCCTGGGTAGTGACTTGTGTTCCCAGTTGCTGTTTATTCACGCCTTCACAGGATGTGATACAACTTCACGCATTTATAGTGTTGACAAACAGACAGCATTCCAGAAACTTGTGAATGGTGAATCAACCATCCAGTCCTGTGCAAATGTGTTTCTGCTCGCACATCATGCCATAGAGGAATGCCATAGAAGACCATGGGACCAAGGCAATGGCAGTGTTGTTTGGTGGAAAGAGTACCGATTCACTTGCCTCTTTGCACTACAACCTTTTTAGCAAGAAAATCGTTACTGCCAAATCATTTGTTACCCCAGAACGTCTGCCTCCAACTGAGTCCTCAACCAAATACCACTGCCAAAGAGTTTACTTCCAGATCATGGTGTGGATTGGAAAGGAAGGTGACATGAATACAGTGGATTGGGGATGGAAACTGGTGGACAACTGGTTCCTGCCAGTTATGACCAGTAAGACTGCTGCCCCAGAAAGCGTCCTGCAGATGATCCACTGTAATTGCACAACTAGGGTAGTTGCAGGGACTACCATGCTTGCCTGCTTGTGGACCATGTCAAGTTGGGAATTGTGAGAATCACTATAATTAATCTCTATGGGAGGAAGAGTGTGACGACTAATGGTAAATGTAGTGAAGGTCACAGTGCAAAGAAGTATAAAAAAAAATTAAACCAGAATAATAGGAAACAACTGAAGAAAATAGAAAATTATATGTATAAATAAGAAAAGTATTAAAGAATATATAAAAAAACAAAAGGCAAAAAAAACAAAACGCATTATAAAAAATATTTTAAAAAAAAATAAATAAAACACAAAAAAATTCTAATGAATTTATTCTTTATTGGAATCAAAAAAATGGTTATGAACCACAGAAACCACCAACACTAGGCAAAACAATATGAGAAAGGAGAAATATGCAATTACTTAAGGGAAACTGTACTTATTTTTCGCAATATGCTTGTAACTAATTGCTTTAATTTATAATTGTACTTTAATTACTTATCTATCATGCAAATATGCTAATTCAAATATTACATGGCCAAAACATGTATCAGGCACCAGTGTTCCTGGTCTAGGAGGAATACAAAGGATTAATGGTCATAAGGACCTGACGGCCGCCATTTTGAAAATGGGGCCTTTCTTGGAGTCAAACTTCGGTAAACTTTTAGTATGTTTTTAAGTACATCTGATACTACTGTAAACCACTGAGAAACCTTTTGTTATAATTTTTTTAGCTATTTCTAAATGATGCGATTCACTTACTCCTAAAGAGAAAAAATGTGTGACAGGAAAATCTTGGCAGAGAGAGTGCTGTTGTGTTCGAAAAAACAGGAGCAGTTATCCATGGTATGTTCATTATGGCCATCTAAACATTCAAATAATATCGGTGCAAGGACCTGCAAGGAAATTATTATTCTTTTGTTCTATATGCCAAGTAAATCGCTTTTTGAAGGACTAAAGATACGTGAAATCTTGCGAAAATGTGGCCCAAAAAACTGGATTGGAATTGTAATTATTTTATGGGTTTTGGCAATGGCTCACTAGTGCCACCCTAAAACACAGCCCCTGGGGCTACTTTCACCTACATGTATGAAATACAGTCCACATGTGTATTGCGCATAGACCTACATAAAAGTCTCTTTGTGCCATGACCTAAACCCAACAGAAAGTCAGCCATTTTATTATTATGTGTTCATTTTTGGCAACTTGCACCTGTGTACTTTAACAGAGTGGTACTACAGCTTTAACCCGATCGACTTCAAATTTTGTCAGGGCAATTTCAACAATTTTGCAATTAAAGGTTATTAATAGCTTGAGTTTTTGTTCACTGCAGTGGCTGCGGAGTGGCAGAGAATATCAATCTTTCACCAGGAAACAGGAAGTTTCTTCTAAATCCACTCTTTTCACACATTTACATGCCAATATTCACTCACAGTGCCCCCTACTGGCATCAGAAAATGATAGTTTTTAAGGATTGATGTAATCATGGCTGGGTGACCAAATCTGCCTCAAGCATGCTGAGAAAACATTTAAGATCTTGATGATGCTGTATTATGAACGTTTTGAGTTTTTCATTGGGCGGGGCGTGGCTGCGGTGGTACAGGGAAGGCTGATGTGGCCCGGTGAAACAGGAAATTGCTATAGCTCTACCGTTCATAGTCTAATCTGCCACAAACATCACATGTTTGATAACGGTCCCTGTCTGAACACATTGACATCTCAAACTTTGCTTACAGTTGTAGTGCCACCTACTGGCAACAGTTTGCCACTTTGAATTTAGCACTCATTTCTGGCTATTTGCACTTGCTGTACTTCAATGAACTTGTCCTATAGTATTAGAGCACATTTTGAGTTACAATCATAGCACCCCCTAGTGGCAGCAGGAAATTACATATTTTTATATATTTATATATATAACAGTGACGTACTTCTCCAAGCCAGATGATCCGATCTGCCTCAAACATGCTGGTGAAACACTTCTGTTGTGAAGAACTTGTTGATTCTGTATTGTGAACATTGTGAGTTTTTGCTATGGCATTACATTAACAGAACATGTCCTGGTGCCACTGCCTCAACCCAACAAGCTCCTCCTACAGCTATAATCTGATCGACTTCAAATTTTCACAGGCCAATTTTAATATTAAAAGTTATAAAAGCTTGAGATTTTGTTTATTGGCGTGTCCATGAAGGCGCAGCAAATAACAGTGATTTGCCATAAAAGAGGAAGTTGTTGTAACTCTACTGAACATAATTGAATATGCCCAAACATTTTATATTTTCATAAGAATCCCATTCTGAGCACATTACATGCAAATATTTGCTTACAGTCACAGCATCCCCAAGTGGCAGCCGGAAATGAGCTGGATAACGACAGCCACCTCAAACATGCTGAGAATATACTTAAGACCTTCGGAACACTGCATTGTGAAGATGGCTGTGTCTGAAATCACTACCAACTATAAAGTTGCCTATATGGTGAGTTTGCCATTTTGTAGTGTTGTCTAAATGTAGAGTGGGAATTATTATACCCAGTTGACTCAGAGTGTAAGTAAGTAATTTCTAACTGATGGTCACTAACCAAGCATTATAAACCATCATGCATTGTGCTGGCGGAAAAAAAATTACCTGAGTGGTGTCCAAAAGTGTTTTTTTTCATTTGACCAATATGCTCGCTATATAGTCCTTAGTATAGAACTCCCTGTGTAGTGAGTAGCAAGTAGTGAATTTGTGGGGGATTTCAGACACAACCTGTGTGTTTTCATTGAAGAGCGTGGCCATGGCAGCATGGCAAGGGTCAATGAATGACCTTTAAACAGGAAGTTGAAGTAACTCTAATGTACATGGTCGAATTTGCACCATTCTTTCCATGCTTGATAAAGGGGTAGCGCCACCAAGTGGCAAAAAGAAATTAACATGTTTTATTTCTTCTATGTACACCTGCTTGCCGGTTGACCAAATCCACCTCAATTTTGGTCACAAAATCCTTCATAATGGTATGTGGAGATTCTGCATTCTCAATGGACGCTGATGCAGTAGCAAGGAATTATTTGCTTGTTGGACTTTCCAAAATGTTGCGTGTTTGATCAGAATCCCGCACAAAGCACTTCTACAAGCCAATTAGGAGGTATAGTCATTGCGCCACCAACTGGCAACAGGAAATAAGCCACACAGTATATATTTTGATATAGATATAGATTTAGATATGTATATGAATTACACTTGCAAGCACTCAGCACTTGAGGGGTGTGAGGGCCTGCATCACTGCTTGCAGTTTTAATTTTGATTGATTCTTTTGTAGTGGCTACATTTTTAAGAAAAGAAAAATGAAAAAAAATGCAACAGGGTACGAAATCGCTGGTTTGTCTTTTAATAATTTCAACATAACACATGACAACTCAAAGATACAATGTACTGTACAATAAGTCAATAGTTCTGTTGTTGTTTTCATCATCTCTTTGGATCAACCAATATACAAATCTGTCACTTTTACATTGCAGCAACTGATTGCATGTGAGATATGTAAGAAAAAAGCAAGACTTCTCATTTTCTTTTCTCTGAAGCACATCATTTATATAATTCTCCCTGTACTTGATAAAATCTGTGCTATATAAAATAGTAAGTGAAGTAAATGCAAATATTCTATTTTCTTTCACTTTTTTCTTTTCAGAGGTGGCTGTAATAGCAAGTGATGAAAAAAATGGGCTATGTCACTGAACTAGATACACAAAGAGGTTGGAATGCAAGACTTACATTAAGCTAGAAAATATATAAAACTACATGTGGATGTTGTCTGCATCAGACAGTACCCAGTTTCCTTAAATTTAATTCAATAAAAGTAAAAACATAGAGAGGAGAGAAATAGACAGCATTATTAAAATTAAAATCAAATCAGTTTTTCTCAGGCTGAAACTGATGAACAAATTCCCTTAAAATGTTTATGCTCTGCACCTAGTAGTAAAGAGGAAAAGGTGAGGATAAGTGCTTTCCTAGTAGGTGCAGGTCGAGGTAATGGAGATACAGCCAAGCCAAGGAACAGAACAACATCACTGTCAGAGGTCAGGGGAGGATCTCTCTGTCTATATGTAAGTGTTTAAAGATGACATATTATGCCTTTTGGGGTATTCCCTTTGCTTTAGTGTGTTATCTAGCTTTTTATGCGTGCCCAGGCCAAAGGGAGTTATTCTCTCCTACCGAAAACATGAAGAGCCTCATTTGTATTCCAGCATTTACCTCCATAATTTATCTACTTCACTATTACCACTTTTTTACCACCAAAGTTAGCATGTTTAAGCAGGTAATTATAACGATGGGTAAATTTGCTAATAATCTGCAATTAACTCCATTCACATGGACTAGTTTGCCTTTCTGTTTTTTTTTTCTCCTTGTGTGTCTCGTTCATGATCACAGAGGAGCAAATAGGGACCAATGCATTGCAGCAGGTCATATAACCCTAACCCATCAGAATTCATCCAGAAGACATAAAACATGGTTTAAAAAGTCTGACACAATGCTTTTTCCAGAGCTAATAACAGAGGTTGCTGAGGAGTGAGGCGTCTCGCTACCTTCTGATGATTTGCACATGTGCAGTACTGATCAGGCAGGTAACAAGGCTCAGACCATGTGGCAGCCACAAACAACAGTTACGATGTTCAAGAGCTGCTTGACAGAGATGGATGGAAAACAATTAACAAGCCAACAGCCGTATCTTCATTACATATCATAGCAACACGCCTGAGAAGGAGAATAAATTGACGCGTTAACCCAGGTCATGTGTTCGAATCACAGCCGAGCAGGATGCAGTTAATTGACCTGGGAGGAAATCCCACTAATTTACATTCACATTAGACACAAAAGCCAGATGTGAGCAGTTGTAAGTGGGTTTTTTGGCTAGTTTGAAAGGGGTTTATGTAATACAGCACCACCTCTGGGGGACCATTCACCACCTGTGTGAAAATCCTACACACCTCAACGTCTGCCGTTTTCATTTAAAGATATATTTATATCTAAAATAAGGATGTATAAGGCACAGAAGAAATTGACAGCTTTTGTTGGATATTTTTAACAAGACACTGTGACATTTTCCAGCCGTGTAAGTGGCAACAAAAATAGATATTGTTGACAAGATGTCTGGACAATTTAAAGTTGTTTGTGTGGTGACAGAATCAGGTAAGCCAAAACATTATCCTTTTCTAACATATATTTGGAAATTTAACCAAAAGAAAAGTAAACATTTATTCTGACGGTTGGGTTGGAATCAACTTAATTTTTTGATGGAAATATCCCTACAGCAACTGGAAAACTCTTGGGTATGCTTAGTATTTTCCCTCAGACTGCTTTGAGGGCCGGTGCAAAGCTTACCACTAAGCATGGGGACTGCTCTGTTGTTGGCTGCAAATATCAACACAAAGGCTTCATCGTAATCCCTGCATCTGAGGCTGTCAAGAATCAATGGATTAACTTTAAATTTGATGCAAATATCCTCACAACAACTGGAGTATTTAGTTGTGTGTGTGTTTCCCTCCCGAACAGCTCGGTAGCCTAACTTCACATGTTATCTCAAGGAAATTGAATCGAAAGCAACTGGATTTGGTTTTTGTCTTGAAGACGTTTCACCTCTCATCCGAGAGGCTTCATCAGTTCCTGCTCCCTTGACTAGGCTGAGACTAGTCCAACTAGCCGGTGTGGAGGTCCAGCTATTTAACCTCTCAGGAGGCGGGCACAAAGCCACTGAGGCCTATGGGTTGTATGTGCTCCATTATTGCCAATAATGGCCTCAGTGGCCTCAGTGGCTTTGTGCCCGCCTCCTGAGAGGTTAAATAGCTGGACCTCCACACCGGCTAGTTGGACTAGTCTCAGCCTAGTCAAGGGAGCAGGAACTGATGAAGCCTCTCGGATGAGAGGTGAAACGTCTTCAAGACAAAAACCAAATCCAGTTGCTTTCGATTCAATTTCCTTGAGATAACTATGACCTGGATGAATGAGAATATTCACAAACCTAACTTCACATGCTCATTTTGTGTGAACTTTACTCAAGATTTTATCAACCAGTGCCAAATGTACAAACTCAAGAATGGATCAATACCCGCTCTCTGCGACCCAACTTCAAACCTGGATGTTGTTAGTTCTGCCATGTTTTATGTTGCTTTACTGTTAATTTTACATGTAAGCCTGTTGAATTGGACATTATCTACTTTCAATCTGGGATGATGTAGGACTAATGTTGTACTAGCACTCAAAAGCCATAAGGAATTCCTAAATTTGCTCTCTGGTCAGCTATGGAAATGTTTTAGCTCCCAGTCAGCTGCACTTCTATTGTGAATATCACCACAGGAAGCGTGTCCTAACCAAAAACTTCACCACTGCACTTGATTTGCTGCCTCACTGACAACCAGGCTAGTAAAATAAAAGGAAATTCAAATTATGAGATACTAAGTCAATTGTGATTAATCATGTGTTAATTGTTCATTCTTCTTGAAGTGGGAATGGGCTTCTTTGCACATCAGGTTAAGTCCTTAAACAGGGTCCATTTGACCTCTGTGATGAATGACTAACCCAGTCTTGGAAACACCTCTGCAAACGTCACCAATACGAGCTCAGGTGATCCAACAGGCTTAAGATCTGCTGTTGTCAGTGAGTCACAGCTACAAGTATGACCTGATCACACTTTCAAAAAATAAATACAGAAAATCTCTTTTTTACATACTTAATGTTTAGAAACATTAACTTAAAGCTAAATTTGAGTCATTTACCCAATTGGCACTGGATAACAGAGAATGTGATTCTTGCATGGAGCTCATCTTTTTGGCAGGGGCAACCAGTTCAGTGACCATGGCTCTAAGCTCTAAGTGCTATATTTTGGGGGTCACTCCTCACCTAATTTTGTTCAGTTACTCTAAATGGCCTGAAAGTGGCACTTAAAAATGAATCTGTTGCACAGCCAGTCAATGGCAGGTTAAGGTCAGGTTTTTGCTTTGACACTACTCACACCAATCTTGTTTCTCAACACCTCAGAATGACAGATTTGTTGTTGCTGTTCTCTTCAAGCACTTGGCTATAGTTTGATGTAATAAATTTGGGAGACAAGGCAAGGCTTACCCAAAAACAAAAATGTTTCAAAGGGGAAGGGGCAGGGGACTCTTATGTAGAAGAATATTAGTGAAAAGTCTATCAAAAATACTGTTATTCTTTTGGAGAAGAGAAATACACAAAGGTGGATAAAGTCTACACATCAATCCAATGGGACAAACATATACAGGATCAATACAAAATTAAAAACATATGAACATATCAGCTGAAATTTTAAAAGAAAAAATACTCTTTTTTTAAAAAGGTTGAAAGTGCTAGAATTCAGATTAGCTCACAGAAACCCAGGGAGGACAAACCTAATACATGCCAAAAGCTTTTCCTTAACTTTTCTTTATTTAGGACTACATGAATGTTTGTTACAAAAATATAAATGCTTAATTTGATTGCTACAAATTTGGCTTAAGCCAAAAGGTTTTTTTCCTTTCCTAACAGCCTTTTTTAAAAACTCAAAATAAAGATCAAATTCAAATTTAGCCATTTATTTTTATTTTTTACATATTATGTAAATTCTTAAAAAGGTGCCCACAGCTAATGTATTTAGGATCAATAAAAAGTTTGATCATTTTACAAGAGTCATTATCAAAATAATGACTATCCAGGTTAGACTACAAATAATAATTGTAAAATAAATTTCAAATTAGTTCAGAACAGTCAGACTGTAAAGAGGCGTTTTTTCTGCATCAGTGCTTGCTGATTCTGAATTTTCAGCTGCTCCTACCTCCCAAGTGGAATATTCAACTGTCTACCACACAATCCGCTGCTCATTATCGGGGTTTCATATCCTACAGCATCAAAAATCGTATAACACTTGTAGCAATTTGTAACAAGCAATTGTGCAGAAATGTAGTTTCTTCTCCCCAGGTTTTGGTAAGAAAAGTAAAACAAATAAAAATGAGGTGATGTGTTGTGTTGTTTTTCGAGGTCCTGTTTTACACAAACAGAAAATAATATATCATATGACAACAAACAAAACAAATAAATGACTATGAGCAATACCCCGAGTTGTGCAGTCAGTCATGTTGCCCCCTGTGCTTTGAATGTCAAAGCCTGGGGATTCGGTGACTGCGTTCTTCCGGTTATCGCTGTATTTTCAGACCCTTTTCCTTTGACTCTAAAAAGCAGCAGAGAGAGCAGAAGGAGTACAGAGGGGATGGGGCCCGGGGATGATGAACACTATGTTGGTTCAGTTTGTGCATGTTTTTTCAGCTCACTGTCCATCTGACAAGAAACTGAAATGTTCTAGTGGTCTACAGTTGTCGTCCATTGGCAACCGTAGCTAAAAGCAGCAATATGTATTTTAGTTTTTATGTGCGATGTCTTTCCTGTTTGTTTTTTTTTTGTTGTTTTCATTTTCACTCAATGTATAATGGCGGTTCAGGATCGCCTGTGCCTGTCTTCATCTATGACTGGAACAACATTTATGCACAACGTTAAGGATAGTTATGGATATGCCAATTATGTTGGTCATGCCACAGACAAAACACTAGATAAAAAGCACCTATTTCACTTTGAGGCTTAGGTTAACTTTGGGCTCAGGTCTTTATAGGCTGGTGGTGAGGTTAGGAAGGATCTAAACTCCAAAACAATCCAAAACCACTGAGCTTGGAGTGAAATCTGCTGGGGTTTCATCACAGAGCAGGGGCAATGTATTACACTGAATAAAGACCTATATTCGTAGAGTCATAGGCCATCCATTTCAGCATCCCTATGACACAATCTATCTAGTTCAAATCCTACTTGATTATTAAGCCCACTAACAGCCTTCTATAGAAACTTCCCATCCACAGTTCGGATTCCACTATACTAACTCAAGTACATGTAAAGATTGGATATGACAGAGAAAGCTTAGGGGAAAAGCTAATACTTCATCCATTTGTTTGATCAAAAATGCAAGATACACACAAATGTAAACCTGCCAGACATCAAAAACATCATCACTTAGTATTAATACATCTACCTAAAATACACCTTACTGAGATAAAAGCAATAATAATATTCATTTTTGAGATATTTCGTACACTGCAATAACATTCTTTTACACATTTTTCCTCATCTGTCACTGTAATTCTTTTGTTTTTTGCCATTCACATATGTCGGGGTTCATTATTACCATGATGATGCAGCTTTTTCAAAGACTGCCTAAACATGTGTTGGTATTTCAGTCCAAAAATATAGATTTTAGGTGTGTTGGGCAGCCAAGAAACAGCTGCAGTTATCATTACCATGGGGACTTTTAAAGATTAAACTGTTCTAAGGAAGATAAGTGAAGGAAGGAGAGTGAGGAGAGAGTCTTTGTCTCAGGCAAAGACAAAAGGTTTCCCAAGGAGATTTCAAAAGGTGAAGTGCCTTCTGCAAAAAAAAGTGCTTCTCTTGAGGAACAGCGTGATTTTACATCATTTTCAACAAACTCACACATTTTCACATTTCTTTCTTTGTTTTTTTTTCCTTTTCTTTTCTTTAAAATGTGTGGCAATGTATGTGACTGGTCTATATGTTTGGAAACTAACACGTTTCTTATCAATCATATGATAAAAGTCCATTTTTCATTTAGTGAGTGTTTTCATTCAAACTGACCTGACTCTAGGAGCATATCAGTGACAGATAAAAGAAAATAATGACATCCATCTACTTCTTTTTCTTGTTTGAAGAACACTTTTTTAGAGACAGGCTAGCTTTTGTGGCTATACCCTCACCATCTGAGGGGAGATTTTAGAGTTCAGGTTAGATTGTTGACTCAACGTCTACATGTCTTCATTCCTTCACTGATTTCTTCCCTTTTCGTACTGATCGTGATAGTTTCGGTTATTAGGTGGTTCAAGACTTAAAATGAGACACATTCTACCATGTTCTTACATTTGGAAAAGAAAATAAAGTAAAACACAATATCCACTTCAAACTATATTTTTCTGGGTCACAACAAGACAGATAATCTTCACTAAAAATTATCTTGGATTTTTTAATATTATTACTTTATAAAGTATGCAGTACCATGTCTTTTAGCCTACTGATCCTGCCCTCTATACTACTAAATAGAGGATGGAAGTGGGATAAAAGGGGAAGTAACTGGAAATTAAAAAAAGATGGGTTAATACATTGCTATGTAACTATATGATAGGAGGAAAAAGCCCAATAAAAACTACTTCAACTAATTTTCTCACCTTTTCCTTTTGATAAAAGGGGTTTAACTTCCTTTTAGGGCTTAATCAAAAGCTTTTGTGCGCTTTCATTTAAGGCTAAGTGTTCATTTGTGTATTTATTTATTCATTCTAATTCTCCACCTTTTTGAGCATGCCCTGTAAAGAACCACAGTCAGAAATATCCATGCAGAGCTGAACTGAGCTGTGGATGGTGTCGAGATCATCTTGGCTGGACAGGGCTGGCCGAGGACTGACTCTCTCACTGGAAGGCCTGGTGGAAACGAGGCAGTGTGGTAGTACTAAGGCTGGAGCTGAACACTGATGGGAGGGGGTGCAGGGGTCCGAGACCCAGACCCCCGCTGGAGCTCTGCTGCTCCTGAGGTTGCGGTTGCAAAGAGGTAAGAGGTGCTGTAGCGACGGCAGCTGCTGCTGCGGCGACTGCTGCAGCATGGGGCTCGGCAGCATGCAGAGATGAGGAAGAGGATATGGAAGAAGAAGAGGAGGTCGCAGATGAGGTGTAGCCCATCACCAGCCCTCCTGTGCTCATGGGGTTGCTGTAAGGAGGCAGGTTGAGGGGCAGGAACCCCAACAGATGGGAGAAGTCCATGTTAGCAGCACACAGAGACTCAGCGATCACCGCAGGGCTCTTGGACAGGAGGGGATCTCCACAAAGCTCATCCACCAGGCCCGAGGTGGGCTCCAGTCCGTCCTTGGGGGGTGAGGCAGCAGCGTGGGGTTCTGCAGAGGGAATCGGGCCTGGCGAGCCACTCTGTAGATCCATGAGGAAGCTCTCCATCTCCACTTTCAAGGGCTTATCCAGCAGGTATGAGGTAGATCCCAGCTGGTATTTGGGGGCTGGCTGGGGCTGGTGCTGCTGCTGGGGAGCCTGAGGTTGGTGGTGTGGCGGCAGTGGAGGGGAATGGTGGTGGTGATGATGGTGATGATGGTGATGATGATGGGAGTGTGGGTGAAGGGATCCAGGGGATTCCATATGACAGCCCATGCCCATAGCTGCAGACAAGGAACTGGGCATCAGGGACGGGTGTGGGTGAGCTACCCCAGAATTAGACATGGCCTGGAGATGGTGGGGATTATACATCCCCATGGGAAAAGGAGCCCCACTGGGGAACGGTTTTCCCATCATGGGGTCTTTGTTGGGACCCATGCCACACATCATGGGGCTGAGCTCCTCCTTCACAGAGCAAGGTGGCGACCCAGAAGCTAAAAGACCTAACATATCAGGAGGCTCCGTCTTAATTTTCAACAGCTCCTGCGAGTGGCTCTTCTTCACATGGCGTGTCAGATGGTCCTTCCTGCCAAATCGTTGGGCACAGTACTGGCAAAGGAAGTCCTTTCGGCCCGTATGGACCACCATGTGCCGTCTCACATCCTTCCGCGTGTAGAAACGACGGTCACAGTGGTCACAAGGGTGTTTCTTCTCCTTGGTGCCACCCGAAGACTTCCCAGAGTGGCTCTTGAGATGCTCCAAAAGCACGGGTGTGCTCTCATAGGTCTGCATGCACACTTTACAGGTGAGATCCCCTGCTGTAGCAGAGTGCATGGCCACGTGGCGCTTATATCCCAGCTTGGTGTTATAGTGCTTCCCACACTCCTCACACTTGAAGGCCTCCTTGTTGGGGTCATGGGTCTGCAGGTGGTTCTTCAGGTGGTCTTTTCGGTGAAACATTTTCTCACAAAACGAGCACTGATGGGTCTTCTGTGGAGAGTGTGTGGCCATATGCCTGCAGAGGGACACAAGAAAAAAGAGAATAAATGGTGGGGATGTTTAAATTACACATTCCTTGTCTAATTGTCATGTTTGTAATGCAGTCTGCCAGTAGTGTGCATGCTAAAGTGACACATGAATTCCAACCAGTAAAACTCCTTGTATCCATATATACACAAAAAAGTCACAGTGGTTTGCAATCAGAACCTAAAATGAGGTTTGAAACCACTTCCTGTGATTCACTGGATTCAAAACAACAGTTTGTTGAGAGGTTTGAGACTTGAGTCATTTAAACCGGCATTGACTGGGTTTTTGGCCAGTTATGACAAACAAGCTGTGAACACCTTCCCTATATAAAGCTCATTTAACAAAGGCGTAGCAAACTGTTACCAAGAGGCTGTTCACATTTAGTATTAACATCCGTCCCGAGTGACCTGATCACAAGTACACAGCTCTACACCCGTCAGTTCACAGATGGTATCATCATGAGTCTCCACGTGTGTCTCAAGTGACCACTTGCGATCGGATGTACTTCCCTGTTCTATATGCAAATAAGCACGTATGTCACTGGGACAAGTGAACATGATGTTTTTTACACAAAGTAAGAAATATCTTCTTGTTTAAAATCGGCCAACTTGACAGAAAGGTCCAGATAGTTAAAGGGATATTCCGGTATAAGTTTAATAAATGGTCTAAGACACTGTAAGACTCCCCTTCGAGAGATCAAGTTTGACGATTTCTATTGAAAACACAGCACGACTCACCCTCTCCTCCAGCAGCTTGCTCGTTGTGGGGAAGCCCTGACGAGTCGATTACCGAGTGCAGTAGATTTCCGCAGCTGAAGGATGAAAATGTATGATTATTACTCCATTACTTCCGTTCTTTTCCCTGTCAGCTCTCAATAATAAGAACTGAGCATTCCATGGAGTAATAATCAGACATTTTCATCCTTGAGCTGCAGAAATCTACTGCACTCGGCTCGGCTCGACTCGTCGGGGCTTCCCCACACAGGCAGGCTGCTGGAGGAGAGGGTGAGTTGTGCTGTGTTTTTAATACAAATCCAGCAAAGCTAGCAGATGTTGGATGCTTCGTACTGTGTGCTGGGACTGTACATGTACTGTTGCTGAAGTTTGCTGCTGTTCTCACCATTAATTGTGGCTTTTTGATGGCGGTTTCTAGTTGGAGACATAAGCTGCAGTGTATTGTTATCGTGCGGTCTTTTCTGAGGTTGCTTAAACTAGCTAAGCTAGCGGTCAGCTAACTTGACCTCTCGAGGGGGAGTCTTACTTGGTGTCAAGGTGTGTTAGACCATGGATTAAACTTACATCGGAATATCCCTTTAAGAATGTGTTGTAGATAGCATTTCATAAAATGTATAAAGTTTCTCCTAACTAAACAACTCAATCAATTTTTTAAGGGTGTCTGGGGACTTTCTCCATTGGTGACAAAGTAGTAGCTTATATTGGTCACTGTTTACTGTATTTGTAAAATTTGACATGTTTAGCATCAATAAAATGTTGTTTTCTTTCATAAATTGAGTGTAAATAGTGAAATCAGTGTAAACAGTCTGTTCATGCTGCCACAAATTGACACTTTTTACAAGGAAACAAACAACTCCATGTTTTAATGCTGAATTTACAAGAAAGAACCGATGATTTAGAATTTGTCGTCACTATTTTACAAAGTTTGTTCAGTTTTTTTTTTCATACAGCATCACTTAAAATCATGTGCTTTATAAGTGAGTCTGGGTATACTGCAGTTACTATTTCAATGGCTAGTTAAAACAGACAGTGTGTTCACACATCTGCTGCTAACATTAACAGGTTAACCGAGCCTATACATGTCATTTACATTACAGTAAACAGAATGGAAATGAGACAGCAAGTAATCCATTATGACTGTTGTTTTAGCTTCTTCTTCTTTTTCTTCTTCTTCTTGTTTCACTGAGTTGAGTAGGTGGTCCTTCAGTGTGGCCCAGGACACATGTGCATACACACAGCTAAAAGAATGTGGTCACATGCAGCCAGACCACCTCTGGATGTGGTCTGAGTGATCAGATCTCAAATGCCTCCTCATTGCATCTTGGAAGGTTTCATACCTGTTCTTAAAACTGTCCACTTGTGATCCACTGATATCAAATATTTGTTTGTTAATAGCTGCCTACTCACACATCCAGCAGTTAGACATCAACACAAGCATTCACTTGGAGTTGGGTTCTTGCCCACCTGATGAATATATGAGTTTCATTTTCACTGTCCTTTTGGCTCTGCTTTATCTCCCCAGGATAAGTAAAGTACAGAGGGTTTATCGGCGCTTTTTGCTGAGAACAACTGCCTGCTCATGAGAGCGGTGAAACCTACAACTTTACTGGTTGTAGGTTGTGAAACAAAAACAATGAAGTGAAAGATGCTACTCTTTGTAGGGCTGGGGATCCCTTTCACATACAAGTAGGCATGTGATCCTTTCTTAACAACAACAAAAATAGTTAAACCTGCTTTAAAGATAGACTTATTGCTTTCTAAAGATCAAGTTACTATTCCTACAAATAAACGATACGAATAAAAGTAGAAATAAAATAAGTGGCTCAATGGAGGTTCTAAGAAAGCTCAAGAAGCCATGAATTATACTACATTTAAAAGAATGTGAATTGAGTGGTCTGATTAATGTGCAGTACCTGAAGAGTTTGTATTTGGAGCTGAAGGCCTTGGGACAGTGTGGCTGTGAGCAGTGGAAGGGTTTCTCTCCTGTGTGACTCAAGCTGTGGAGCCGGAGCTTCTCCTGTGAGGCGAACAGGGCCCCACACACCAAACACTCGGTACCACCTGCTCTCCCTACCTCTTCTCCTTCTTCTTCCCTCTCCCTCTCTCTCTCTTTCCCCCTCTCACGCTCTCTCTCTGTCCGTGGTAGTGGGGCGGCACTACCAAACAGCTTGGTGGCAGTCCGTTGTCCCTCTTCCTCCGGCGTCAGTGCGGTAATATGGTGTGAGGCATCGGCGGCAGCAGCTGCCATGGCAGCCCTAGAGTGCCGCTGCCATGAAAATTCACTTGTGGCTCCCCTGCCCTGCAGGCTCAAGTGGGACGTTATAAGGGGTTTGTGGAAAAGAAGCTCACAGGAAGGGCCAGTGATCCAGTGGAAACATCAAAGTGAGCCAAAATCTGTGGTGAGATAGAAGGCACATGCTTTCAAGCTACCTGTTTCCAAGATGGTGGCAACATTGAACATTCTCTTCTCTAATAAAGCCTACTTTTTACCTGTTCAAATCTGACTTGTCCTTCTTTTGTCTTTGCACTTCCCTTCTCTTACTCTGCGTCAGTCGTTCCTCTTCTTCACTCTTGCCCTCTCCTCCTCACCCAGTCCCAACAGCTATGGTTGGCGGTGAGTGGGAAACACTGCTCTGCATTTTTATTGTTCTGTGAGAAGAGAGCAAACAAGACAGACATAAACAAAAGTTGACAAATAGTGACAGTGTCTTTTTTATTATAAAGCTTTGACAAAATTGTCACAAAATGTATTAATACAGGCAACAGCTGAAACCCCCAGAATCCAAGCAACTAGTAAATTAAACCTCTCCAGTCAGTAATTCAACAGGCTTGACTTGAAACATTATACAGTTGCGGTCAAATATTTCCATCCACTCATAAAGAACATGTATATCATGGCAGTCTTCAGTTTCATGATTTCTACAGCTCTCATTTTTCTGTGATGGAATGAGTGGAACACAAACTACTTTGTCACAAAAAACATGCATGAAGTTCGGTTCAATCATTTATTTATTATAGGTCTTCTGAAAATGTGACCAAATCTGCTGGATCAAAAATATACATACAGTAACTTGAACAATCAATTTAGGTGCTTATAGAAAGCTGTTTAAATCTAATTTTCTTTGTATCATGGCCTCTTAACTTCTTCTGACGGATTCTGATTGATAACAGCTGGTGACTTTTCTGAACCCATTTTAATAGGGCTTGTTTGATACATCCATTAGGCTCAGCTACAAACACTACAATGGGAAAGTCTAAAATCGAACAAGATGGGCAAGATGCAGGGGTCTGCTGGGGAGGTAGCAGCACAGACAGCGACAGGAAGAGACTGAATAAACTGCTTATGAGGGCGAGCTCTGTCCTGGACTGTCCACTGGACTCCATAGAGGTGGTGGGTGAGAGGAGGATGTTAGCCAAGCTGACGTCAATCATGGACAACACCTCTCACCCCCTGCACCAGACTGTGGAAACCTTGAACAGCTCTTTCAGTGGCAGACTCTTAAACCCACTGTGTAAGAAGGAGCGCTACCGCAGATCATTCATCGCTACAGCCATCACACTGTTTAACTCAAGCACTACCTGAGCAATCACTTTCCACTCACTTTGTTTTTTGTAAATGTCTTGGTTTTCCTTCTATTTATTTTTTATTTAACTTGATGTGTATTTGCCTGACTCTTTTTCCTCTACTTGGTGCACCTTGAGCTGTTGTAGCAGGTGAATTTCCCCGTTGTGGGATATATAAAGTCTATCTAATCTAATTTTATCTAATCTAAAATAATCTAACTTCCTCAGGAAAACCTAAAATCATCAGCAGAAGATTGGGTCTTGGGTGTAGTTGGGTGTTCTAACAGGACAGTGATCCCAAACACATATCAGAAGTGATGAAGAAATTGTTAAATCAGGCTAGAATTGAGGTTTTAGAATGGACCTCCCAAAGTCCTGAGTTGAACTCCATCGAGGACATGTGGACTGTGAAACAAGTCTGTGCCAGGAGGCCAACAAATTTAGTTGAACTTCACTGATTCTGTCAAGGGGACTACCAGAAGCTTGTGGATGGCTATCAAAAGTACTTAATTGAGGTGAGGCTGGTAGAGGGACATTTAACGAAATATTAGAATTACTGTATGTATATTTTTGATCCAGCAGATTTGGTCACATTTTTAGAAGACCTATAATAAATAAATTATTGAACCGAACTTCATAAATGTTTTTTGTGACAAAGTAGTTTGTGTTCCACTCATTCCATCAAAGAAAAATGAGAGCCAGGGCATTAATGTTCTTTACAAGTGGATGGAAACTTCTGAAATTATGTCATGCGCAAATTCCACTTCAGAAAGTAAGTTTTCTCTGCACTCACTAGGGGGAGCTGAATGATAAGCATGACCGACATGACAGGAACTGCAAAGGATCAGCATAAAACTTTTGTGAATGATGATTCTCAATCACAGGTACACCACAATGTCTTTATTTGTAAAGACTGAATGTGGAGACTGAATGTAATTACATGGCCTCATCCCTCATGTGTTGTCAGATGACAGCATGGTGCATAAAGGCAGCTCTGTACATGTATGTACTTGTTATGAAACTGGATAAGACTCTTGTAATCCTTGGGAAAACACAGAAACACACATAACTGCCAAGGTAGAGAGAGTGAAGTGGGGTAGGATGGGGGCTGGGCAGTGTTTACAGCACACACTTAGGCTCCATAGAACTCCAAGTCTGAAAGAAGTTGAAAACTTTGACAGGAAAAAGGGACAGAATAACTGAAGTGCACCAAAGGCTGAAGCTGTTTGAGAAAATAAACACAAACAATACTCAGCTGTGTTACCATGATATCGCTGAACCTGTTCTCTTGCTTTGGTCTCTGTGTTCCCTTATTTATCCTCAGTGACCTCTGTGACCCCTGCTAGCTAACATACAGCTAAGTCCAAGGTTGAGTTGGCACGCCACTGAGCGCATTGTTAGCCAGCCGTCACGTGAACTAAGAGTTAATCTAAGTACCATAAACACATGCTGGCATACAGTATGTGACAGAATGCACACACACGTACAAGGTCTGTACATACATACACACACAACTCCAAATGTAATGGCATAATTTCTGTGTGAGAGGTCAATGAGTTAAGACAGACAACTTTGCTGTGTCAGGCTGGTAATTACAAGCATCTGAAAAAACAATCAGTTATTTTGTTTCACAGAACCAGCTTGAGCGTAGGTGTTAGAAACTGTTAGGACTTTTCAAAAAAAAAACACTTGTTAGGTGACTGGAAGAATCATCTTCCAATCACCAGAATCAGATTCTTCATCTATCTGTCATCACAGTTTATCATGAGCTAACTTCATCCCATCAGATCAACAAAAGAAGAGTGCTACTACAAGTGAGGCCATTGGTAAATAGAAACTCTTGCCAAAGTCAGTCAAGAGAAGAGCAAAAATATATTTTCGATCAAGAAAAACCTTCAGTCTGGTTCTTTCGTTCAATAAAATACTGTCTTCAGTTCTCATATAAATGATGCTATAGCAGCTACGCTAACCTCTAGAGGAGCAGCCATCGTTGATTTCAAACTAACAGTAGCTTCTCTCACTGGTTGGCACATCTAAACCACGCTTGTAGATGCTAGGAGTTCTTCAAAGGATGCTTATGGGTTGAACCACTGAAGCCTAGCAGGATGGATTCATGAGATCACGTGATCACAAGAATACAACTGCCATGCAGGTAATATAATTTCATCTTTACATAGAAATGCACTAAGACGAAACCACAGGTTGGTACATGTGGCTAAAATATGTACATATTAGAGTTGTGAGTGTGTTCATGTCATTTCAAAATACATTTTAGCATGTGCATGGCTGTGCGCTCACTCATGTCTCAGTGTATATGTGCATGTATGTGTGTTTGCTCTCATAATGTACATGTCTTTACAGTGGTGGTTAAGAGGACCTGACAGCTGTAGTGTTGTGTGGTGGTCATCACCCAGCAGGGCGGGTGCAGGGGGGTGATACCCGTCCCATTGACCACCCTCAGGGAGCCCAGCTCTATTGTACAGCCTACCCACGTCGCACATTCCTGGCCTGAACCATGCCGTGTCGCTCTGTCCCTCTCCTCTGCACACAACAGCACATATAACACACAGTTCTCGCCGAATGCAACATCATGTACACACCCTCCCCTCAAGCCAGCATGCTCAAACCCACTCACAAAGGCACACACACAGACAGGCAGATGCCATACAATGAACAGAATCCTCACCATGAAGTTATAGAAATAAACCAAATAGTGGTTGAAAACAAAGGGCACACCGCGATGGACCATTTGGGATATTCATTTCACACAAGGATGTCGTCAAGCTTGAAAAAGCCCAATTATGTGGTAGACCAAATGTGAAAATTTCTTAAGCTTGCAGGTAAGAAGGAACGAAGTTGTAGAACTCATTCCTGCGGAACTCTATATACAATCAATCAACCTTTAGTTGTATAGCGCCAATTCACAAAAACAGTCATCTCTGACACTTTCCAAAGTGAGCAGGTCTACAGAGAGAGAGAAATACAGAGAGTGCATGTGAGATATGGTACAATAGGCAACACTTTCACTTTTCTGTTGTTTTTTATTCGTCACCATTAATACAAATATCATTTTACAGAGTCTACATAGATAAAAAAAAAAAAAAAGTAATTTCTCATAATCACTGCAATATTTATTTTCCCATTCCTCAACCATGTTGATGTGAGATACAGTGCACTGTTCACTGTTAAGTTAACCATTGTTGAGTGTTGGCCTTGAGTTTGCTATGTTATGCTTTCAGCATATTTTTGGGGCATGCAGTATCTTTGAGGTTATTCTGGAGAGTATTCTGGACAGTATTTGTCATTATTTTGGATTGTTGCAATAGTGATAAACATACATTTGCATAATGCAACCATATTTGTCCACTCCCAGGTTGATAAGAGTATTAGAAACTCAAGAAATACCCCTTTAAGGTACATTTAGAACAGATAAAAAATGTGTGATTAATTAACTATGGACTATATGATTAATCTGGATTAAATATTTGAATCAATTGACAGCCCTAATACAAATATGTATTTATGTAATGCCTGTTACACAGTGACACGTATAAGTTACAGAAGTAAAGGCTCGACTCCAAACCAGGCATTCAGGCAGTGCAGGAGCAGTGTTCTGTGGGAGAGAGTAACTCCCTTTGGCGTGGACTACATAACACAATAAAGGAAAGGCAAAACCCCAGAAAGCAGAATATGACCTCTTTAAGTTATACATCTGGCTACTAACTACTTGAGGGTTTCCAGTGGTGGTCCAACTGCCTTTAGAAACCCCTAGAAGATACCAGAAGACAGACCCATTTCCTACAACTATAAATACTATTCCCCTGTTTTCACACGATTCAGATTTGTTGAACTTTTTATGAAAAACTATGTTCTATATCACTGTCTGCATCATGTCCTCATGACAGGTATTGATCACAGCTAGAACTTAACTAACATGGGCTTTGAGCTGTGCTTTAAGTGTTGTTTCATTATATTGTAATCATCTTTGACTATACAAAGGTATAAGACTGTAAAATAAGCCTCAGGTGACCTATACTGTGTTGGGGACTAATTGTGCAGCAAGGAGAACAGAAGTGAAGAGGAAGAGTGAGAGGAGGAGGAGGAAAAGAAAGTTTCCAGTCTGACTCTGGGCAGCTGTGTTAGGAATTAAGCCCAGTTTGATCTCATAACGACAGACAAATGTACATTCTATCTATTCTGGTACAATTATTGCGTCAATGCACCTTATTTCCACCTTATTCATCATGTTTTTAACCTCTGTTTTGTTTCTTTTTGTTTTTTAACCCTAGTATAAATTAATAAAGTTCTGCTCGCATAGTTTTTGTTAAATGTAAAGCGACTGAGTTCCACATAAAGTGCTATATAAGTGTGATTTATTATTATTATCATTATCATTATTATTTATAATGTTTTAACAGTACTGTGTTACGTAGTACTGTATTGTATAATATGGCTGCAGTATGTAGCATAAAATTGCAACCTATTTTGGGACAAAAAAAACAACTTCAAAATGTGTAATTTTTTAATCATTTAAGTATTCTATTAACTTAAGTATGTTTCATTGCTTGATGAATCAATGATACATTTTGTGGGCTAAATGTTTTTGCAATTTAAAAAAAAAGATCAATTACATTTGATAAATTGCTAATAAAAATAATCATCATCATCAAACATCGTTGACATGTATCATGAATTCAGTGTCAATCAATACACAACAATAAAATATAAAAAAAACAATTAATGCTATAAAGAATAATAATCAGTCATAGCCCTTCATGTCAGTAGCAGGTATGACCATCTTTATGTCTCAGAAACACACTGAACAGCTAGTAGGTTATAGGTCAGAGCACACAGTGCTTCATAACCAGGGATTTCCACCAGCACAAACAGCACAACTGCTGCCATTGCCAACCACTAATCACACTTCACCATCACTACAGTGATTACAAAGTAACAAACACACTGCTGTAAAATGGAACTTCATTCTAAAATGGCAGGCTGCTTCGACAAATAATCCATAGTACACTCACACTGAAACTCTGCTTACTTCCCCTCATCAAAAACTCTGAAAGCAGAGTTGAACTGCCACTTTCCAACTGCCCGCGTGTCTTTAGTTTCTGTCCGGGATGAAAGAGCTTCCACATTCCTTTCCTGAGGGGTCAGAGGTCAGCCTCTGCACTGCCTGCCTGCCCGCCATGGCTCCCGCATGCTGAGTGACTAGTATTAACCCTTTCATGTGAGAAAGGTTTCAGGGTTTGTCAGATTTTTTGCAGTGCTGATGGCACAATGCAGGTCCAAACCAGGACATATCAGGCAAGACCAGACCACAGCAGGCTGGTTGCCCCGGCAGAACCGTGATCCACATAGCAGGACACTGGGGATACAGAAGCCACTTGACTAAACTATATGAACAAACTAAATATAGAAAGTGAGTTCACAGCCTGGAGCCAACAGCCACACTCGTGGGGAGAGGAGGAAGGGGGGTTTAGGGGTGAAGTGCTCCGGATATATGTGTGTGTGTGTGTGTGTGTGTGTGTGTGTGTGTGTGTGTGTGTGTGTGTGTGTGTGTGTGTGTGTGTGTGTGTGTGTGTGTGTGTGTTTGGAGTGGGAGAAAACTTCAGTATCCAAGTCAAGTTAATAAGCTAAGAAAGACAGAGGCTTTGATCAGACCTGGCAGTACCATCCGTCCTGAGCGATCGGAGTGTGAGTGGAAAGCTTTGGCAGCTCACACCTGATATTAACATGTCTCCACATTGGGGACGGGTCGGATGCGATCGGATCTCACTTTCCCACTCTATACACAAATAAACACGTACATCGCTGGGACAAACAGACAAAATGCTTGTTTAAAAAAAGGAAGAAATATCTTTAATTCACAAGATGTTTATAAAGTTTCTCCTGACGCAAGAATTTACAATATTGTGCAATTTGTTAAGGGAGTCTTGGGACATACTCCATGGTTGACAAAGCAGTATATTTGTTGCTGTTTACTGTATTTGTAAAAAACTGACATGTTTACCAGCAACAAAATGTTGTCTTCTTTCATAAATGTTGTGCAAATTCTGCTGTTCAGTTGAAGAAGTGTGTTCAAACGGCTGCTAAATGTTGGTAGGTAAGACACGGTTTGTTAAGGGAGTCTGGGGATATTGCGGTTACTAATTCAATGGAAACACACTGTGTGTTCACAAACATCTGCTGCTAACTTTGACAGGTTAAGAGAGCCCAGACATGTCATTTATTACAGTGAACAGCATGGAAATCAGAAGTGATGTAAACAAGAGAGTGATAAATGATGTCCAAAAGGGGAGGAAAAACTGGAGTCATTTTCAGTGGGGGAGTATGGGGGTCTTTGCACCAGTCAAGGGACAACAGAGAGAGATGACGGCAGGTGGTGTGGGCTGGCAGTTCATGCTTTACTAACCACATTGATCACTACTAAACGCCAAGGAGGATTAAGGCAGGATTGCTGGTATCAGCTCACTTTGGTGATGTCAAAAACATGTCCATCAAATGTGTTTCTTGTTGTATTTAATCAAACTGACCCTAGATTGCATTCATTTGTTTTTGTCAGGATGTTGGGTTATTGTGGTAAAAGATAGACAATATAAATGAGGATAACACAACTACTGCCAAAACACAGCATGAAATATGAATCAAAAACATCTATTAAATTAAATGTGCATTGTAGGGCTGTAACTATCAGTCACTGACAATGAATCTTCCCATTAATGTCTTGATTAATTGATTAGCCATTTACATCAGAAAACATTAAAAAGAAAATGCTGGTAACAATATTCTCAATCACTGTGACATCCAACGTCTTGTTGGTCCAAAAGTAATCTTAATTTAAGATAAACATTTTAAAATGACTTGACAGGGAACTATTATCATGTGTTCATGTCTTCATGTTAGCATTTTAGCAGACAGCCGACAGCCTTGCAGACAGCAAGGCAAAATTAGAGGTATTAACAAAACAGCTCAAAGCCCTCATCTATTTCAACAGTATTCCCTCTCTGTTTTACTCTCTTACTCCATCCGTCCTGCCTTCTCCCATCCTCTTCTATCTCCTCCCCTAAGTTTCAGTTCCTCTCCTGCTTGTGTTTTTTGCCCCAGAGTGAAGTTCTATGCATGGAGGGGGGTAGAGGGGTGAAGGGCTAGAGGAAGAGTCGCAGTCAGCAACCATAGCTCAGCTCCGCCATGCTAAACCCTCACCCATTCCGACAGTTAGTCCTGGCCACATTGGGCCGGGATGTGGCCATAAAACCAGCACTGCTGCCCTGGTGTCCTGGCTAAAGATAGCCCTGGTTGTGGTCTGGCTGGGGGGGAAGAAGGCAGGGCTCATCTAACTGTCACTAAAGAACACCTTCTCTTCTCCACTGCCTACTTCTCCTGACCTCATCCTGCTGTTAAAAGCCAGTGAAACAAGGCACACATTTCCTTAACTGTCACTATTTGCACTCAATTAAAGGCCTCATTTAAATAATTATCTGACATTATCTGAAGATTTCTTGCTGATTAAACAAAATAGTGATTCAGCCTACAACCAACTAACAAAAGTTCTACTGATCTAAACATCCATTGCACATGAAGTAGGGGACTTCTGACACGTCTATAAACAGAAACAGTATTCTGTAATAACTAATAATGTAACCTGTTCACCCGTTTGCACCCATGCAAGGTGCAGGCCTGCTCATCAGGAGAAACTGGGGTTGAAGCATAATGTTTGTCCCACTGAATATTTTGCCACAGAAAATGTCAGAGCAGAAACTCCTGATTGACTCTACACAAAATCTGGACAGGTCACATTTTAAATGAATGAAGGTTCATAGTTTGGTTCTTGTCCTAAATGCAGTTGCTGGTGCTGTATTCTTAGATCTGTGTTTGAGTGTGTATGCAGGGTGAAATGCAGCCCTTTGGCCTCCACACACAGAGTGAATGACGGGACGATATTGTACTTGCCCAGCTTGTTACATATATGTCACATAGTGTCATGAGTTGCGCATGCAGAGCTGTTCAGCTTTGCTAATGAGAAGATGCCAACCTTTGTTGAAAGCATACCATACAACTCAGTAGTTTTAGCAATTTATAACTTTAATATTTTAAAGTTCATCCGGACTATGCAAACTGTGAACATTTTATTTCCTCATGTGTAGGCCACTGTGACTGAATGAATCAATATCATTGATCCCCGAGTGCACAGAACACCTTTGGCGCAAGTAAATTCACCCACGATGTACTACAGCCAGCCCACATTCACGAGGAAGCCTATCATAGGTTAACAAGAAAATGAAAAGCCGATCCTATTAGTATGTTGGTTTAGGGAGGCAGGACTAGTAGAGAACAAGATCTGTTGACCGTTGGTGAGCCACATTTTTGCCAGGGACAATTTATTACTCGCTGGATATTGGTGGGACATGTCCCTAGCGTCCCTACCCAATCCTATGCCCATGGTCATTACTGCAGTATAACATGAGTACTCAGTAGTCATTACCACAGTGTTACATGAGTACTCAGTAGTCATTACATCAGTGTTACATGAGTACTCAGTAGTCATAACTAAAGTATTACATGAGTACTCAGTAGTCATTACATCAGTGTTACATGAGTACTCAGTAGTCATTACCACAGTGTTACATGAGTACTCAGTAGTCATAACTAAAGTATTACATGAGTACTCAGTAGTCATTACATCAGTGTTACATGAGTACTCAGTAGTCATTACATCAGTGTTACATGAGTACTCAGTAGTCATTACCACAGTGTTACATGAGTACTCAGTAGTCATAACTAAAGTATTACATGAGTACTCAGTAGTCATTACATCAGTGTTACATGAGTACTCAGTAGTCATTACATCAGTGTTACATGAGTACTCAGTAGTCATTACATCAGTGTTACATGAGTACTCAGTAGTCATTACTACAGTATTACATGAGTACTCAGTAGTCATTACATCAGTGTTACATGAGTACTCAGTAGTCATTACATCAGTGTTACATGAGTACTCAGTAGTCATTACCACAGTGTTACATGAGTACTCAGTAGTCATTACATCAGTGTTACATGAGTACTCAGTAGTCATTACATCAGTGTTACATGAGTACTCAGTAGTCATTACTACAGTGTTACATGAGTACTCAGTAGTCATTACATCAGTGTTACATGAGTACTCAGTAGTCATTACATCAGTGTTACATGAGTACTCAGTAGTCATTACATCAGTGTTACATGAGTACTCAGTAGTCATTACCACAGTGTTACATGAGTACTCAGTAGTCATTACTACAGTATTACATGAGTACTCAGTAGTCATTACATCAGTGTTACATGAGTACTCAGTAGTCATTACATCAGTGTTACATGAGTACTCAGTAGTCATTACATCAGTGTTACATGAGTACTCAGTAGTCATTACTACAGTGTTACATGAGTACTCAGTAGTCATTACATCAGTGTTACATGAGTACTCAGTAGTCATTACTACAGTGTTACATGAGTACTCAGTAGTCATTACTACAGTATTACATGAGTACTCAGGAGTCATTACATCAGTGTTACATGAGTACTCAGTAGTCATTACATCAGTGTTACATGAGTACTCGGTAGTCATTACTACAGTATTACATGAGTACTCGGTAGTCATTACGTCAGTGTTACACGAGTACTCAGTAGTCATTACATCAGTGTTACATGAGTACTCAGTAGTCATTACTACAGTATTACATGAGTACTCGGTAGTCATTACGTCAGTGTTACACGAGTACTCAGTAGTCATTACTGCAGTGTTACATGAGTACTCAATAGACATTACATCAGTGTTACATGAGTACTCGGTAGTCATTACTGCAGTGTTACATGAGTACTCAGTAGTCATCACATCAGTGTTACATGAGTACTCAGTAGTCATTACATCAGTGTTACATGAGTACTCAGTAGTCATTACATCAGTGTTACATGAGTACTCAGTAGTCATTACTGTAGTTTTACATGAGTACTCAGTAGTCATTACATCAGTGTTACATGAGTACTCAGTAGTCATTACTGCAGTGTCACATGAGTACTCGGTAGTCATTACTACAGTGTTACATGAGTACTCAGTAGTCATTACTACAGTGTCACATGAGTACTCAGTAGTCATTACTGCAGTGTCACATGAGTACTCAGTAGTCATTACATACAGTGTTACATGAGTACTCAGTAGTCATTACTGCAGTGTTACATGAGTACTCAGTAGTCATTACTGCAGTGTTACATGAGTACTCAATAGACATTACATACAGTGTTACATGAGTACTCGGTAGTCATTACTGCAGTGTTACATGAGTACTCGGTAGTCATTACATGCAGTGTTACATGAGTACTCGGTAGTCATTACTGCAGTGTCACATGAGTACTCAGTAGTCATTACTGCAGTGTCACATGAGTACTCAATAGATCATTACATACAGTGTTACATGAGTACTCAGTAGTCATTACATCAGTGTTACATGAGTACTCGGTAGTCATTACATCAGTGTTACATGAGTACTCAGTAGTCATTACTACAGTGTCACATGAGTACTCGGTAGTCATTACATCAGTGTTACATGAGTACTCAGTAGTCATTACTACAGTGTCACATGAGTACTCAGTAGTCATTACATCAGTGTTACATGAGTACTCAGTAGTCATTACATCAGTGTTACATGAGTACTCAGTAGTCATTACATCAGTGTTACATGAGTACTCAGTAGTCATTACTACAGTGTCACATGAGTACTCAGTAGACATTACTACAGTGTCACATGAGTACTCGGTAGTCATTACTGCAGTGTCACATGAGTACTCAATAGACATTACTACAGTGTTACATGAGTACTCAGTAGTCATTACATCAGTGTTACATGAGTACTCGGTAGTCATTACATCAGTGTTACATGAGTACTCAGTAGTCATCACATCAGTGTTACATGAGTACTCAGTAGTCATTACATCAGTGTTACATGAGTACTCAGTAGTCATTACTACAGTGTCACATGAGTACTCAGTAGTCATTACATCAGTGTTACATGAGTACTCAGTAGTCATTACATCAGTGTTACATGAGTACTCAGTAGTCATTACATCAGTGTTACATGAGTACTCAGTAGTCATTACATCAGTGTTACATGAGTACTCAGTAGTCATTACATCAGTGTTACATGAGTACTCAGTAGTCATTACTACAGTGTCACATGAGTACTCAGTAGTCATTACTACAGTGTCACATGAGTACTCGGTAGTCATTACATCAGTGTTACATGAGTACTCAGTAGTCATTACATCAGTGTTACATGAGTACTCAGTAGTCATTACATCAGTGTTACATGAGTACTCAGTAGTCATTACATCAGTGTTACATGAGTACTCAGTAGTCATTACTGCAGTGTCACATGAGTACTCGGTAGTCATTACATCAGTGTTACATGAGTACTCAGTAGTCATTACATCAGTGTCACATGAGTACTCAGTAGTCATTACATCAGTGTTACATGAGTACTCAGTAGTCATTACATCAGTGTTACATGAGTAAGCCGGCTTCGCGTATCGAGGGCGTGTCGGTCTGACAGTCTGATAACTACACAGGTCCTTCACTCATCTTAATACAGCGAAATGTCGCACAAAGCAACGTTACAGGACCAAACAGCGTCAGACAGCGTCCAGTTTACTGATGATGATTATGTCATTATATAATTTAGCGCGAAAACACCTTGTTTGTTTTTTATGCCTAATAACTGTGGCAGCAGACAGCATGAAACCATAGAAATTTTGTAATATTGTTACAAACTTTGCAAAAAAAAAAAATAACAAGTCATATACCTATTTGAAAAGGAATAAGCTGATGAATCTGACAAGTGACCAATGTTTACAGTTTAAAGTTTTGAATGTTACTGTTTTAAGTCTTTTTTCTCTGTTCTGAGAATCACACAGTCTTGTTTAAATGTTACAGATTGAGTTAAGAAACTAAACTTGGAAATTGTTTTAAGTTGTTGCAGATGTTATCTCAGCTCATTTTATTAATCTATTTTGAATCATGTGATTGTATGCAGAATGCTGATACAGATAAGTAAATAAAGAAGTGCAATACACTTGTATTTTTCCCATTTCGCTGTATTACTTAGCCGACAATTTACAGAAATAACAATATGGTGTTGTTTTTTTAATGGAAAAAGTCACAAAGTGATGTAATCGTTAAAGAGAAGGTTGTTCGACCCAACTTTTTCAAGTTGACTGCAGCACCTCCTAAAACCAGATATTAAAAAAAAATATGAACTTATAATAAAAAGATGTTCATATAGTGTTACAATAATAGTGTTTTCGCCTTTCTTGCTTGTATACAGGCTAAGAAGAGGATTTGCTTTGTTTGGAACATTAAACAAACATTAAGGGGATTTCTTTAGTCAGTCACAGACCTCTCATTCTTCAAGGTGCTGCGTTTGTGTTGTTTTTCCTGTCAGTCAGAGTGCATTTCAATCACAGGATAAAACATGTGCATTGATAGCATTTCAATTAGGAATGAAAAATAAGGGGAACCATGAATACAATCTAATTTGTATTGGCTGGAAAATTACAACATTTAGCAGTAGTTAACTGATGAGTAAAGCTGCAATCAGGGGGAATCAAATCTTAATCCGGCCCAGGGCACCAAAATAAGTAGAGCCGGCCCTGCTTTGACAGTAGTGTCAGCAGCCTGACAGGAGAAAGGCTTCAGGTTGCGCTCTGATTGTATAACTGAACTATGAGCAGGACACATATTCTTTCTCTGACTGTGTGGAAATCAGATTTTTTCACATCATAGACTGGACTCCTATAACAGACAGTCACAAATGACTCATAAGAATGAGTCCACTGTAGGTTGAATAAACGCCTGGTGTTTCACGTAATGATGATCTTTAAAAAAAACGAATCACTGGGGCATATTTGCAAGTCGCACAGGTTCTCCTAGTTATGATTGCAAAATGCAACTAAATGTTTGCAGTCTGCAGCCCTGGATTCCATAAATAGTAATTCTGCTTTCCAGTCGAAAATAATGTCAACATGTTTTTAAATGTATATTTTTTTGACTTGTGTCAATTTGTTTTTATCAAATAACTGTTTTTATCGAGCAGTTAAATTTCTCATACATTCCAGTAGTGTTGTCAAAAATATAGTTAAATATCACTACTGAATATTTGAAACTGTTTCAAATACTCTTTGTAAGTGCGGCTGTAGCTCAGGAGGTAGAGCGAGTCGTCTAGTAATCGGAAGGTCGCTGGTTTGAATCCCGGCTCCTCCTAGCTGCATGTCGTAGTGTCTTGGAGCAAGATACTGAACCCCTAAATTGCTCCTGATGAGCAGTTGGCACCTTGCATGGCAGCCTCTGCCATCAGTGTATGAATGTGTGTGTGACTGGGTGAATGTGACAAGTGTTGTAAAGCGGGTTGGTTACAAACTAATCTAACTCGAACTTTACTATTTGTGGATTGGTTAGCTTATAGCAACGTGTGTATAGTATAGTATAGTAAGATGCTAAGTAATGGTGACATTGAAGTCATGTGACCACAATGTAGTTCATTTAGAGCTTAATGTTGGCACTTTACTTGTGGCCAATTTATTAAGGTTCAGAAATCATAAAAGTGGTGTTCATAATTTAATGAAAAAACTACCACCTATTAAATTAACAAAATAAACTGGACACCATTTGAATTCAACGTTTTCTCTTTTACCAAACTAAATGATGCTTAATTGCATTAACTCATTGCAAAACATCACAACACAGTCTTGGTTTGTTTTTCACCAATCACCTCTAGTTTGGTTGGAATAAATCCTCATTTCACATAAAGGTTTTCAGCTCTTTGTGAATGAGAAAAGAATTTAATAACACATAGGAAGGACACTTCAGAAAATCACATATGAAACTTAGAATTCATATGTGACAAGATAGATAAGCGTGTCTCCAGGTTTATATATGACTTGGTAATAACTCCTGAAATAATATGGCCCTGATGTCAATAATTTTCTTACTACTGCAAAGACAATTATGCAAAAACAAATACAGGATAACAAATGTACAAATAACCAAAGCTGCAACTATCACTTCATGCGTAAAATCAAAAAGTCCCAAATCACTTGTAGGTTCTTATACAAAGCACTTTCTTCATGCAGGACTGTGTCCACATTCACCAAACATGTTTATTTTTCACATGTAAAATTGTCCAATGCCTGCAAGCCATTACTGAATAAGATTTGTGTAGAAGAATCAGTGCATGTTGTATGTTGTCTGTGATGGACAGAAAGAAAGTTCGTGGGTTTTGTTGATGAATCAATGCTGCAGAATGCTGTCTCAGTCTCTGAGGGAGAAGAACTGGAACGAAGAACTGGTCATATGTTTGTTTGTTTTTTAATGTGTAATCAAATAAATATAAACATCAGAATAGTAAAAAGTACACTATTGCTCACCGAGATGTAGTAGAGTGTAGTGTAGTTGAAGCATAAAGTAGCATAAATCTACTTATAGTAGAGTAGTTAAGTAAATGTACTTAAGAATACCTGTAGGCCTGTGGCATTTTCATGACATTTATATTTACACCAGTTAAAGCACACTACATTGGCATTATTGGTAAGCAGCAAAAAACTGCCAAGTCAGACCGTTAACACAGGATATACTGTTTGCCTGGCAGAGCTTTATCAAAATATTGACACTAAATACATGAACAGCATGACTGATTGTGTGTGTGTGTGTGTGTGTGTGTGTGTGTGTGTGTGTGTGTGTGTGTGTGTGTGTGTGTGTGTGTGTTTGCCGAGGTGATTCTGGGGAAAGCCCTTCTGGCAGGGAGTCCTGGCCATGACACGGAGCTCCACAGCAGCCAGAGATGTGGGCACAGTGCCAGTGGGTGTAACCCCTCCTTCCTCTAACTCTCTCCCTCTTTCTCACTCCAACATGTTTAAAGAGCTGAGCCTTTGCAGAAACAACAAACAGGCACAACAGCTGGCCTCCCTTACTTAAATACATACGTAATCATAGGATATTTACGGTATTAAAAATGAAATATCGAGTCCAGAGACATAAGTAAAGTCAGTTAAGTTGTGTGCCATGTAACCAGCACAATTACCTGAAAGGCTACAATGAGCCCAGATAAATCTCTGTGACCATGATGAGCTACACGTTTCACATGGTCATCAAATCCATTGTTCATATACAATTTTAAGAGCATGTTAAATATGCATAATTTCCTAAATTCATGTTCATGATGGTGCCTTCAGATTATCACACCCAAAGCCACAAAGTCCCTTTCATACTAACTAAAGTGGAGTTATCTCCCTTTTAAAATTCAAGGGAGGTCAAACTGCAGTGTTGTCAAGTGAAATGAACTCGATGCACTGGCACTTTTTCATCTACTTTAAGGACAATTTTTCTATTAATCAGTAATATCAGGGTAACCTACCTAATTTTTTCTGTTGCCAACTTAAACACATTTCCTTCTAGCGGAGAAGATATACAACTTAGTCAGTCCATATCATGTTGCTGTTGAGAGTCTATTCATTTTCAAAAACTAGAATAGCAGCACTCAGGAAAGCACATACCTTCACCAAGGCCCAACAGTCCCTTTCATTCAATCAAACCTTATTAAATATCAAACTCTATGGCCCTGTATCTCTCTAACCCCTAACCTTTTAAACCATCCATAACTGCTTTACCATCATTTTAGCTCACCAGATCTAGGATCCACATCAAATTGTACTCATAGATACCAATCACCTCAATACACCTGATTTTTTTTTCATCAACATCCATGAATTATTCCCTGAGAAGTTACCAAAAATATGGTAAATGTCCAATCTGACAATGTTAAATGTGAAATAAAAAAAATATATTGGATCCGTCCCTTTATCTGGATTCACACCAAAAGTCAGTGGGGTCTATTCTGGGCCAAGGACAGATGGACACTGGTGAAAACATAACCTCCTTGGCGCCAGTAATCAGTTTTTCACTCTACATTATACCTAAAGGGAGGTTGGCCGAAAATACAAGAATCTCATCAGCAATGTAAAACTGACTAATTAATTGTGTTTATAGCATATTTCTGTGCTTTATTAAACTTTTTTTTTTAATTTTCTTCTAAATTTCTATGCGTGTGTGTGTGTGTGATTTGTCTATGGCTGTTGTGTTGTCTGACAGTGTTCAACTCTTATTTGTTCCAGGTTACGGTTGCCAACCATCTCGTATAATACAAAATGTTCCCATATTGAAAAATAAAATGCACTGTCCCTTACTGAATCAATACGGGATGCGAGCTGTTATGTATTTTCATGCACTCACTACTATAATGCATACACTACGTTTTGTCATGCTTGGAATGACAAAAGATATACAGGTAAGACAACCAAAAAATGACAGGCAAGCTATGCACCCCTATAACATCATAGTGAGCCACAGAGCTAACTGAGCTAACTGATTACAGCTAATGGAGCTAATAGCTTACAGCAGAGTTAAACACTCAGCAGGACTGAGAGTTTCTGTTCAGAGGAACATGAAATGTTAAAATAGTGAACTGTAACAACACAATGAGTTGCCAGTAAATAAATGTGCTTCAGTACTTCAGCTGAGTACAGTTAGAAGGTAAAAGTACTTGTTTTGATTGATTAAAGTTGCAGACGTTACATAAGTGTACACTTTGTCAATCTTCTGTCAGCAATGAAAGTAGCCGGAGAGAAGCAGCGACCAGTCAGTGCAGTACTCTCTTCAGGGAACAAGACATCAGAACAAAGACTGAGACAATTGAGCCTGGTACATAGAATGTTTCCCAAATGAAGTGTTCCTAAATTCTGTGTCCGATTCATTTTTTTCTTAATTTAGCTTTTTACAGTTTACAGATATAAATAAATACAATTATTTATTTCCTCATCATCTTAATGGTGATTTAACTATGCCACTAAAAACTCACATTCATGGATAAAAAGGTAAAGAAACCTTAAGAATCCTTTTGATCATTGATGAGTGTCGGTCAATACTGCTTCTAGCAATCAGTGATTGGCCCCAAAAATCCTGATTGGAGCACTCTCTCAGATTGCTGCATGAGCTTTTATATTACCAGACATTAAATTGCTATCACATTGCCATAATGAGGTGTCTGACAGGGTCTGCAGATTTCACTGCAATTGTCTTATTTTTGAAAGCCATTAGACCACAGAATGCAAAATGGCCTTATTACTAATGTCTAGTATGTGGTATCCAGTTTTTTACAGCTATAAAACAGTACATTTATGCACGACTGCGCGCACACACACACACACACACACACACACACACACACACACACACACACACACACACACATAAACATAGGCCCACAGTGATCATTTAGTTGTTCTGATTGAAACGCATGCAGCCTGTGGTCTGAGCCAGTCCATCCAGCCGATGGTACTCTGACACTTTTGTTTCCCTGGGCTGCCACTAGCTCTCTCTGATTCAGATGGGGTCAGCAACAAACAATCTCTAAGTTTGGCAACGTCAGCTCTGCTTAAAACAACAGGCATTGTTAGAAGGGCTTTTGTTTACAGAAATCTACAGGTTTCAATAGATCCCACAGCCTTTACCACTTTTTGTCTTTCATTACCTCTCTCATTCTACCGCCAATTTCCCACTGGTTTGTTGTCACCTCTTTATCAGTTCTACATCGGTATTTTTCACATTCATAGTGGAGGGGAAAAGGAGGAAAAGTGTGTGTGTGTGTGTGTGTGTGTGTGTGTGTGTGTGTGTGTGTGTGTGTGTGTGTGTGTGTGTAGGTTGACGGGAGGGGGAGTTAAAGGTAGAGACTTGTAAAAATAACATTCTTGCATAAACAGGGCCTTGAAAAATGGGCAGTGAGCAGCTTGCATTCCTTGGATTTTTCGAAACTTGATCACACTCTGAGAATCGTGGGTTGCAGGCACCTTAAGGCAAATGACAGCAATACGACACACGAGCAGGAGGGAGAGAGAGCAGAGAAAGAGAGAACATAACATCTTAACAAGAAGGAGATGAAAAGAGAAGAGAAAACAACCAGCTGAAAAAGACTGAGAAGGGCAGATAACACATCCAAAACATGGACATGCAGGGGTATTTCAGTTCAACACTGCAATATGACAGTTTGTGCATTAGAGGGAAATTCAACTCATTCAGCCTTTTGGCTACTTTGGAAAGTGACAAAAAGACTTAATGACTTCAGTAAACACCGAAGCCCCACATTCACAGGGCTGATAGAAGCAGATTACATAAATCAAGCACTGCGTCACCCATATCACCTTAACCTGTTCTGAGTTAGCATGCTGATCTCAGTACAGATCTCTGTGACACAAAACATAGATGTCTTTGACATGTGGTCAAAACTGTATTTCTTCAGATTCTGTACAACTTTTTTGTCAATTTTCAAATATTTTAAACCCAAATGATCACATATTGCATCTTTAAACAATCTTTTTGTAGAACCTTCAAACTGGAATTTCAAATCCATATTCATAAAATTTGGTAAAACATCTTTTCAACCCAATAACCCCATCATACTCACAAATTCTCTGGAAAACCCTGAAGGTGTCCAGTATTTATCAATCTGACCTTCACTTTCCTTCAGTTTAATATACAATGCACAACGAAAGCTGTGAAACCTTGTCAGGTGTAAAACATACTGAAAGAAAGAAAGAAAGAAAGAAAGAAAGAAAGAAAGAAAGAAAGAAAGAAAGAAAGAAAGAAAGAAAGAAAGAAAGAAAGAAAGAAAGAAAGAAAGAAAGAAAGAAAGAAAGAAAGAAAGAAAGAAAGAAAGAAAGAACTTCTGTTAGCAGCTCTGTCTTCCTCTGAGAAAGGTTTAGGTTTCAGTTAAAATAGTTAACAGATTGCCCAGCATCCGTAGCACAGCTCCTCATGCACACCATGGCCCCTCTGTGCCAACTAATAGCACTCTTTGTCAGGACAAAACCTACCAAACCAACTAATCCACCTCCTGTGAGTGTTCCCCTGCAAACTGCGTACCGAGTACTAAATATGAAATTACCCACTGATAAATGAATAAAGGCATTGATTGTAGGGTTCCCTCAAGGGGGTTTAAAGATGAAATTTGCCATGTTTTATGTGGATATCCCAATCAGTGTTGATGGTACTTCAGGCAATAAAATCTTGTGGTGTCTTGACAGAGAAAGTAGGGTATTTCAAGTTTGCCTACATGTACCAGGATGCTTTGCAGCACATGGAGATGGGCATTTCAAATGGGGCTGTGTACATTAAGGCATCTGCAATGAAGTTAGCTATGTCATTGGGAAGAAGAAGAAGAAGAAATTATGTGACTAACATTTTTGATCTTAGTTGAGCCCTACAGGCAGAATATCCATAGACTCGTGTAGGTTATTTAGTAAATGAAAACTATGACAGAAAAGTATGAATTCATAACATTGTTTCACAGTAAAAGACATGCAGGTACATTGTAAAACTTTGAATGAATACAACACAAGCAATGATATGAAAGATATCATTGTTTGCCCGAGTGGGCCTAACTAATAGCCATTTACTTATGACCCGCATTGTAGCCACGGACAAATTATTGGTCATTTCAAGCAACACTAAATGCAACAAGAGGAAATATGCATTACCTATGGGTTCCCAACCTGACCACTTCACCGTGTTACTTCATGGTATTAATAATGATTCAAAGTAATGATCCAAAGAATGACACTTGATAAACTTTCATCTTGAACTTCGCTACAGCTGCAAGTCTGAGGAATTTTATATGCCAAGTTTATTGGCTGTGGTCTGTCTGCTGAGAGGAAGAGCTTCATGGAAATTATATTTAAACATAATTCATAGTCTAAACAAATGAAACTTGTTGAAGCAAGTCATTTTGACATTTTCAAAGTCACTCTATGAAGCTGAGGTGGATTCTTCTGTTAGCACATCTGTGAGCCGTCTGTGGTTGTTTGGTTCCAGGTTCCATCAGGTCAGATTCTCTCCTCTCCTCTCCTCCTCTGCAGCAGGTTCGCTTTAGCTTTAGTGTTTGTTTTCCACTTGCACATGCACAAACAGCTGTTGCATATGTTTTGAGAAGGGAAAGTGTACGCCCAATATTTTCAAAATATATTTTGTATATGTTATAATTTTCAAATGCATTTTTGTTTTTGTGATTGTATTTCTCAGGAAACAGGTGGGACATATAAGAAGTTTTGTTTTTTGTGTGATCTGATTGTATCAGACACCCAGGGCTGGAGACTACAAATCCAAGCTGAAGTGGCCTGTAGTTCTTCCGAGAACAGTGACATCACTGGCTCTCGGAAGGATGCAAGATTTTAAGGCGCCCCCAGTGACACCCAGATTCCAATAGATGGAGATTAAGGTTGAAAATTGGTGAAGTTATCCCTCAAACAGGTGAGAGGTGAGCAGGACCTATTGGTAATTAGGGTGTGGCCAGAGTTTTGAACAGAGTGTGCTAAATGTTGTGATATGTGTTAATAGTTTTGCATGTACAAAGTTCCAGTTTTAGTGTTTATATAATGGAGAAAAACAGTAGGCAGGCAGATTGAACCAGTAAAGTTGTCTAAGATCAAGTGAACAGTATCTTTAATACATCTTCGAATTTGCACTTCTCCTCCCCTCCATCTCTGCTAATGTCTCTCCAGTGTGTGTCTGAAAAAACAGTGCAGCCGCTTTTAAATCTGCTTTTCCCTGACAGTTTTCTTTATTGCAGCGGTCTGTCCATGCTAAATTGGGTGCTGTGGGTATTTGTTAATTTTCTTAATTTTCTTACAGTTTTTCTATGTCTTGGCATGTTACCCTTGTAGACTCGGAACAGTGGACAGACTCACAGAGCTGACGGAACTTTGACCTAATAGATGCAGTGTACACACACACACACACACACAGACTGAAGAGGAGGCCGATGATGTGACCCGATTGGCCAGGCTACACTGGGGCAGGGAGGGGATGAGTAGCAGGGAGCGAGGCAACATCATGTGACCAAGTCCAGCAGAGAGTGTTATAATAGGCCCCCTCTCGGAGTAGAGAGGCAGAGGCTGGATGTGAACCAAAATCCCTCTACCACACACAGGCTGGCCATTGTTGGCTATTCACTGGACTCCATCTCGGGGCACTTTATCATTCAATTAGGACAGCTTTCACACCGCACACCACAGAAAAGAGGCCTTCAATCAAACTGAAAACTTCACACTGGCCCTGGAGGGGACACAGAAAGGGGACTCGCAGTTGTCACCCCACTTTCATTTTTCCAACTTGTTGTTGTTAGCCGAGACTTTGAGCGCAAAGTGATGGGGGGGGGGGGGTACCATTACATGTTTGGTATCACGTGTGTGTTTATGAAGCTGATGGAATGCATTTGAGTGGGTGAGGGGTTTAATTTGGTAAGTGGTCATGGAGGAAAGAAAAACAGAGGGAGTGAGGAAAGGGGGGAAAATTCAAAGCTCTAAGAAGACAATGGTACAGAGGAGTATACTTGAGGAACTAATGAAAAGGAGAGTACACTTGAGAAAAGAGGGGAGATGGAGAAATGCACTGAGAAGGGGAGTAGAAAGGGAGCTCAGCTACTGATCAAAACCCAGCATTAAGAGTGAGAAGCAGGAGGGGAGAGGAATGGAGAAAGCATTTTGAAAAACAAGGTAGAAAATGACAAAAATTAGAGAAGCTTGTGTGTCAGCATCCTGCTGGCAATTAGGTTGGTAATCACTGATATAGGCCTAATGCATGCAAAACCCTCCCTGGATTCAGATGAGAAAAAGAGCTTTGGGGCAAAAAGTGTTTACTAATGTAATGATCAACATCTGTAACTAGTAAACAGACAATGAATGATTAAACAGGTCTTCAAATGTTATATGAAAGGTTATCAAGGGTTATCAAGAATTTTTAATTGTTTTATATTTTCAAAAGTAAATTCATTATTAATTAAAACTGCAAGAAGTCATGCGTTTTGGACACTGTGCAAAAGGGGTCAATGTGACATCCTGTGTCCACTATGTGGTGCCAGACAACACTCACTGATAACAGTTTAGGTCAAAGTATAGAGGAGAGTATAGATCAAAGTATAAAGTTGACTAGAGCACCCCATGAAAGTTTTATGTAAAGCAAAGAATGATTGTCACAAAGGGCTTACTTCCTGTTGACAGAAGATGGCAAAGGGCTTACTTCCTGTTGACAGAATATGGCGCAATGACTACATCTGCTGTTTGGCATGTGGAAGTGTTATGTGTGGGACTCTGATCAAACGTGAAATCTGGGAAAGATTGGATCATTTACACAGTTTTATACCATGGTCTGGGAGAATACTTGATTCTGGTTGGCTGCAGGGTGTCCATTAATCCCTGGTATATGGACACCTATTAAGTAGTTCCAGTGAAATTGTCTGTTCACCGTCTAAATTAATGCGCTAGCTGGCGTAACCATAGCAACAGGAACGCAGTCAAAGCCTCTGTTTACAATTTATTTCCAGCACTGAGTGCAGTCCGTCAGTCCTTCAGTGCCTTATCCTCTGAACACCACAGGATGGAGACTGGAACACACAAGCTGCAGAAAGTACACTTTAAACTTACTCTTACTTTATATCACATAAGTGAATAATCTCACATCCCGTTCGCTGTTCAGCTCTCTGCTTCAGGCTGCGGCCACAGTAACGTTACACACGGCCGATCATTTGTTCGTGAAAATCTTGATATTGATTTGGGGACAGTGACATGACTGGTAAGCTAGCTAGTCTTGTTGTTAAACATACTGTCAAATTATATTTACTGTTCGTCAACCGTACGCAATGTTACTGACTTTGAATCTTGCTAGCATAGCGTTAGCTTTCTGGCTCACAGCTGAGCGGACTAGAATATCTCCCGTTGCCAAGTCGTATCTAAGGTCCGTCCTATTTACTGGAGAGGTGAACAACGTTTCCATTGCATAAGAACCTTACGGGAGGGTAATGGTTGTTCCAGGTATTAGTCAAACCCTCAGGCTTTACCAGGGAAACTAAGTTATTGTTTGTGAAAAACTTTATATTTTGATTGTAAAACACATGAAAATATAAATTAATGGTCTTAATTTATTTTCTTTGGCAAGTGACCACGGTATAAGCGGGATAATGCCCAACGAGGTGTCCATAATCAGGAATTAATGGACTTCGCGGAGGCAACTGCGAAGTCCATTAATTCCTGATTATGGACACCTCGTCGGGCATTATCCCTTACATAACAAACATTTGGATTTGAACATGTACAGTGGAGTTACAGCAATTTGTGTTTCATGACGACCCATTGACCTTCGCCGCGTGGCTACTCACAAATTTCGCAATACATAATCATTAAGGTCTTAAAGGGATAGTTTGGGTTTGTTGAAGTGGGGTCATATAAAGTACATATCTATAGTCGGTCTGTTCCCTACCGTAGTTGCCGATCAGTGCAGCCTCAGTTTGGAGACGCAAAGAGCCGCTCCAGCCCAGACGCTCAGCTTTGTACTGCAGTGAAAGGGGTCCAGATGCAAAGCGAATTTTAACCACCTAAAACAAGGCCCACCTAAAAAAACTATATCAGTTCAAGTGTACGTTACGGTACGGATCACCTCTGCGAGCGGCAAAATATAGTGCGAAGCCAATTGCGCTAATGCGTAGGGATACAGAGGTTCTACAGTTGAGAAAATGTAGTGCCAAAAGAACGGGAGGTCTGACGGCGATGTAAAACGATGTGAATTTTCTCTATAGAACGTACACTTGATCTGACAAAGATTTTTTTGGGTGGGCCTTGTTTTAGGTGGTTAAAATTCGCTTTGCATCTGGTCTCCGTTCACTGCAGTACAAAGCTGAGCATCAAGTTTCTGTTTCTGTTTCATGTTGTGTTTAGGTTAAGTCACTTCCTGTTTTATTTTGTAGTTCTTGTGTTCCATGTCTTGTCTTCCCTGTCACTGTTCTGTTTGATTATCTGCACCTGTCCTCTTGCGTCTCACCTGTGTCGTGTTCCCTCATTTGTGTCTTGGTATTTAAGTCCTGGTTTACTGTTCAGTCTTTGTCACTTCTTTAGTTGTTTGTTAGCTGTTAAGCCATTCCATGTTCATGTTGCCTTTTTTGATCCTCGAAGAATTCAATATTTTGAATCCCTGCAACCACGTTCTGTCGTCCGTGCATCTGGGTCCTCCTACCTCGTCTTCCACCTGCTACACCCTGACAGAATGAAGCGACCCACTCAGGACCCCCAGCCTCAGTTTTACTACCTTTTTTTTCCCTCCGACGACTCGGACAATGAGTTGGTCCATTTCCATCGATGACTCGGTGGGAGAGGACGAATGGACACTCTGTTTGGCGGGGGGAACCATGGCTGGGATGCCGTCGCAGGAGAGTTCGGCGGCGCCGAGCCTCTAGGCGGCCAGCTCCCTGCAACGCGGCTGGTCCCCTGCCTCAGCCCAGCTCCCCAGTTTCCACACCACAGCCCAAGCCACAGCAGCCATGCTACCAGGCTAAGCTTCAGCCCATGTTGGCACAGCCCACGCCACAGACCACGCTGCCACAGGCCTCGCCACAGCCGACGCTGCCACAGCCCTCGCCACGGCAGTTTTGCTACCGGGTGAATCCACAGCCCATGCCACAGCCCATGCTGCCACAGTCCTCGCCACAGCAGTTTTGCTACCGGGTGAAGCCTCAGCCCACGCCGCCACAGCCCACGCTGCCAGAGTTGCCCGTCTGACACAGGTGCCTGCCCCTCAGTCGGAAGTCCGGCTGAGTCCTGTCCCTGCCAGCAACTCTCCATCGGCTCACAGGCCGACAGACGCCTGCAGCCCATGCCTTTGCCTATGCCGCCGGCCTCCAGGCGCCCACAGCCTGCGCCTACGCTGCCGGCCTCCAGGTGCCCACAGCCCTCACCTGCGCCTACGCTGCCGGCCCCCGTGAGCCCACAGCCCACGCCTTCGCCTCCGCTGCTGGCCACCAGACGCCCACAGCCGTCGCCTGCGCCGCCGGCCCCCAGACACCCACAGCCTTCGCCTGCGCATACGCCGCCGGCCCCCAGACGTCCACAGCCCTCACCTGTGCCTACGCCGCCGGCCCCCAGACGCCCACAGCCCTCACCTGTGCCTACGCCGCCGGCCTCCAGACGTCCACAGCCCTCACCTGTGCCTACGCTGCCGGCCCCCAGACGTCCACAGCCCTCACCTGTGCCTACGCTGCCGGCCCCCAGACGCCCACAGCCTTCGCCTATGCCGCCGAGCCCCAGAGGCTCACAGTCTTCATAGACTTGCAACGTTCTTTGTTTTTGTCCCCCCTCCAGGCCCCTTTCTCCTGTTTTTGTTTGGACTTTTTAAGGACATTAAGGGACGTCTGGGATCCGTCCCTTGAGGGGGGCGCTCTGTCAAGTTTCTGTTTCATGTTGTGTGTAGGTTAAGTCACTTCCCGTTTTATTTTGTAGTTCTTGTGTTCCACGTCATGTCTTCCCCGTCACTGAACCCGTTCCCGTGTTCCCTCATTTGTGTCTTGGTATTTAAGTCCTGGTTTACTGTTCAGTCTTTGTCACTTCTTTAGTTGTTTGTTAGCTGTTAAGCCATGCCATGTTCATGTTGCCTTTTTTGATCCTCGAAGAATTCAATATTTTGAATCCCTGCAACCACGTTCTGTCGTCCGTGCATCTGGGTCCTCCTACCTCGTCTTCCACCTGCTACACCCTGACAGAATGAAGCGACCCACTCAGGACCCAGCACGGGCGGACCCCCAGCCTCAGTTTTACCAACTTTTTTTTTCCCTCCAACGACTCGGACAATGAGTTGGTCCATTTCCATCGATGACTCGGTGGGAGAGGATGAATGGACACTCTGTTTGGCGGGGGGAACCATGGATGGGGTGCCGTCGCAGGAGAGTTCGGCGGCGCCGAGCCTCTAGGCGGCCAGCTCCCTGCAACGCGGCTGGTCCCCTGCCTCAGCCCAGCTCCCCAGTTTCCACACCACAGCCCAAGCCACAGCAGCCATGCTACCAGGCTAAGCTTCAGCTCATGTTGGCACAGCCCACGCCACAGGCCACGCTGCCACAGGCCTCGCCACAGCCGACGCTGCCACAGCCCTCACCATGGCAGTTTTGCTACCGGGTGAATCCACAGCCCATGCCACAGCCCACGCTGCCACAGTCCTCACCACAGCAGTTTTGCTACCGGGTGAAGTCTCAGCCCACGCCGCCACAGCCCACGCTGCCAGAGTTGCCCATCTGACACAGGTGCCTGCCCCTCAGTCGGAAGTCCGGCTGAGTCCTGTCCCTGCCAGCAACTCTTCATCGGCTCACAGGCTGACAGACGCCTGCAGCCCACGCCTTCGCCTATGCCGCCGAGCCCCAGAGGCTCACAGTCTTCATAGACTTGCAACGTTCTTTGTTTTTGTCCCCCCTCCAGGCCCCTTTCACCTGTTTTTGTTTGGACTTTTTAAGGACATTAAGGGACGTCTGGGATCCGTCCCTTGAGGGGGGCGCTCTGTCAAGTTTCTGTTTCATGTTGTGTGTAGGTTAAGTCACTTCCCGTTTTATTTTGTAGTTCTTGTGTTCCACGTCATGTCTTCCCCGTCACTGAACCCGTTCCCGTGTTCCCTCATTTGTGTCTTGGTATTTAAGTCCTGGTTTACTGTTCAGTCTTTGTCACTTCTTTAGTTGTTTGTTAGCTGTTAAGCCATGCCATGTTCATGTTGCCTTTTTTGATCCTCGAAGAATTCAATATTTTGAATCCCTGCAACCACGTTCTGTCGTCCGTGCATCTGGGTCCTCCTGCCTCGTCTTCCACCTGCTACACCCTGACACTGAGCTTCTGGGCTGGAGCAGCTCTCTGCTTCTCCAAACTGAGGCTGCGCTGATCGGCAATTATGGTAGGGAACGGACCGATATGTACTTTATATGACCCCACTTCAAAAAACCCGAACTATCCCTTTAAGGGTTTTCTCGGCATGTTTTTTTGTTTTGGCTATAGGGAGGACCTCAGTCTTTAAAAAAATGCAATTTTCGACCATGGATAGCTGAGTTAGAGCAACTTACTTCATGGTGAATCATCAGTATTCTCCGCCCTGCCACAGCCAAGCTCTTCAACAAAAAATCAAGCTTTAAAGAACTTTTCATTGCACACGTGTTGACATTGTTGATCATGTAAATGCTCTAGGCGGAGTACAGCATATGCAAAACACCAAAGACTAGTTCAAAATTCTAAATGTTCACCTTTCTGTTGGGTTTAGGTAGGTCATGGCACCTAGAGACTTTTTTTTATAGGTCTAGATGTGATACACAAGTGTAACAACAATTTCATACATGTAGGTGAAAGTAGTCCCAGAGAGCTGCATATTAGGGGGCGCTGATGAGCCCTTTTGAAACCCATAAAAAATATTTTTTTCACTACGATCAAATTTTGTGACACAGTTCCATGAGTTAAAGCCCTTAAAATAGCCAAAGCATTTCGTACGGCACTGCGATAATGGGCAGATGCTTCGGTGAACGTCATAGCGTTGGTAACCCACCTGACCAGATGTTTTCCATCAGCTTATTTAAGCCTTGTGTAAACTACATCTCCTCGCTATTCTAATAATATGTGCAGAAGGTTGTTAAATGTGAAAAGGAAGTAGTCCTGTAGTGTAAACACAATATACAAGGAGCTGCATACTGTAGAAAGCAGGAGTGTGCATCTCTCCCTGATAACACTATTGATTGATATGTTTCTAGGGCTACGATACGATTCTGGGACGATTCGATTCTGTTTCTGATTTGGTACTATTAGATTCGATTCTGGTTTGGGTTCGAACCGATACAATCCGATACAATTCTTTTTTTTAATGTAGATATTCATTTTCTATTATAAATTAGAATAAGCCATTTCTATAAAAGTGGCATTGCTTACCTTCAAACAGATATTCCATAAAACCAGGGAAGACCATGTATTTTTCCTACTATTGTGTATCTCTTCTGATCTGCTTATACCTCAGTGTATAAAAAACACATCTGTTGTCTCATCCTGGATCTGAGGAACAACTATCCTGCTATCTGGATCTCCATGAGCAAGGTCTCTCTGAACTGGATGTCCCTGACTGTCTGTATCCTCTGATTCCTAATAGTCCATGTATAAAATCACACCTATTTTTTATGTATTGGTATTTATAACACCAAATGTATTATGTATGTTTTTTACTGTAATGTTGCTGATGCTGTTGTTATCCGTTTTTGATAATTGTCTGGAATGTCTAGTATGTTTTATTGTGCTTTGAACTTCCTGCCCAGGGACCACAGGTGCAAATTAGCTGTTTAGCTAATCCTGGTATAGAACCTGTTCTATACATGGCCCCTGTTAACAAAAACCAAGAAACTAAAACTAAACTAAACCTATGATTAACAATCAGACAAATGTTTACCACTGATAACCAACTCAAAAGTTGGATCAACTCAACAGTGTCTACTGTGCAGCACCTGTCTGTCAGAAGACAGTAAACAGTGTGTAGTATGGTTCAATTCAGTTCATAATTAGACAATGACAGTGTGCAGTACCAGCAGCAGTCACAGACTACAGCCAATGATAGCAATCAGAAGTAGACAGGTCGGAAGTCCTTAGTAATAAAACAGCCAATAGATGCCGTGTTTACCTTAGACCTTGCCGAGTTGTACCGTCTCCACTGTACTTAATGCTGTTCTACAAAGCTTACAACCAGTCTGCTCTTTGTCCATTATTCGGAACTTCTTATAAAATTCCAAATGTCTTCCAAACTTTTGATTTTAGATTTGACGGCGCATGTTGCCTTCGTTGTCAGACATGTTGCTTCTGTTTCCCTGGCCACATTACATTAACGTTTCTGTGCCGCATCTAGCGAGAGTCTTGAGCTGACCTTTGAACTTCTACAAGAGTTTGAAGACACTGTGAGGAAGTAGCAGCATAGCAGCTTCACTCAATCAATTCATAACTTTAAAATTGGGCCATTGATCAGAAGTCTGCATATCAGTGTAGCTGTACCTTTAACTTTAAAACCAATTTCCAATCCATATCTGTTCATTTTCACACCCCTACTAGCAAGACAGTAACATTATTAAAGATTTCTAAATATTTGGGTAATTTACCAGTCATCCATAGCTGATGGTGAATATGCAGTGAATGTAACATTTAAATAAATAAAATTCAAAAAAAGAAAAAAAGAAAAGGAAATCTGATGGATATCCACAGTTGGATTTTTCATGTTATTTTACACTGGACATGTAAATTCACTGTCCATTTTGGGGAAAATGTGTAAAATAAACAGGAACAATTCAGTAATATATATTTTTCTACAGGGTACTGTGATCGCAACTTATCAGACTGTACCCCTTGGCCTTTCAGATAAAGGCAACAGGAAAGGCTGAAAGCTCAAAACATTGTAAGGGGTCCTTAAGTTACAGAGGCCCAGAAAGGAAAGTATAGGGGAAGAGAGGGAAGGGAATGACATGCAACGAAGGTCCCCAGCTGGACCAGCTCTGACCATGGACATTGATGTTGCACAAGACTTAACCACTATACAGTTTACAAAGTTACAGTTTTCAAATACAGTTTCAACTCGCCTCTGCATTATTATCTCATGTGCATACACTGTTGATAAATGTTTTATAACACAATGTGGGGATTTGTTAATTTATGCAATCAGCAGTTATGCCTTTTTTGCCAGTCATACACCATATGCACCAGAGGCTTTAGTTGTTGACATATGCATGTAATAATAAAGGCTTGAAATGTCTATATTATGTAAGGGATAATGCCCGACGAGGTGTCCATAATGGACAAATATGGACACCTCGTCGGGCAGGTGGACTTCCATTAATGGAAGTCCATTAATTCCTGATTATGGACACCTCGTCGGGCATTATCCCGCTTATACCGTGGTCGCTTGCCAAAGAAAAGAAAATAAGACCATTAATTTATATTTTCATGCGTTTTACAATCAAAATATAAAGTTTTTCACAGGCAATAACTTAGTTTCCCTGGTAACGCCTGAGGGTTTGACTAATACCTGGAACAACCATTACCCTCCCGTAAGGTTCTTATGCAACGGAAACGTTGTTCACCTCTCCAGTAAATAGGACGGACCTTAGATACGACTTGATATTCTAGTCCGCTCAGCTGTGAGCCAGAAAGCTAACGCTATGCTAGCTAAATTCAAAGTCGATAACATTGCGTACGGTTGACAAACAGTAAATATAATTTGACAGTATGTTTAACAACAAGACTAGCTAGCTTACCAGTGATGTCACTGTCCCCAAATCAATATCAAGATTTTCACGAACAAATGATCGGCCGTGTGTAACGTTACTGTGGCCGCAGCCTGAAGCAGAGAGCTGAACAGCGAACGGGATGTGAGATTATTAACTTATGTGATATAAAGTAAGAGTAAGTTTAAAGTGTACTTTCTGCAGCTTGTGTGTTCCAGTCTCCATCCTGTGGTGTTCAGAGGATAAGGCACTGAAGGACTGACGGACTGCACTCAGTGCTGGAGATAAACTGTAAACAGAGGCTTTGACTGCGTTCCCGTCGCTATGGTTACGCAGCTAGCGCATTAATTTAGATGGTGAACAGATAATTTGACTGAAACTACTTAATAGGTATCCATATATCAGGGATTAATGTACACCCTGCAGCCAATCAGAATCGAGTATTCCCCTCAGACCATGGTATAAAATGTTTTATAAACATTTATTAACAGCTTATATACTTTTTATTACTGCTGCATATAGGGGTTGACGTAAGCAGAAACATTTATCAACAGCATACAACATATACCCATTTGAGTATTGTCACACAAAGGCAAAGAGTTTTGAGGTTAAAAGAAAGAAAGAAAAACTATCCATAATTTCAACTGAAATATCTCATAGTCATAATGTTTACTGAAAGGTTGTTGTATTTTGAGCCTCAGGGCCACTGTAGTTCAGTTGACAAATGTGATGCATTATTATTGATTAACCCACCAAGTACTTAAAATTAGATCATCCTTTGCCAGTAATATTAAAGTCAAGTTGAAATGTTATTTAACTATTTTAAATCACATCCACGGTCACATTGTGTGCCAAAAAACAAAATAAAAAATACATTCCTTTGTATTATTATATCAGAATTGGTCATCACTTCTTCTTGTCATACTCAGTCACATGCGCTTTTGTAAGCTTGTACTAACCCATGTCAACCAATAACACCACACCATCCACAGATCAATCAATCAATAAATCAATCTTGTGAGTGAGGGGCACATAGCTAAGATTTGTCAGAAAGATGCAGAGTTTCATTGATAACTACACAAAAATACAAATTTATATCTTTATTTATTTATTCAGGTGAAACTAAATAAACAGCGGCTAACTGTACTGGACTCGTATTGAAGACGGCCGGTGCCAGGTCCAAACACAAACTCCGAGACTAACTGCAGCCAGCTCGACGACAGGGAATCCAGTACTGAAGTGGTTAACAGAGTTTGGCTGCTGATAGACAGTTACTGTGCCTACTAGGTTAGCCACACAGCTAACGTTAGTGGTCCTACTAGCTGACTAGGCCCTAAATTAGGGCTGTAATCAACCAAAGAAATTCTTGGTCGACTGAAACCCTGAAATTTCAACTAAAAATCGACCAACCGGGGGGTGGTGGGGGGGCAAATCGACTCTGACGGCTCTGACAGCGTTTTGCATCACGTGCATCTGCGCAATATAATAGCCCATCATTACCGAAAATATACTGATATCAGCACAAGAAGGCAATTCAGGGAAAATTATCTTTATTAAACATCCCAGATCAAGACAAGTGCAAACGAAATAAAGCTGTGCATTACTGAAAAATAAAGCTATGCTCAAAACAATAGCCTACAAACAGTGGGCACAGCGCAATTGCGCATTAGGCAAAAAAGACCACTAGTAACTGTAACTGTCTTTGGCAACTTATATGAGGAAAGCAAAACCGCAGATATACGTGGCTGTCCTCCTGTCTGTCCTCCCGCCTGTCACCGGCAAAAAAACTTTAACTCACCGAGTGTTTGTGATGAAAATAAATCACCGGGGTGGTTGGTCAGCCCTCCAGACCGAGACTTCAGTGACCTTTCCCCCGAAAGACATCCTCCATCCCCGCGAGTGACAGAGTCACACAGCGTCCAGTTCACTGATGGCGATTTTATTTATCATTCAGTTTCAAAGGTCTCTTGACTCCTTACAAATACCGCCACATACTTTGCATTCGACTTCTTTCCCGCCATCTATTTTGGTAAAATTCTGCCACACTGCCGATGTCTTTGACATGGATGGTAGAGGAGGACTCACTGTCAATGAAACGCTCAAAATAAAAATAAATATTCAGCCAACCACCGGACGTTGAATAACGTGGACGTTCTCCAGTCTACCTGTCTCTGGTGAGTTGGGCTAATCCAAAATAGTGAAAACAAGGGGGGTGTTCTCTGAAGACAGGCTGTTACCTGTGAAACAGGGGTGCTCTAAAAACACCCCCATTAGCACTTGGTACTTTCCTCCTGATGAAATTAACTATAGACTGTATGAAATTAACACGGCAAAAATCGACCAATCAGAATTTTGGTCGACCCAGAACGTATCGACCAATAAGTCGACCAGTCGACTAGGACTTTACAGCCCTACCCTAAATACGCCTTTCATCACTACATTCACTTAAGAGGATCAATTGGTTTAAACTACACAGCATAGCTGGATTGTTTCAATAGCTTCCAGCAGTGTGAATTATGTTATTCTCTACATTTTAACTTGAGGGCCCACAGACTTTCCAGGTAACTGAACGTTTTCTCTATTCTCACATTACTTCTAGACAGTCTTAAAGATACATTTCAGCTGGCAACCAATTGGTATATCAATCAACTAATTCACTTTAGTTTATTCTCATATATAACGAGTAATTCTACTTTTCACTGCCCATCTAGCCAGCTGCTTCTCTATAGGTTACCACTAACATGAGCAGGAGAAATTTCTTCTGACTACCAAGGGAGTTGGTGGTTATGCTGGCATTATTTAGTGAGTAAGGGATTGCTGAGCAGGGCGGGGCAGTGAAGGCGTTGTTAAAACTAATGTCAGAGGAAGGACGATGGGATGTTTCATCAGACGCTGTGGCTACGTTTTGCTTTCTCCTGATTTTTCCCTCCTCCTTTTATACTCGCTCCTGAGTATAAATCATCTGTGCAATCATCTGTCACTGCTACTGTAGCTGTATGTGTGTGAGTCTGGAGTTACCCTCTCATTCCCTCTCTCTCTCCACACTGATCAGATTTCATCCCATCCGCTGACTCACTATATGGCATCACTAGACTGGGCTGGACCATATTCCAGATATGACTCTGTCACTAACCCATACACACACGTAACACATTTGTTGAATCTCAACAAACTTGTCATGCATCAGTCCTTTCTCTGCATGTGCATACTTGACTGTCTAGAACTGTGAATTCCTCAGCTACAGCGCATGATACCAGTGACCACAACACTTCCAATTTGGCTCCAATTGCAGCTTCCATATGAACAGATAACAATAATAGGAAAGCTGATGATCATTAATTCCTTTTTTACTTCTCAGGTTGTGTCTACATTGAGCGGTTTTCATTTTTTTCCCCATTAATTAATTCATCATGATAAATAATCAATAACGATAACAATTGTTAGTTAGATGCATGCGATGCAGTGTGGCCAGCCTGTAACAATCATCATCTCTGACTGCTGATCATGATGCGTATTTAAATGACGCTAGCTTGTGAAGTTTAAGAACATGTCCATAAGTAAAAGGCTCTACTAAAATCTACTACAGGATCTACATTTGAGTTTACTTTAGTCAGTTCTTTGACCTCAGACCGACCACCAGTTTTCAAATCCAGGAGACTCCTCCAAGCGCGATCAAAAATGTCTCTGTCCTAGCTATAAAGCAAGCTAGCCCTGCTAGCGCTGACTATTAAGTTATTTCAGATGCTTTTACAGGGTTCTTGTTTTGAAACAAGCTAACTTCAAATATATAAAAAAGTCAAAGGAAGACTTGTGTTCAACCAACTCATGGAGCTACGTTAGCTTAAAAACCTAGCAATCTAGAGCTAATTAATTTTGCTAGTAACAGTCATCAGCCAGCAAGTCAACGGTCAAATATATCCCCATGTGGCTATAAACCGGTTCAAGCGGTGTTTGCTCAAGAAGCTCAAACGGCCAAAACTAAATCCGCAAGCAGCCCAGAGCGGGTTTAGGGGAAATTTGGCCATGTTTTTAATAGAAATGTGTTTGCTAGTCCCACAACACTACATAGCCATTTTGGTGTTGATTAAAGTGTGGTCACTTTAATGTCACCACCACACAAAGCAAACAACCTTCACTGCAGAGTTTTGAAGTCAATCCCGCAGCGTGTGTGACCCATACTGGCCAAGAAGCACTCCAGGGCCTCCCTAATAAAGGCAGGTCGCCTACAAGTGGTTTACATGTGGTTATTGACAGTGTTACATGTATATTACTAAAGTTATTGTAGTTTGCCTTCAGTTATCTAATTCTTCAAAATAATGTACAGCCTTCTGATTTTTACATCTTGGCTAAAAAAAAATAATGTCACTGTCCCAAGTTCAGTGAGGTGCTAGTGACTTTATTTAAGCACAAAACTATCAAGCTTAAATCTCCTTGTCTAACAATAACTAATGATAAATGTAGCCACTATTTGCCAGGTTCAAGCCTACTTAGGCTCAAGAAGCTCAAACAGCCGAAAAAAAGCAGCTTGCAACAATGAGCGCGATTTGGCGTAATTTTGAGAGATTATATCCACCAGGTACTCAGGTGCAAAAATGTGGTTTTTGTGGCGCTTTGGTAGACCTATTCCCAACCTCAGCCTGACTCACAATTTTTTAGATGGTGTAACCAATTCAGCCTGAAGATATATTTTTGGAATATGCGATTTTTGTATTTGTGGCGCCCCCTATGGGTTTTCCTAGAAATGCTTTAATATAACCATTCCCAACCTCAGCCTTAAAATATCTATGATGATGATTGGACTAATGGTTATATGGCAATTTATTCTAAGAAAATATTGCAAAAATATTTTGATTGATAGCTGTCATGTTTTTTGACTTATCTTGCTCATTTATGATAGAAATGTGTATCTCTGTCCCACAATGCTGTATAGCAAATGTCTTGTTGATTGGGTAAAATTAGAAAATTAGACTTTACTGTTATGCTAATTATGCTAATGCTAATTGTGCTAATTAGCACAAATCCAACATGATGGACCTATATGCTCCAAGAGGATTTTTTGTCACCTGGACCTGTGACTTACTGGGCCCCATTTAGAAGGTCTAAAGCGCAGCGCGCTAGTGCATTCAGGGCGTGTCCAAGTCCATTTTGCTAGTTAAACTGGACACAAAGAGGCAGTATTTAGACTCTGAATCAGTCATGGGTGTGTTTTGGGCAGAACATAATTTAAACCAATCTGAGTGCTGTCTCCCATTCCCTTTAAGAGCCAGGTGTACCATGGTCTGACACATATTGGAGGGTTAGAGTAACACTTGTTTTCACTGAGGGACAGGGATGTAATCCTCGTCTGCTGGACCGTCTGCCCCATCATTTCATAAACATCTGTCCCATCAACAACTCTGTTTGACTGCATATACACTGATCAATCTGAGGAGGAGGAGGAGGAGGAGGAGGAGGAGCGCTGCTGCATCCCTCTGTGTGTGCGATATTCTCAGTCCGTGGATCAGGGGTACGGGTCATAAAAAGTATCATCCTGATCAACAACAGGTGGGATGAGAGGGTGAAATATGCCCTTAATGAGGAAAATATTGATGACATTACCTGCAGCAATCCTCCAGCAGCACATGCACGTTTGTGCACGAGCAACAGCTGATAAACTTCATTGATTATTTAAAACTCCTAACTCGTTTCCTTCGGAGAGTTTATAACTACAGCTTTGGTCTATGACACTGTGGCTTTCTGCTGCCTCAGGATAGCAATCCGCCATCAGTGCATCTGACCACCTTCACTTAAAAGCACCATTCACACTGCCCTTTCAGTGCAGGAATCATGCGCTGATTCTCTGCGTCATTGTCTGTGTGAGAGTTATGGATGCGGAGAGGGGGGGCAGTTTCGCTGCGGCTCTGATGCGCCTCCGGAGGCAGTATCAGAGGCAAGACGGCATCTGTGTGAATGGAAAAGTCGGAGGTGCGGATCAGGAGTGTGTTGGTCTGATGGTGTTCAGTCTGACAGCTAAACAGATCCTTCAGTCATCAAATAAAAGAAAAATGTCCCACAATGCAATGTTACAGGACCAAACAACAGTAACGTAGTAACTGTAACTGCCTTTGGCAACTTATATGAGGAAAACAATACCGCAGATATACACAGAGAAGCGTCTGTCCTCCTGTCTGTCCTCCCGCCTGTCTGACTGACTCTTCATCGCATTTCTGCCCGAAAAACAGCGTCTGTCACTGGCAAAAAACTTTATGAAAATAAATCACCGCGACCGTCAGTCCTCCAGACCGAGACTTCAGTGAACTTTCCCCCCAGAAGACAGCCTCCATCCCCGAGTCTGAGTCAGTTTACTGATGGTGATGATGTAATTATGTAATTTAGAGTGAAAAACATAACTTTGTCACTTCCCAGGATGTTTGGTGGGTCAGGATCTCAATCACTGCACATTATAACAGCATCCATAGGATTAGAAACTGTCAGCAGGTTTAGATTGACAGGAGGACACCTGGAAACACCTTGAAAACACACCGACGTCATCATCATGACGTGGACCGTCACGCCTCTTTAGGAGCCGCAGCGCCAGATTTCTGTGTGAATTGACGGTGGTTTGTCTTTAATGCGGAGCTGCTTCCTCTGTGTGAATCTCCATCGACGGAGAATTGGCGCTGCAGAGATAATGTGTCTTCTCCTGTGTGAAAGGGCTACTGGTTTGAACAAAACTCTATCAAATATAACCTAGCTTAGGTACCTTTCTTTCACCCTTTTCTCTCCCTCCACGCCGGACTGTTGTCTCTACTCTCTTCGTCTTTCGCGCGCCGCAGACAGACAGGCAGGTGGTGACTCCGGTGTTGGTTTTTCAAAATAAGGGTATTTGCAGCGTAGCGTCACATTTCATGAAAAACACCATGTTTTGTGCCAAAATCACATTTCATACAATAATTTACATTAATATGAACATAAAACAACAAACAAAGTTAAAAAACAAAAACATCATCCTGAAGGTGTGGCAGCTTTTATTTTGCCGTGGCGATGCGCCACAATCAATTCCATGTGGAGGAAACCCTGCTGCTAGTGGGTCATTTGGGATTTTTGTTGTAATGCATAAAAAAATGATTTGGTTGTCGATTACTTTGCAACGGTTGAAGATTTGAACCATCTGAGTCAGCCCTAGTGACAGTGAAGCTGACTTGGACCTTTTTGATAAATAAAACGTCATCGCTTCACTTAATTTCATCCTATTATACATTTTTGTGAGAATATGTTTTTCTGACACATGTTTTCTGAAGTCACAGCGACCTTAACCTTTACCAGTTTATCCTGAACTGATAAGAAGAAAACATAATGCCTACGGCCACCGCTGCTGGCAGTGCAAAGGATTGAAATTACAATAAAGTTGAGCTGTGGCCAAGTCTGCCACTGTTCTCACAGTGTGCTGTGCCATGCTAGAGTGGAGCACCGACAGAGCCCGTTTGTACCTGACGTTAGCATCCGGCCAGTCTGTCAGCTCAGTATGTAGGTTCATTACAATGCCGTGTCTTGAGTGACCATTTGTGAGCTGATCTCACTTCTCTGCTCTACATGGAAATAATCAGACATCTTTCTGTTGGTGGAGACGATGCATTGTTGACAGTGTTACAGTTTTACAGGCCAACCAGCACTAGTAGGCAGCATGCTTGTTTTTTACAAACAGAAGGAAAAACATAATGTGTGTAATTTGCAGGACGGCCTGAATAATTAACCCTTTCATGCATAGAGGCACTACAGTGTACAGCTTATTCAAAAGCTGTTTTCTTGTATATCCATAAGTTTTGATGGCATAGTTGCACATCAGCCACCACAGTGGATGCTATTGCATCATCTCATACACTGCCACCCATTGCAAAGCCACTGCAAGTGAAAAAAAAAGAAGAGTGAAACCAAGATGGCTGACAGGCAGCCAGCAACACCAAGTTGGTCATTTATTTCTGTTCAAAGCTTCTATAAAAAGAGACCCTTGCAGGTAAGAAAAATATGGTGACATCAACTAACATCTAAGGAGTCATGCAATTGCTAAATTTTCCAAGTATTGATTTTATATTGGGAAGAAATTATGATTAATCACATGTCCACTATGTCATGTAATTATATCTTTTAAAACATGAATTGAAAAAAAATAAATTTCAGACCTTGTTTTTCATGCCTAAAGATAAATAAAAACACTTAGTAAAAAAATCCTGACTGAGGTTATCATGATTCATGCATGAAAGGGTTAAGAATTTGTTAGAGACAGCATTTCACAAAGTTTATAAAGTTTCTCCCAACAACTCACGAAACTGGGACTTTCCTTCACAAAGACATTTTGGTGGCTGTCAAGCACAAACTTAGGAAAAGACATGCAAACAGACCAAATACCAGTAAATTAAGAAAACATCTTTATCAATTTCCTATAATGAATGCACGTGCTATGACAGCTAAAAACATTTCAGTTAAGACAAACGTTCAAATACACAAATGAAGTGAAGTTTAAAACACACAAACCCCAAGAACAAAGGCAACAGCAAGTCACTGCATATCCAATCGACACAACAGAAGAGCTCCAGGCCTCTAGGGACAATTTGGTTGAACAAAATGTGAGGCTGTTGAAACCTGGTATCACTAGAACTTCCATCCTTAATGATCCAATCACAAGTGGACAACTCCAAGTCCGTCATTTCCTACATGGCATCAGCATGCGCCTCCATGTGTGTCTCTAGCGACCACTTGTGATCCGATATCACTTCCAAATAAACGTGTTTAGAAAGTTTCTCCTCATTCAACAACTCACTAAACGGACACATTTGTTAAGGGAGTCTGGGGACAAAGAAGGAGCCTATATTGTTCCTGTTTAGTGTCTTTGTAACATGTGACATGTTTAGATCAATAACATGTTTCTTCTTTCATAAATGGAGTGTAAATGGTGACATCAGTGTAAACAGTGTGTTCAAACAGCTGATCAGTGTTGGCAGGTAAGACTTTAGCACTTTAGACACAGAAGCAGACAGGCTGGTACAGACATGCTGCCACAAACTGACACTTTGTACAAGGAGACAAACAACTTCAGCTTCTGATTGAATGCTGAATCTACAAGAAGGCACCCATGACTTAGAATGTTTCATCGGTGTTACACAAAGTTTAAGTTTCTCCTCACTCAAAAACTCTAAATTGTGTGATTTGTTAAGCGAGTCTGGTGATATTGTGGTTAGGGGTCAGGGGTTGGATCAGTCGAAACATCTGTGGCTAACACTGACAGAATTATGTGATTTGCATTTGCACTGAAGTTAATCAAACCAAAATGAGACAGTGTGTAATCCATTCTGCCTGTGGTTCTAGCTTCTTCTTCTTCTTCTTCTTCTTTTACAGATGACGTCAGTTGAGGAGGCGGTCCTTCAGTGTGGCCCAGGACACATGTGCGTACACACAGCTAAAAGAATGTGGTCACATGCAGCCAGACCACCTCTGAATGTGGTCGGAGTGATCAGATCTCAAATGTGTCCTCAGTGCTTGTGGGCTGTTGACACCTGTACTTACAGCCTGTGATCACCAAGGACGGATGTTAAGTCCAGGTGTAAACAGGCTCAGAATAGAAACAGTATCAAACTGCTGTCAGAGTTTAGTGAACGGTCAGCTGAGGAAGTCTGTCAACTGCTGTTTAACTGTTAAAGCAACATGGATTAGAAGTCTTGCTAAAAAAGTCTACAATTCCTTGACAGCTGGTTTGGAATGTATTAAGTGATGATGGCTACAAAACAAAAAGGATGAATGGACTTTGTGATGAGGCTATTTTGTCAGTTGCTGAAGTATAGTGCAGTGGATCAGCGGGCTGTGGTGTACACTGCACGCTTGCGACACACAATTAAAGCCCCACATGAGCTTTGCGATATGACAACCCCTCTGCCATCCTGTCCTCTCACATCGCCAAACTCTGAATCCGGAAAAATAAAAGAGGCTTTAAAATGTCACCAAATATGCAAACCTTGTTGGCTCTTTAACTGCAAGTCAGTTCTGATTCCATCTTGTGTTTATTTCCAGAAGTCCCACTATGACTTAATCTGCAGTAGTATCTTTGCAACCAACAGACTTTCCTCTATTACCAAGTCAGTCAGTGACTGAGGTTAAGTACAAGTCTATCAGTGTCTGAGAGACGACCCCCTAAACCAACACTGTGTTTACTGCAGAGAGAGAAAAGCCTATTAATAAATCTGTTGCAGACAGCCTGGCGGAAGTGCCCTGGGGCCTGTAAACGCAGACTCGAAGAGAGGGAGAAGGGGCAAAACAGAGAGGGATGGATGGACAGGGTTTCAGAAGAGAGGGGATGAAGAAAAAGAGAAGGGAAAGAAATTAAGACACATGGAAATAGGAAAAGGAGGGGGAGCAGAAGGAGAGGAAAGAGTGTGTGTGTTGCATGTTGTAAACCATGGGTGCTGTTTGATGGATGGATCTAGGTTCTGAAAAGCCACAGCTGCCTTGCTCTTCCTAGAAAAATATCCACAAGGAAAAGTGGCAGTATGTGGTTCAAGCATCTAGCATCCTCTTACTATTTCTGAGCAGCATACTGCAGGGCCCATCAGAATGTACTCGGATCCAAAGCCTCTGGGAGAGTGTGAGTCAATTAGAGCATGTGAGCCTGTGTTATTAACGTTGTGCCTATGCAGAACAAAAATGAAGATGTAAAGGTTCTTTTGGTACTTTAATTAGCCTTGTAAATATGTGTGTGTGTGTGTGTGTGTGTGTGTGTGTGTGCGTGTGTGCGCGTGCGTGTGTGTGTGTGTGCTGCACTGCACATTCACATGTCTGTTTTCAATCAGTCTATTTCACAGCAAAGTATCATTCTTCTCTCTGTCATGGCTGCCAACTCAATGTAATGAATGAATATAGTGCTGTATTTAAATGGTGATGTTTTCTGCATGTTTTTGCACCCATTAGACACTATCCCATATAAAAAAAAACATATTCATTCAATGTGAAATAGCAGTAATGTTATGATATGAATCAGTACAGTAAAATTTCCTGTAAAATATGGAAACAATTTGATACCTACCTATATGTAAATGTGTTCAACGCTTTGGCAATATGTATGGGATTCATTAACATAAGAAGAAAAATTTGAACTCAACACCCTCATACGATCAATAAGACAGTAATATCTATTACTGTTTTGTAACTTTCACTAAGGTTAGCCAACATAACCTACTGATGATTTAACACCAATCGGCTGGCAATATTGGGATAATGGTAGATAGTACAACACAGTGTAACACTATATGCATTCTGCGGAAGCAATATCACGGGCGAATGGTGAATTTAAGTTGACACAGTGAAAGCACTACACCCTCAGTTATCCTGAAATCGATATTTATTGTCATTACTGCTATTTGTATAATTTCTACAAGTCACTCCTCGTCATCCTATTCAAAGGCTGCAACAGGCGACTCATGGAAGCCAGACGTGATGCACACAACACCATCTGGATCGTTAGGCAGCCTAACTTAGGCTATCATAAAAACAAGTACCAAATAAATATGCTTTATTAACCGTATCTGATTCTACTGTTTACCCCATGTCGTCAGCCAGTGAGAATAGAATAGAATAGAATATACTTTATTGTCCCCTAGGGGAAATTTGTCATGGACTCGGAGTGTGTAGTGCGCAGTAGCACAGACGCACATATACCAGCTCAAGGCGTACACACAGGCTACACACACACTCATGACACATCCAATAAGAGATTCCAACAGATGACAAACCAAACCAAACCAAACAGAACACTTCCCAGGCCTCAGCTACACATCCAGTTCACATTTGGATGGAGGTGGGTACGAAAGAGAATTTAAAACGGTTCAATTTGCATTTGGGGATTCTGTCCCTTCTGCCAGGCAAGAGCTGGTATTCTGTTTGAAGGACGTGGGACGGGTCCGACAGTACCGGCGCCTGCCTGAGTACAGACTGCTCGTAGATGGACTGAAGGGAGAGCTTGTCAGTCCTCCCATCACCTTCACAGCAGTCTGTAGCAGGCGCTGCACATTACATTTGGACTGTGTGGAGAGATTGCCCAACCATGCCGTCATCCTGCGCTTGTTGGACTAACGTTACATTCATTAGACCCCACCTGCTAGCTTGCATTAAAAGTTGCTAGTAGCTAGCTAGGTGAACTTGACAGAGCCGTCTGAAGCCCCTCAGACCTGCTGTCCAGTCCCACTCCGAGGCAAAACGCTCCTCCACGGAAACCACTGGGCTGGAGTTAGTTTTAGGTTGGATATTCGACGGATATTCACTCGGGTCCCAGCTGAGGTTCGCCCAGTGTTAGCAGCAGGAGGACGGTTAGCTCACCTCCCAGAGCCCCGCGCTGAATCGCTGGAAACCCTCATTAAATTACTTATAAATAAATATATTAATACAAAATAATTGCAGCTGTTTCAATATCTTCCATGTCGTGTGACCCAGTGACTCCAAACCAGCAGCAGATTGTATTACTAAACCGGTAGAAATGAGACACACCGGTTTTTATTGTATTTTAGTGCTTCCTCTATTTTATATGAATATTAAAAACAAGCAGTATATAAGCAGCGGTATTTAAAATAAATTAGATTCAACAAATACGTTTCCGCATTGTGCCACTTCATATTTTTTTAAGGCTTATGATGAATATCAAAGAAAATTAAGCTGAAAATTAACACAAATTATGAACTTGGTTTGTGCCCAGTTCAAGGCACATTTGTACAGTGATCTGGTCTCAGCAGAGGCCTTGAATCTGTCGATTGTTATGTCATTTGTAAGAATGAGACTCATTTTGTAAGTCTCAATCTGTCAATTTAAAAAAAAAAAAAATCTCACCAGTAGTCACCATTTAAAGGGTTATTTGTCATGCCCCCGGACCCCCCAGTGTTGCCAGGTTGCTGACTCAGAGCACCGCTGCTACAACAAAATCTAGAGGAAACACTGCTGACACTGGTTCAAGAACAGCCATAAAATCAGCATCTGACTCAGTGATGTCAGTTACTCAGCAATATCTATTTAAAGTTAACAAGCTAAAATGACCTGACATTCACCATTATAAGCTCATCATCACATCTCATAAAGCATTAGCATTAGGCTAGGTAATAGCTAATAGAGTGCTGCAGGGATTACATGTTTTTGTAGGCTAACCCTGACGTTAGCAATGCCAGTTTCCCCTCGACAAAAAGCCTATGGGAATTTACAATTGGATTATTGAAGAAAACACAAGCTTATGATACTTACACATTTTGTTCAGCACGATAACCTTCAAAAATGAACACCGTTGTGACTTTTGAACTGTAATTGCAATTGCCAGGAGGAAAAAGCCAACTCTAGGTTATAAATGAACCACACCATGGTCACATGACTTCAACATGACCACAAATATGCTTCTTACTTCACTATACTATACCCATGTTATTATACATAGATCCAATGCAAATTGAAAAGTTCAAGTTAGAATAGAAGGATTAGTGAGTAGATGATGTTTAATGTCCCCGACAACCTCTGTAGTCTCATTTAGACACTTGTTAGCAGCTGGCTTTTTAAGACTCATTCACTTGTGGTGTATCTACTAGAAGTTTCTTGTGGTAGAACAAAACATGAAAATATTTGAAGCTTGTGTTACCCTAGAGCTGACTTCAAGAATCTTACCAAAAACTCATTCTAAAAACACACTGACTGTATGAGGAAACAGTGGGTGCGAAAATGTTATATCATATTGGGATAATGTTAAAGCAAACTGACAGTAGTGTCAGTTACACAACAATATCATAAAAGTTTGCTCACATTAGCTAAACTGAGAACTTTGAGATGCTGGTTGTACTCTACCAAGAAAAGTCTACAGCTGCAAAACAATGACGTGTATTTAAATGAGGACTGATGAGAGGACAAATGTAATTTTCTGGGGTTTTTTAAGCTACACGGATACAGAAGAACCTTCTTTTAAACTGATAGCTTGCAATAAAAATCAAAGCTGCAGGGAAAGGCAAACGAGAGAAAACACAAGTTAACACACTCAGCCATGAGGGAAAAGGACTTGGTAAGAAGGGCCTGGTACACTTTTTTGGGTATTCCTGAGTTCCAGTGCTGGTACAAAAACAATACGTTTTTTAAATACTTCTTGATTGAGGCATATAAACAGTATTTCTCAAAATGTTAAGCAGCTGTACTCGAACTTTTACAACTTGACAGTTTTGGTACTTAGTACAAACACATTTAGTACTTTACTATATGTAAAAGACAAATAAGTAATTAGGTAATGTACTGAATTCTGAAACCTCATCGACACTGAAAAGAGCTGGAGATATAAAAGGTGCAATGACTCTTTCTTCTTGACTATCTCTGTGAATCTGACTTACTTCTCTTACACTGTGTCCATAACCAACAGACATCTATCGAGCATCTCTCTTTTCTCCAGCCATCCTTGTTTCAGAGTGACCTAAGGACCAGCAGCTACGTGTAAAGAGAGAAAGAAATCTTTCCCTGCTCATCCAATCACACTGGACACGTACACACAAAGGGTAAATACACAAACTGCACCCCTTGCCTTTGCACACACACAAACACACACACACACACACACACACACACACACACACACTTCTTCTTCTTCTGCAATGCCATATTGTGTTCCAGTTCTCAGGCTCTGAGACCCCCCCGCTGTCCTCAGAAAATAACAAATAGTACAATCTTATTGCAGCCCTTCAGCAAAAAACATCCATTCTACTAGCATGAACCCAGTGTCCCTTGTTCCCTCAGCATCCACTCTGCACCCCACACCCGGCCCGTCCCTGCCTCTGGAAGGTGAAGGAGTACAAAGAAGGGGATCAGAGCTTTTCCGATTCTTCCCTGGTTATTAACTACCATTTGTCCCCTCCGAGGCCTGTCCCTCCCATTAACCCAACTGATGCTCTTTTCTCATGGAAATCAGCCTGCTGTTGCTGCCGCCACCACTGTCTCTGCTGCCATTACCACCGCTGCCTGCAGAGGTGCAAGGAATTGTGGGGGATTTTCAGAGGAGAAGACCTCTCTTTGGGCTCAAAAACAGCTCCCTCTCTCTCACAAACACACAAGCTCACACCATCAGTGCAGGCACACACACACACACACACACACACACACACACACACACACACACACACACACACACACGCGCGCGCGCGCGTGCACGAACACATCGACCATCTCACCAAAAGCATGTGTGCGAGCTCTCACAGGCAACACATTCACTCAATCACAAAGGCAAACATGAAACGTGCTGCCTCCAACCACAGGGGCATGGAAGTAATGGAAGGCAATGCATGGCAGTTAATGAGAAGAAGCTGGCTCAGTGGAGCCGCCACAGAACCCTCGCAGAACACAGCCGCTCAGAATGTTTGAGCAGCAGAACAACATGAATCATCAGGATATAGTCACGTGAAAAAAGGATTTACAAGGAACAGATAAAGAAATAAAGAACTGTTGGGCAGTTATTTGGTCAAATGTTTATGAAATAAGTGTTGAGTTGACAAATGGTACTTTTCTCCACTTAGGGAAACACATTGGAGTGAAGGGATTTTCACAAACTGACCTCTGATCATTTAAAGCCTGGTACAACTATTAAAGCTAATCACACAAGATACTGTATATGTATGTATATCATATAAAAACAGGTGCACAAGTACACAGACAAGCTCACTGAATGCTCCAAATGTTGCAGAGATCTCTGGAGGAAGCGGCTCCATCACAAACAGGGTTGTGACGGTGAGAGATCAACACATGGCTCTCAACTCTACGCACTCCAACTGGCAGCAGCAGAGGCATTGTCTCGTGACAAACTCACTTCCATTTCCTTATTATGAAGCTGCTGGGGGCCTTGATGGAACAGTGCTTGTCTTAACGCTGGCTGCAGGGGTGGAGGACAAAAACCCACCGAAAGTCACTTTGACATTAATCTCTGGGAACTCTTGAGGAACTTTTAAGGCATGTAGCACTGTATGTATTCATCCATTTCATTAGTGTTGCAGCCATACAAGAAGTTCTGCTTTGAGGACTTTGTTTTCCTTTGTCTTGTGTGATAGTCAGTTAATACTGTCGGGGTTTTGGTCTTTGGGCACAAAACAAGTAATCTGAAGATCTCAATTCGGGTTTAAGGAAACAAGAAAAAGGTATTTTTCACTTGTGTGACATTTTACAAACAAATCAGTTACTTAAAAAGAAAGAAAATCTCCCATTTGGTTAAGGAGGCCTTTAAACATGAGTAGCTCCTGTACAGCCAACAGACTGTAGGCCTAGCTGATGTCATGAAAACATGTAAATGTCATCACGTGCATTGTGTGTGCAAAGCCCCATGTTCAACAGGTGGAGAAGCATCGGTCAGAAATGAGTCAGTGACCACACACCTCAATCAGAAGCAATATGGTGAAAGCATGCAACATTCTCACTGCACGCCTGTTATTCCTTCCTTTCACAAGCAGTATTCTACTGCTGTTTTCATTCATGATTTATACTCTTAACATTTGTCAATTATCACCAATAACAATATTACTCAGTATTATCCACACTGCAGTTAGAGCGTGGTGCGAGCCACTAATCTCCATTTCTAATACAATTTCTATTTCTATAAAGTAGTCACATGTTATACTTTTAACACAGAGATTCTTCACAGGTAGTTTATCTTTTATCACTGTAGACATTTTATCCTTACTTATTCCTTGTTTTGTTCTCTATTTCTGTCTTCTTATCATCTCTCTAGTCTATATGTGACGTTTCTATTGTAGAAGGAGCAACTGTAATACACCCGGTTTTCCTCTAAGGGCTCAACAAAGTAGACTACTTTTGATTCTCATGATTTTGTTATCCTAATGAATATTGGTTTGACCCCAGCAGGACATTAATTTCACACTCCTGGTCGACAACAAATGGTCAAAAAGTAGAAGCCTAGAGCCAAGACAGCCATCAATAACAAGCGAACAAACTGAACCCCCAGATTTGAACCCCAACCCCCCTCCGGTGGGCTCTGGGTTGTTATTTACCCGCTTCCAAGGAAAAGCTCTCTCTCTCTCTCTCTCTCTCTCTCTCTCTCTCTCTCTCTCTCTCTCTCTGTGTCTGTCTCTCTCTGTCTCTGTCTCTCTCTCTCTCTGTCTCTCTCTCTCTCTCAGAGACTCACACATGCTGGCGAGAGACACAAAACTTCCGATCAGCGACAAACATGACAGAAGCCACAGATAACCTAGCGGAGGCTAAATATACATTCAGTCAGCAACAATGGCTTCAAGGTTTCAGTGGACGCCTGACTATGACACACACGACTCTCACTTTACTGGACGGAACCGTGAGATGGACACACAGCAAACTGCTTCCACTTCACAGCGCCCTTTATCAGTTGAACTCGCAGCACACCACGGGACGTCCCCCTCTCTTCTGCACTGCCATGCCACAATTTAGACTTTTCTCAAAAACTCACCAGATCGCCCCCAACTTCCAGAGAACATCAGCCGTCAGCAGCGAGGCCGCTGGACAAAGTGCGCCGTGTTGTAGTGCTTCAGCGCGGACACACGGAGCGAGCCGCCTCGCGGCGCCCGGAGCCGATCGCCTAACTCAAAGTTAAATCCCCAGAACCTTCCACGCTGCCGCACAAACGAGCACAATTACGACAAGTCCGATAGCGATAGTAGCGACACATTCACAAGACTTGTGAAGTGTCGCGCACGTCGATGTGTCCCGACGCACGCGCCGAGAGCTGCTCGAAAGCTCGGAAAGTAGCTGAAAAGGCGCACGTGCACACGCCAGGACGTGCAGCCCCATCAGGAGGTCTGAGTGAGAAAAGAGAAGTTTACCCACCAAAAAGTTTCCAGCACCGCATTAGTGAGCGAGCCGCCTCGCGGCGCCCGGAGCCGATCGCCTAACTCAAAGTTAAATCCCCAGAACCTTCCACGCTGCCGCACAAACGAGCACAATTACGACAAGTCCGATAGCGATAGTAGCGACACATTCACAAGACTTGTGAAGTGTCGCGCACGTCGATGTGTCCCGACGCACGCGCCGAGAGCTGCTCGAAAGCTCGGAAAGTAGCTGAAAAGGCGCACGTGCACACGCCAGGACGTGCAGCCCCATCAGGAGGTCTGAGTGAGAAAAGAGAAGTTTACCCACCAAAAAGTTTCCAGCACCGCATTAGTCAATCTCACATGGAGCCCCGGCAAGCTTCCATCCCGGACCGGACCGGACCGCAAACCCGCCGTGGGAGAGCCCAGGCCGCCGCTCTCCGCTCCTTTCTCCCCTCGATTGCGTCGTTTAATATTTTTTTCCGATTTTTTTCAATATTTTTGTAATATTCGGGGCCTGAGAGTCAGTCTGGCTCCCCTCAGGCTGCAGCGGAGTTATGGGGCGGTAAGCATTGTGGGAGTGTGACGTCAGGCCACTTTCACAAACTTTTTTTTTTTTTTTTTTTTTTTTTTTTCAACCAGGGCCAGCTTACTGGTTTCCAGCAGCCTGCAGCCTGCAGCCTGCAGCCAGTCCTCCCAGTGCCGAGCGCAGGACACGTGCACTTTATAGGCCCACAGATTGGGCCTCTGAAAATACATTACAATTTTGAAATATAGGCCACAAAAAACGGAAATGTATTTAATCGAATAATATTGCGGAGCCAATTTTGAAATATGACATATTAACGTGTAATGTCTGAATTCATTTTATATTGTTGCCTATAGTTATGGTTTAATAGACATCATCATCTACTGCTTGAAAATATTTTAATGTCGCTAATAACTTTCTCGGCTTTTTTGCAGTTCTTAAATATGACACATTGTCTGAAACAGTCCCAGGATTGTTGCTGATGAAATGAGTTTGGTTTAATTTAGTTGGCTCTGTGTTTGGACCTTTGTGTTGTCTCTGAGACCCAACAGAAATGAGGTCAGTAAAAACGTCTACTACAGAAACAGTTCGTCTTCTCCTCATTAAATGGAGCTTCTTTTGTTTCTGTCTTATTCTTGAAATGATAAACAATATTAATAATGACCGCCCTCAGTTTCACACGCTTTTTAACAACGGAAAGTATGTAGACATATTAAAACAATTATCTTTAATCCCCTTTCAATACTGAGGTTTCCATCATTTACAAAAGTTAACAAGCTAAGTTAAGTCTTCAGCGCATGAAGTTTTTTATTTGTATTTTTTTTAATGTCGATTGTTAAATTGTTTAAAAAAAGAACAAGAAGACAATAATAATAATAATAATAATAATAATAATAATAATAATAAATAATAATACATTTTATTTGTAAAGCACTTTTCATAAAGAATCTCAAAGTGCTACAGAAAGGACGAAGAATCTGTCTAAAAAACGTAGGCTACTTGAATAATTTCTGCAATTTCCGATATGTTTCTTCTGTTTAAAAGTGTCAACAAGTGTCACCACGGACACTTGGAGGAAGAAAGCGGCAGCCCGTCAGCGTGACGGCGGGTCCCCACGTGTCCAGGGCGACCGGCGGTGCTGCTGGGAGTCCAGTTTCTCCCACCTTGCGCTTTCTTTTTTCTCCTTTTTCTTCTTCTTTTTTTGGTTTTTTTCTTTTGGGCTGTGGTGGGGGTGGGGGGTGGGGGGATTACTTCCAGGGCACATCAACTCGTTTCCTCATCACCCTAACCCCCACCACCTCTTCCCAGCCCCACCAAGCCCGCAGGGTGAGTGTGCTTGTGCAGAGCGGGTAGGGGGGTGGGGAGCAGGAGTCTTCAATACTGCTGCCTTCAAGTGCTGCTCAGATTGTAAAATGCGGCTGTCTGTCTGTCTACTTCAGTGCTGTTCCAGATAATAGTTCATTGAACATTAGCAACAGAAGCGCTGCAGGCTGATTTTCCTGCCTGTTGGTTTGCTTTACAATTGACTTGAAACACGACAGCTGACAGTTGATAGAACACATTTAGAAGTTCTCAAATAAACCTTGTTAAAAAAGATACCAGGCTACTTTAAATTCCATCAGACCACTATATGATAATAATAATAATAATAATAATAATAATAATAATAATAATAATAATAATTCATTTATTTATATATATATATATATATATATATATATATATATATATATATATATATATATATATATATATATATATATATATATATATTAAAACAAGTGGGAGGATAACAGGATCTAAAACATTTTAGACACTCTATATCTTGCCTGGTGGAGAGCTGGAGATGTGAAGGCATTTAAAGTCAAACAGAACAGGCCAGTGTTTGGTGTTCAATTTGATTTTTTTTAAAAAGTCAAATAGGTTTTTGTCGTCAAGCAAAACAGCCGAGAGGAAATTATTGAACAAGTGAGGCAAATAAGGTTATCTTATCAAAGTAAATGAATGAATATATATATATATATATATATATATATATATATATATATATATATATATATATATATATATATATATATATATATATATATAGCCTTCAAGAATAAGACAATTAAGACCAACATGTTTAAATCAAATGTTCAGATTACATTGTAGGAAATAATCAATCATTTTACATTTAAATAAAATATCCTTTAAATACAAATAAAAGCATTTAAATAAAATATCTCACATTACACTACTCTAAAATAAATTTGTCAAACTCTATTGGCATTCAAAATGAGTTGTAAAGGCAACTTCATAAACCATTTTAAAGTGTATGAATCTTACCAAACCCAAGACAATGTGTCATTTAGCCTGTGATAAATGAAGATGAGAACTTCAAAATAGATGGATGAGGGGGGTACAATTATTAATATTTTCTATAAATAGCAAGATAAAATGATTATGAGTATAAAACAGCACCTACTCTGTATTGTAGTATTGCATTATAACAGTGTCATTAATAGACAAATGTCAAATGATTTGTGTTTATCAGAATATTTCAATGCTATGTTAAGAAAGTCAAAATGATGTTTTGATCCTTGCTCCACTCTTTCAGGATGGGCTGTAGTCAGATGCAGTTGTTCTGGTCCTCCTCCTCCTGCAGGATGCTGTGAGACAGGCCCTTTGTGTTGCACTGTTACAATGCGGTGTCACTCTGACACTTTGGACAACAACAATCGATGATAGTGTTCAACTCTGCAAATGGTAAGCTCAAAGTTAATTCCACTTGAGTTGACAGCATTTCACTATTAAAGAACAATGAAATGCTTTAACCATATCAAGTTTATCATATTTACGATAGAGTTGCAGCTGATGTTTATGAGACTTTGTAAACAGTTGATAAATACTGTGTAGTTCATCTGTAAACATTATTCGGATGGCCATTATAATGTTGCATAAAGTGCTGCTGATGATAGAGAAACAGGAGGCTGAGGAAACATGATGTGAAGCAGGCATGGATCACAGGATAAAGACGTTCGACTATTTTCATCATGTCATTGTTATTTCAGTTGCGGCACAGTGCAGCTGGTGTGACCATAGTCAGGCTGATTGCAGTTGCATGGTGGTGTGTTAATAGAGTTGTGCAATGATTTTTACCTATCGTATGACATCCCACATCATACTGTGGCACTGACTTTCATGATATTGTTCTGTCTAGGACTCCCATCACATGCTAAACACAACCACAGGAGCTGCCTCCAGAGCCCCACCCCTCTGAGTGTCTCTGGCTACCACACACCTAATCAGTCCTGATTAGATGCACTGTAAGGGATGAGGAAGCCAGCCTTTCAAGATCTTTGATGAGACAACCAGGGCAAGCCATGGGCTCCCTTGAATAAAGCTTTCATCAGGCACTGAGTAGAAACATGCCTGTCTGTTTATGGCACTGTATAAGAGGAGTCAGATCTCCAACTGCTCCCTCTCACTGCTTTAACACTCTTCACCTCACAGCTCATACTTTAATACCATTATATCACATCACTTTAAAATCTTGCACACTCAAAGTTTCAAACAAATACACAGAAGTGCACTCATCAAGTTCTGGCCACATCTGCACAAACCTAAAATTAGCATCAATGAACACAATAGCAATTAGTAAGGGGGACAATTGTTCACATCTGGCGTGTATTTCCTTGCCACCACCAGGGTACCAAGCAATCCCTACTTTCAGGGTGTGTGTGTGTGTGTGTGTGTGGGGGGGGGGGGGGATGTGACTGTGTGTGTTTTATGTGTTTTGGTTAAAACAGATGGGCAGTTTACATTAGCGGAGATGGTGATAAACAGCTTAGAAAGGATGGGGGAAACCACCAAAATACAGAGACGGGGACATCCTTTTCTCTTCCAGTTGCACAGACATGGCACTGACGCCTGTTATGGACATGCATGATTTCCCCGCTCAGTTTTGTTCTGCCCAGCATTTCTTTAATTATAGCTGTGTAAAAGTAGGTTGTGTTATTCTAGTATGTTCTAATGTTCCTCTGTCTCAGGGTGAAGCTACATTTATCATATTAGTTTGGTTCATGGACTGAAAAGATTGAAGAATCATAGATTTAGATTTGGGGGTATATTTCTTTTCCAAACACTTCTTTAGGGAGTTTTTTGTTGTTGTAATAAATGACCATAATTCAACCATCCAGTAACACAGCACAACCAACGTCAAAGTGCTCCGTAAATACTTTTCAGCTTAAAAATGTAAGTTCAACTGCTGCCTTAAATATTTGAGGAAACTTAGGTTGTTCACTTGGTTCAAAGTCAGTTTAAATCCGTGTTTTGTGAAACTTCTACAAACAGTTCACACAGTGAGTCACAGTTCAGCTGAGGTTGCTCCTACTGCAGCTTCTTTATTCCAGCGTTGGCTTATAGACAACATAAGACACTGCTTTCAGCTAATCTCTCAGTTTATAACGTGAGGAGGTAAAATACTCTTTACCTGCCTTTATCATGGTTAACAATGTTTTCATTGTTGTGAATAGAAACAACCATGAACGATCTCAAATGTATTAAAGACACAAAGCAAGTTCCATCATGTATGTTTTCTTTAAAAAAGTATAATCCTACAACTCATTATTTCACGTCAAAAGACTTGGGTTTAGAAGAACTGTGTTTACAACATGTACAACATTCCTGCGTGCATGGAGCAGAGAGGTTCTGCGCTGAAAGATAGCTTATGATTCCATATGATGTAACCACTGAGCATCTGCCTTCTGATCATTTCTCGGTAGCACAGAGTAAATGGTATGGGACGTCTGTCTCAGCTGATATTGACGGTTCTATGATGAGGAGTATCAGGCTGCAGACAGCCAGCTCCCATGGTCTGCAGCAGGTTGATAAGGTAGATGGGTGGAACATGGAGTGTCCTGACCAGCTACACATCTACGTCATGAAGGCCTTCTGCTGCCAAAGGGGATCCTGGCTGAGATGAGATCTTCAAGTAAAAATAGGCATTTCATCGGCGCAGTTTTGTTAGTATTATATTGCAATAGTATAATACAAACCAAATGAGTTGGTTTTTGTTTTTTAGTTTTTTGTTACTTTCATGTTAGACACTTTTTGTTTTTATCAAGATTTTTTTTTCAACAGACCTTTCGCTGTTCTGGATAAGGTTTTTTTTTTTTGCTGTTGTTCTTTTTTTAATCAGTCACCATTTTTGCAGTATATGAGAGAGAGAGAGAGAGAGAGAGAGGGAGAGAGAGAGAGGGAGGAGAGAGAGAGAGAGGAGAGAGAGAGAGAGCGAGAGAGAGAGAGGGAGAGAGAGACAGAGAGAGAGAGAGTGAGAGAGAGAGGGAGAGAGAGAGAGAGAGAGAGAGAGAGGGAGAGAGAGAGAGAGAGGGAGAGAGAGAGAGAGAGAGTGAGAGAGAGAGAGAGTGAGAGAGAGAGAGAGAGAGAGAGAGAGAGAGAGAGTAGAGAGAGAGAGAGAGAGAGAGAGAGAGAGAGTGAGAGAGAGAGAGAGAGAGAGAGAGAGAGAGAGAGAGTGAGAGAGAGAGAGAGGAGAGAGAGAGAGAGAGAGTGAGAGAGAGAGAGAGAGAGAGAGAGAGTGAGAGAGAGAGAGAGAGGGAGAGAGAGAGAGAGAGTGAGAGAGAGAGAGAGAGAGAGAGTGAGAGAGAGAGAGGGAGAGGGAGAGAGAGAGAGAGAGAGAGAGAGAGAGAGACCCCTTCTCTCTCATATATGTTAGCTGCAGAGAGAAATCTTATCAGACTGTAAAGCAAGGCAGTGCTGATCAAATATGAACCACGATCCTGTTCATTGTCTATTTGTGACCTAAAAGCTGGCCACCCTACTCGTTCCTGTGTCAATACGGACTTTGTTTGGAGCCAAAACCAAACACCAGGAGTGTTTATTGGTGTGGTGCAGCGCAGTGCATTCTGGTCGTTGTAGGTTTTCTACCTTTTGAGCAGAAAGGAATAGCACAGCTCTTTCTCTCTGTTTTCTCTGTCATCATGTAGGAGGCATTTCCAAATTAACTGTGTCTTTCTACTGACAGCCCAGTTTAATGCGAGGGCAATCTTTCCAGTGAAGTACTTTTTTAAATAACCCTAACCCTTATACCCTTACAGATATTTTTCATTATTAATTTTATGTCATATCCAGTTTATATCTACTTCATTAAGGCACATCACTTTCATAGGGGGAGCTGAGAAGAAAATAAATTATGTCAACAGTTTTTTTTAGTTTGGCTATTTTTGGAACAGCTCTGAATTAATATTTTGAGCCAACATTATGTTTGTTGCTTACTTTGATCATTTTATGTGAGACTGGGTTTTTAGAAATGCCACATGCCGTCTTCTCTTACAGTATTTTTTCGCACCCTTGCTGACAGAATTTATTTTCACAGTTCGACCATATTTACAGCAATTTTTGTGTAAATATTCTTAATTTAACATTAGAAGGCCAGAAAGTACACAAGATCACATGTTAAATGAAAGCTTTTTTCCCAGTACACATCAGTGAGGGGCACTGCTGTCACAGTGGGATCCTAGCTGAGAGAAAAACTATCAAGTATTTTGTCACATAAGACACTTCACTTCCTAAACTAACTTTTCTAACGCCTCTAAATCCGAGTAAAACTCCAGGAAAAAAAATTTAATCTTGTCAACAGCTCTGAGGTTCTGGGGTTGTTTTCTCAAAATCCAAACTGCAGTTTGAGACACAAAGTCTCTCGAGCTGAGATAAGTTTCATGTTGATTACATTTTAATTATATTTTCAGAAAAAAAAAAAAAAAAAAAAATTTATTATTATGTTTAAAAGAGCTCTTAGTAGAAAAACTGTGCTTTGGAAGACTTTAGTTTGCTTCTATACATACAGTCTCTGGATGCTGGATCTGTGAAATAACACCACGCATGCTCGCCACATAGCCTTCAGCTGAACTGAACGCCAGGCTGTCAATAACAACACAGAGAGGTCAACAGTGTTTTTGAGGTTGACTACCTTATTTGCCTCTTGTGAAAGGAAACTGGCAGAGTGCTAGACCTGTTATTCTGCAGCAACAGCAAGTAAGGTAGAGGCAGAGGTTAAAACAGAGAGGAAGGAAGGAGGAGACTTGAGTGACATATATACATCAGCAGATGTTTTTATGAAATGCAAATGAAACCTTCTTTAGAAGCTTCTCAAAGTAAAGTCTTATGTATTGGAGGAACTTTTAGATTCAAAAAGGGGAATGAAATTGTTAGAGCACAGGACAGTGAGTCAGACATACATAAAAAATGTACATGTCATGTATATTGACAACTACCATTGATTGCCTAATATGATAAAAAGCCATGACAATAACCATATCCATAGCCAATAAAAAGGGGAGAATTTCGTAAAGTAAGGTGTACATTTTTATGTTTCATTTGGTTGTTGTGATCAATGCCATTCGTTCACCTGAAGGAAGTCTCTCTTTCTCTGTCTTTTTCTCATACTCCGACTGTGAGTTGTGGTTCTTTGCATTGTTATCATTGCTGTCATCTCTAACAATGAAAAACAGTGTGTGTTCAAGGGATGGGGGAGGAGCAGAGCGAGAACCACACAGGAAAAGAGGGAAAGAACAGCCAGCTGTCGAGCATCAGAGAAAAGAAAAACGAGAGTGACTGAATACAAAGAAAGAATATGTTAGACTGGGTTGGCTGAGCTGGAGGATGTGGAGGGATTAAGTATCTTCAAAGCGAAGGCCTGAGTAAAAAACATCTCAGAGCGTTCATTGTGAAGGACTGACAAAAACACACGTTGATTTTGGTTTAAATGCGCACAGTATGTAATTTCTGCCACTAGGGGTCTCTCATTGTGTTCAGATTTGTTTATTAGGATAAAACCCCTTGAGATGTACCATCTCGTTTTCGAGGGGTTCCCAACATGTATCACAATAACAACATAACAAAGGCGTGACAAAGATAAATAAATAAAACTACAATTATGTACAAGGTACATCCAACAAGAAAAAACTAAACAAAACAAGACAACAACACAAACAAAACAAAAAAAACAAAAAAACAAAAAAAGCAAACCACATACATTTAGTATCTCAAAACATTACAACCACTAAATGGCCAAAGTGGCCAAAAACATAAACAGTAGAGTGTGGGTGGATCATCAAATATAATCAGGTATAAATATAGGATATAGAAAGTAGGTATAGACAGTGACAGCTTCATTGATAACAAGAGCAAGTCAATCTTAAAGTGAGAGGACAGGGCATGCTTAAACACACCAAATGCTGAAATGGATCTAATATCAACAGGTAAATCATTCCAATCTGCTGGGGCTTTAAACTTAAAAGCTCTTTTGCCAGTTGTTTTCTTAGCACGAGGGACATAGAAATAAAGTTGAGCAGAGTGCAGAACTTGGTAATTTGAGGTAAAAGGCACAAGATACTGTTGTAAATAAGGAGGATAATTAAAATAGATACATTTAAATATAAGTTGAAGCCAGTGAATGTGTCTTCTTTCATTTAGAGATGGCCATTTGAGTTTATCATACATTGTACAGTGATGAGTGAGAAAAGGACATCCAAGGACAAATCTGCAGAGTCTATTATATGCTGTGTTAAGTGGAACAAGGTAAGATTTACATGCGTTTTGATAAACATCACAGTAGTCAAGAATCGGAAGGATAAGTTGCGAGGCAAGTTTCTTACGGACACTGCGTGGAAAGCAATTTCGGGATCGATGTAAAACATTGATTCCAAAGTTGACTTTACGTAACACATGATCAACGTGTAGATGAGAGGCGAAACGTCTTCAAGACAAAAACCAAATCCAGTTGCGTTTGATTCAATTTCCTTGAGATAACTATGACCTGGATGAATGAGAATATTCACAGGCATGATCAACGTGTGAATTGAATGAGAGTTCAGAATCAAGCCATACACCAAGATATTTAATTCTATCAACTTTATGCAGAGAAGTGCCGTCATTACAGGTTATTACACAGGAACCTGATTTAGATTTGAGTTTCTGTCTGGTACCAAAGATCATAATATTGGACTTTGTTTTGTTGAGCAATAATTTATTATGTGAAAGCCAATCTTGTAAAATGTTGAAATTGGACTGAAGGGAAGCTTGAATTTGTGGTAGCTCAGGTTTGGATGTGTATATAACAGTGTCATCGGCATAAAGTTGAACCCAACAGTTCTTGAAGATTGATGGTAAATGATTTGGTTTTGGTTAGGTAAATTAATTTTTTCAGAGACTTTAGCAATAGAACATATAATAGATATAGGTCTATAATTGTTCAGATCAAGTACATCTCCTCCTTTATGGAGTGGAGTGATGCGCGCAAATTTCCAGATAGCTGGTAACTCACATGTAGACAAAGAAAGGTTGAATAGATCAGCAAGTGGATACATAAGAATATGAGAAGCTATTTTAATAAACCTGTTTTCTGTTCTATCCAGTCCAGCACCACTGTTCACATTTAATTTGTTTATGGCATTATGAACTTCAGTTGGTAAAATTTTCCTAAAAGAAAAAGAACTGCAGCAAGGTGAGATATTACTAAAGAAGCCAGTAGTCCAGTGAGAGTCAGGTAATAAGGTAGAACAGACAGTGGAGAAATGCTGATTCAAAACAAAAGACATAAATAGCATAGGATCATGGGAGTTTATGTCTTCATCATTAAACAACCACCATCACTGATGAAAATGTAACTACATGACTATGACAGAAATGATAGAAGCAGAAGTTATAGTGACAAATGACCAAATTAAATGCACCGTTACCTTATCTAAACTTGTAGATATTTCTGGTTTGAATATTGTTGGAAACATTTGGGATAATTTAGTACACAATTCAACAGTATTATTAACAGTATAATCCAATCCAATCCAACTTTATTTGTTAAGCACTTTAAAACAACCAAAGTTGACCAAAGTGCTGTACAGAAAAATAAATAAGACATCATAAATATAAGACACAACAGCTCACATAGGTGCAAAATTACATATAAAAAACAACAATAAATTAGAAGGCATAAAACATGAGTAAAAATAATAGCCACGCAATAAAAGGCTTTCAAAATAAGGAATTAAGTCAAGTAAATACAGTTGACATCTTACTAGGTGTCAAAGGCCCCGGAGAAGAGATGGGTTTTAAGAAGGGATTTAAAAACAGATAGAGAAGAGGCCTGTTTAACGTGCAGTGGCAGATCATTCCAAAGTTTAGGAGCTGCCACAGCAAAGGCACGGTCCCCTCTGAGCTTCCGCTTAGTTTTAGGCATACTCAGGAGCAGCTGATCGTCAGACCTGAGAGAGCGGGCAGGTATATAAGGGTGTAGAAGCTCAGAGAGGTAGGGCGGGGCAAGACCATTCAGGGATTTAAAAGCACATAAAAGAATTTTAAAATGGATCCTAAATTGAATAGGCAGCCAGTGGAGTGAGGTTAAAATGGGGGAGATGTGCTCATGTTTACGTGTGCCTGTCACGACCTGCCGGCTGTGACCTGGCAGCTGTATGAATGAGTGTGGGTGAATGTAGTTTTTTGCATTCTTTTGCTCCTTTTTGTATGCGTGGTGTGTTTTTGTTTTGGGTGTCCGTCTGTGTCTCTCATGCTCTAGGGGCTGCTGGTGGGCGGGGTCACTGCAACTCCAGCCAACACACCTGCTGCTCATCTCATCACTCCTGCACTCCTGTTCCTCAGCACTCAATCTACTCGCCTATATAAGACCAGTCCGACCTTCCAGTCCCCGCCGGATCGTCGCATCAGCTCGTATGAGTCACGCCAGCCAAGCCTAAATCTACTCCTATGAGTATACCTGTGTTTAACTCGTTTTTCCTGTTTTTTCACCTCAGACCGTCTCGCCCTCAGCCTGGACCCAGATCAGCCCACCAGCACAGCCAAGGCCGAGTGCTCTGGAGCCCGGACCTCATTCCCACACTCAAAACCATCAGAAGCTCCAGTTACCCTCACCCCGACCTGTTTTGTGTATCTCCAATAAATTCACTACTTTTTCACTCGAACCTCTGGTCTGCGTTTGAGTTCGTGTCGCCAGTCCTGACAGAACGATCCGGCCAGAATGGACTCAGCAGACCTGGAGCCTGTCCGTCACACCGTCTCCACTCAGGGAGCAATCCTGGACCAGCACAGCACCGCGCTTCAAGAGATAATGGTCGGGCTCCGTGACTTGTCGACCCGCGTGGCTAACCTCCAGGGCGCACTGCATAACCCTCCTCCAGTGCCAGCTACAGGGGCACCAACCACAGCCAACCCCGGCAGGGAGCCTTGGGTCTCTCCACCTGAAAGGTACGATGGGAACCTGGGACAATGTAAGACGATCCTAATGCAGTGTGGTCTTGTCTTTGATCTCCAGCCCCTTACATACGCTACTGAGAAGGTTAAAATCACCTACCTGATTGGGTTGCTGCGGGGAGAAGCATTGGAGTGGGCTTCGGTTCACTGGAGGAAGCAGGATCAGGTCACCACCACCTACGCTGCCTTTACTACCGAGATGCCTAAAGTTTTCGACCACCCGGTCCAAGGTAAGGACGCATCCATGAGGCTTTTCTCTCTTCGTCAAGGGCTTCGGAGCGTGGCTGAATACGCCATTGAGTTCCGAACTCTGGCAGCAGAGAGTGGGTGGAATGGGGCGTCCCTGCAGGCTGTTTTTGTTAACGGACTAAATGAAATGCTAAAGGATGAACTAGTATCCCATCCTGAGCCTGAAGATTTGGATTTTGTTAACTATCCGGATAGACAATCGTTGCCGTGAGCGGTGGAGGGAGAAGCGGTGCACTCCTGGCTGTGACGTCACGCCTCGTCGGAGGGAGCATTCCCCAGCCCTGGTAAGATCTCACCCTGCTTCCAGTGTTCTGCCACAGGAACCCGGGCCGCGAGAGGATTACCCTGGGGCGAACCTATGCAGCTGGGACAAAACCAGCTCAGCGCAGAAGAACGGGAGCGACGGAGAGCTAACAACGTCTGCCTCTACTGCGGAAAACCTGGCCACTACCTCGCCACCTGTCCTAGCCGACCGTTAAACCAGAGGGCTCGCTAGCCAGGGGAAGCATCCTAGCGAGCCAAGCTCATACCTTTGTCTTCCCGTCCCTGAACCCAGTTACATGCCACCATCAGTTGGAAGGACCAGACGCTAGAGCTCCTAGCGCTCATTGATTCTGGAGCGGATGAGAGTTTTTTGGACACGAGGTTGGTTAAACAGCTGGGGCTGCCCACCGAGCTACTAGATGAGCCACTGGAGGCGAATACACTCGACAGGAGGCTACTGGCTCGAGTCACCACCCGCACCTGCCCCGTCCAGCTTCAGCTGTCAGGTAACCACTTTGAGCACATTTCCTTTTATGTCATTGATTCTCCGTTCATACCTCTGGTTTTGTAACACTCCTGGCTAACTAAACATAACCCACACATTGACTGGACTACAGCTAAGATAAATAACTGGAGCCCTGCCTGTCTTGCCAGTTGTTTGCGATCTGCTCTGCCTTCCTCTGTAATCCACCAGAAACCCGAACCAGTTCCGCCGGACCTGTCGCAAATCCCAGCTGAGTACCATGGGATTTCCGAGGTATTTTGCAAACGGCAGGCACTCTCTCTACCCCCCCACCGACCATACGACTGCGCTATCAACCTGCTACCAGGGTCCACATTTCCCCGTAGCCGTCTTTATAACATCTCTAGGCCAGAACGGGCAGCCATGGAGGAGTACATCAACAACTCGCTGGCGGCAGGGATCATCCGTCCCTCTTCTTCACCTCTGGGAGCCGGTTTTTTCTTTGTGGGCAAGAAAGATGGAACACTCAGGCCATGCATCGACTTCAGAGGTTTAAACGACATAACGGTAAAGAACAAATATCCATTCCCTCTCATGAACTCTGCCTTTGAATCTCTCCAGGGAGCTACCGTCTTTACCAAATTAGACCAGCGCAATGCCTAACACCTGGTCCGGATCCGTGAGGGGGATGAATGGAAAACTGCCTTTAACACTCCCCTTGGGCACTTTGAGTATCTGGTCATGCCCTTTGGCCTCACCAACGCACCCGCAGTTTTCAAATGGAAAAAGCTTGATTTGACAACAGCCTTGATCTGAGTGTCAAACTTAAGCTCAGGATCCACTTTAACCCCTAGGTTTGCGATACTTGTTTTTATATACTGGTCCAAGGAACCCAGATCTACAGTGGGGGTCCGAGTGGTGCCATCAAAAACCATCACTTCCATCTTATTATCATTGATATTTAAAAAGTTCAGAGCCATCCAGGCCTTTATGTCATCGAGACACTTAAGTAACAGTTTGACAGAGCACTCATCTTTCTTTTTAAGAGGCACATAGATCTGACTGTCGTCTGCATAACAGTGGAATGAAATGCTGTGCTTCCTAAGTATGGAACCAAGAGGGAGCAAATAGAGAGAGAAGAGGAGAGGGCCAAGAACTGAGCCCTGTGGGACCCCACACGAGAGAGGAGCAGAGGAGGATACAGAGTCACCAAGGCTGACACAGAAAGTTCGATCAGCCAAGTATGACCTGAACCACTGCAGTGCTATGCCCCTGATGCCCACCCACTGCTTCAAACGTGAGATCAATATTTCATGATCCACTGTGTCAAAAGCAGGTGTCAAATCTAAAAGCACAAGGACAACACAGTCATCAGAGTCAGTAGCTAAAAAAATATCATTAAAAACTCTTAAATGAGCTGATTCGGTGCTGTGCAGGGTTTTAAAACCGGATTGGAAAACCTCTAGAATGTTGTGTTCTTCCAGAAAGACCATTAATTGACTGTGCACAGTCTTTTCCAGGATTTTAGAAAGAAAAGGCAGTTTGGAGTTAGGCCTGAAGTTAGCCAGAACTGCAGGGTCTAGAGCAGGTTTTTTTAATCTGAGCATCTCTCAAATCTCATGTCTTTTAAAAAAGTCTGCTGTAAAACATTTTTTTTGTTTCAAGTGTTTAATAGAATTTTTTTTTATCTGCCGATGTACAAGTTAATGGGATATAGGGATATATAATTATTCTTATAAATAAGAAAAAAATCTAATTTTCCCATTTTAAACAACCATGACCTCATTAGGCCCTTTTTTAATCTTTTGGTGTTTTGGCTGCATGTTTTTTGATAGATGATAATAATCATTTTTAATATAACTGAAGTGCATACATTCAGCAGTACTTGGTGTAATAATGAACAACAAATTGTAAGCAGATTTTATCAGCTGTGTCACTCAGTATCTCAACAGTAGATAATGATCTTAAAGACGGGGTCAGTAAGTTGGAATAACCCCAGGCTAGATTCTGAAAGTATCCAGCCTGTAAACCCTGCCCCCTGTACTCGGGCCCCTCTCCAAAGCCGTTCCCCCCAAACCATGAATGCGAGTTATCCGTCCGAAAACTGCCCAATACCGCCGACGGAGTCCGAGTCCTCACGAGCGGTAGGAAGTGCATCGTTTTCATCACAACAACTAACTACAAGTAACTCCTCATGTCTCATTCTTCTGTAAGTTAACACCTAATATTCTCATATTGAATGTAAACACAGCCACTGCTAGCACTGCTAGCTGTCAAGCTAGCTTTGTTAGCATTCAGGCATTGTTTTGAAAGTGTATTTTGATGTTGTAACTTATTGCTGGCTAGCTAGCAGCAGCTGGCTATGGTAACATTAGATATGGCAAAGCTAAAAGATCAAGATTAGAGGTGGGCCTGCTACATGTTTCCCTCAGAGAATCACAGACGAACATGAATATTGTATCGGACTCATATTGATACGATGTTCTGCATGCTAGAGCTTCCACGATGAGAGCGTCATTGACTCTGATGATGAAGACGTCAGAGTGGACGACAGGAGGGCAACCAGCAGTGTCACAGGAATTGGAGGCAGAGGCCGTGGACGTGGGAGGGCGACAGGTCAAGGAGCAGATGTTCACACGTAGAGTAGCAGATCCTCAAGCTCAAAGGATTGTACATGAGCAGTAGTACAACATTACTTGTGCTTTTTTTTCTCATAAACACCACCTACTAGGGGTGTCACGATTCTCCAAATCCTCAATTCGATTACATTTTCGATTCTAAGGTCACGGTTCGATTCGATTCTCGATTTTTGCATGTATTTTTTTAAAGCACAGGTTGCTATGCCATTTTAGACTAGACTTTATGCAATATAATATCTGACCTTTGTTCACAATGAACCACACTACATTGTCAAATGTAAAACATTTGTTAATAACATAATGTAACAATAACTGATATCTTCAGTCAATTGGAAATTTAAACAAAATAATCTGCCATCTAGTTTCTCTTTTGCAGTCTTCTTCACAGAAGATGACATTCAAGTTTACAACAAAACCAACAAAAAAATAAATCAGCCACGTCCGTAGTCTTCTCTGAGCAATTTTGTGTCTTAACAAACTATTTCCAAACAGTTGAACATATACCAAGAGTGGCGTAGCCCCTTTCAGGAACAGGGCGGCGCGTGAGGTGTGTGTGCATAAAATGCGTAAGGTGTGAGTGGGCGAGCGAGAGTGAGGGAGCGTGCGTACGTGCGGACAGTGAACGAATGAGAGAGGAAGGAGAAGCGAAAGGAGTCGCAGTAGTAGCGACAGCAATAAAGTGTACACTATAGGCTGCAGTTTGGCTGTGAATAAAGGCGACGGCTCCTCCAGATACAGCAAAGCTCCCTGGTCTTATTTCCCGACCAGCTTAACACGTGAAAGGGGGTTCACCCCGAAGGGAAACAGAAACTTGGGCCCTGGAGGAAATCATCTCCCCTGTGCTTCCCCACCACGGTCCGGGAGCCCAACAGGAATGGTGTAACACCATGCTATCGTTTGACTGGCTGTAGCTAACAGCTACTGGCTTAGCTAGTAGCTGAGTTAGAGGAGGCTGACTCGCAACACTTCAACACGTGTGTTTTTTTTCCATCTGACAAGCCGACCGGACGTGACATGGGGGCGAGGCAGCATCGACGATTCTTTTTTTAATTCGAAGTTCGAGATTGTGACTTAATTTCAGCCGATTCCGATTAAAAATCAAAATTGTGACACCCTCACCACCTGCAACTGAACTACTTCTCTTTGTATAGTATATTGACCAGGCATGTAACTTGGACACACAAGCGCTCTAATCGGAATCAAAAAAATTTCCAAGTAGTTTTCCACAATTTGAATTTGTGCTTTGGTGCTTAACAATAAACACAGTAAGTAGAAAAATGTAAAAAAAAAAAAAAAAAAAAAAAAAGATAAAGGGCTGGTATTTCAAAAAAATGTCATATAAACTGGGGCATCTGTACAGTTTTGTCCAGGAATGTCTAAAGTAATGACCTGTTAGCAAAATGTCACTTTCAGAGTCATTTACATGGTTCTAATTCTTTCAAAATGTCTTTTGACAGTAGTGTGTACAAGCTCAACTTGCTGGACTTTTTGTTGTATACCTTCGAGTACCTGGCCTGAGAGAAGGGAGTTCCATCATCTCTGCAAAAATAGGAATCATTATAGAAAACTGGATAAGGATGGAGAACTAAATGTGTTTACAGGACATAAAGTTACATTTGAATGTTATTGATTCTCTCAAAGACAACTCAGGACTGTTGCTATGTACAAAAAAAGGGAAGCTTAGGAAGGGATTCTTCTACTGTGGTCGGCTGACAGTCAGATTATGAATTGAAAGGCAAAGTGTATTCCCTTTAAAAAAAAAAAAAAGTCTTATTAATATGCAATAGTCTCAAGCAGTAGGCTAACATGTGACTGTTAGGACCAGTGCTTGTAGCATTTTCCTGGTGCAGCTAATGCAATGATGCCATTCCTTTTTGTACTGTATCCCTGCCAAGGAGCACACTGATATGAAAAGACACATGTATGAAATGTATCCATCAAAGGTACATATAGATACATGAACAACAGTGGCCTGATCCAAGTTGCTACCAGCATCAAGTTACACTCACCTGTCTGACAGAGACTCTGCAGAAATAGTGGAAACATCAGGTCACGTTTCTGCCGTGAACTGACGTGTCAAGAGTGGAAGTTGATGTGTCCCTCTCACAACTATATTACAGAAACAGGATACATCAGCACATTGTAAAAGGGCCGATCAAAGGCTATATGAATGAACGTCACATAAATACCATCTAACGACATCTGCTTACAAATACAATGCAAACCATATTCACAGATATATGCATTCTCCCCAGTGGACTTGGCCTTTCCCACGTGTAGCACAAAAGAATTAGCCCGCTCTCACATACAGCTCGTCTGGCTAGTGTCCAAAGAGCCCAGGGTAGCAGTGCATGTGTGAACACTGCTGTATGGATTAGATCCACAGGACGTGTAAACGGTGACGTTACATGTAAATATGTTTCATGCGGCAGTAGTCTATCATAGCTAGCTAGCTAAGGTTGGCGGCAAGCTGATGATGCTAATGATGGGCTAATACGTACGACAGCAACATAAGGAGCTACTTAATGCAGAGTAATAATACATTTCCCCCGACCAAAACAAACCAGCTCATTACCTGTCCAACAGAGACACAGCTACCATGGCGTCCGTCTCCAGGCCTTCGACTCCATCAGCTGTCTCCATCGTTGAACAGCCACTCCAATGCTGACTCTCGTTTCACCTCTTGAGCTATCCAGCTTCTTTTTGTTAGTAGCGTTCTCCAGTTCGGTCTTTCTTTTCTTGCTCTGTTTGGTACTCCAAGCTGCTGTAGGTACAGCTGATAATGAAAAGTGTCTCCGTACTTTCTCTACCATTCATAGGCAGAGTCAGCGCAGCATGGGCAGGTAAGGACAGATTGATAGACAGGTAGACTGTCCATACAATATCTTTGGGCCACTAAAATTTAATAAAACCTCGGCATAAATCCAGATTCTCCCTCTACAACATCTGCAGGATCCAGTCTTTCCTCATAAAGGACTCCTGGTCCAAACGCTGGTCATCTCCTGCCTGGACTACTGCAACTCGCTCTTGGCTGGACTCCCAGCCTCTGCGACTAAACCGTCGCAGTGTATCCAGAATGCTACAGCGCGCCTCGTTTACAATCTACTCAAATTCTCCCATGTGACCCCCCTCCTCCGTAAAAAAACGTATATACACTTGTATGTTCTTATCCTTAGCACTTAAATCATAGCACTTATGCACTTAAGGTTTCGTTAATTGATAGCAGCTACGATGCTCAGACGATGGCTTGAAAAGTGTTTCTATTTTTTCTTTTATACTTTATCGACGCTGATATTTTGTGGTTTCTCTCTTGTGACAAATGTACTTATTGTAAGTCACTTTGGACAAAAGTGTCTGCTTAATGCCCTAAATGTAAATGTAAATGCATATATCCTTGCTAGCAGCAGTTGAGCTAGCATTAACTTGCGAAGTAGGCACTAACATTTTTGATGTTGCTGGGTTTTGCTGAGCTGTTTTTTTTTTTTTAGATTTCCCCACTAGACTTGTTGTCTACTGTACAAGCATATGTGGAGCTTAAACTATTTGTAGTCTTACAATCGATTCAATATATTAGCCTCAGAGCCTTACAAAGATGCGTCTCACTAGCACCACGCCAGAAATGTAACTTTTGATACAAAACTATTTTTCATTCATTAAATGTATTTGATTTTAAAATAAAGTTTGTTTATTAGTTTTCTAAAGTTGATATATTGCAATCATAACTTCATTGTGACATTCACTGTTGACATTTCAATTAGGAAGAGCTTTAATTTTAATCCCTTGCAGTTCAGCTCACCGCCATTATTATTTAAGAAGCTATTTAAGCTGTTATAAATTAATCATTGAAACCGTTTACATACTATAGCTTTTTAATATATTCAAGTATGTGGTCTGGGGCACTTACTCTGGATGATATTGTAAAATGTAGGACCAGATAAAGTATCAAACCACCTGTTAAAATACACCAGGTTACATGATATGACAAATACACTTTATTCAAATACACAAAAATTCTAGGGGAGAACCCCAAAACCTCCAATAAATTAACTTTTTTGCCTGAGTCACGTTACATAGATGGTAACATTCAATGGTAATAGCAATGTAGTGATGACGTATTTTTGTAGGCTAACCCTGAAGATAGCATTGCCCTGGTTCCCTCATCAAAAAGCTTATGAGATTTCTTAAATGGATTTTTTGATATTGCCTAAAATAATCTCTGTGGCAAACACAGATGTATAATACTTACACCTTTTGTTCAGCAAGATCATCTTCACAGATGAACACAACTTTTTTGATTTTCAAAGTGTAAATTAAGTCTCTAAAAGTAAAAAGCTAATGTTGGGCTACACAAGTACATCACGGTCACATGCCTTAAACGTCACCACCATTAAGTGTTACTACACAATTACTATAGATGTTTTCGGATATTGATCAAACTAGGAGTTGTAAAGTTAGAGTTAGAATAACTGCCGCCACGGCGGCGCATGAAGATGCAGCGGCTGGTAGCTCCTCCATATTATGCCACGTTCTTTAGTTTTTTTAACCATGTTCTTTTTGGTTTTGTTGCTGAAACACTCTGCTTATGGCAGAAACACTGTTCAGAATCAGAATCAGAAACAGATTTATTGCCAAGAAGGATTTTACACCAACAAGGAATTTGTTTTGGTGAATAAGGTGCATACATTGAAGACAATAAACAATAAACAAACAGTGACTATAATATATACAATATAAACGAACAACAGAGACTAAAAGTGTGGAATGACTGATACATAAAGATGGAAGAGCTGTATAGGAATGTGCAAAAACAATAAAATATGAAATTTATTAAAAAATAAAAGATGTACAGATTCTGCATTATTTTAATGCAGAGATTCAAGGGCAGTGGTGGGTTTGAGTGCCAGAGTGAAAGAGTCAGTCAGTACGTTTACATGCAGCAAGAAATTCGAATTTCTTATCGTATCAGACCTAGTTCGGACTTTTAAAATGCATGTAAACACCTTAGTCCGACCTACTTCGGACCTATTTCGGACCACAACGGACATCTCAAAATCGGATAAGAACACCTAGATAATTCGTTCATTGTCGGATTATTAACGCCATGTAGACTCGGCTATTGTATCGTATCGTATTTTTGCATTCTGCGCATGCTCGAGATTTTCCGCTGGGGCTTTCACCCGGAAGTGAAGCGTCGTCCAGCTCCTCGTACGCCATCTTTGTTTGAATGCCGTCAGATTGGCTGTATTCGAAACCGCATACTACCGTACTGCCTGCTACATACTGCGCCGTATGTACTGTATACTGCATACTGAATGTGGGATTCAGTATGTAGTACAGCAGACCGACGCCGTCCACACCGCAGTATACAGTATGCAAGTTTCCCAGAATGCATTTCGCGGTAGCGGTAAAACTGCTAAAAGCTGTTTTAATTCTCGCTTTAGCGCTGTTAATACATCACGTTCTTAAGTTTTAATATTTTTTATGCGAGAAAGTACCTATTTAGATCCTTAATATGCGATTAGTTTATCCAAATGACGCCTGTTTGTAAATTTGTTCCGACGTTTTGGGAGATGTGAAGAGCCACCTGTGGGACCAGCGCTCCGGGAGGTCTCAGAGACAGCAGCCCGTCTCCTGATGTGATGGGCCGGTCACCCTTCATCGTCATCCCGGGTGTGACAGCGAGCCAGTCATCTTAACAGCAGCTCTTTGAAGATTAACCGCTGGCTGGTTAAATTATTTTTGTAAGATAAATATTGGCATCATAGATGAAATCTACCGATGTGGCAGCTACGTTAGTTTGTTTGAATTAAAAGTGAAGCTTCATGTTTGTTGTGGACAAAAGAGCAGCGCTGCCCCAGGAGCCCTGTATGTACAGAAATCACCACATTTTAATAAATACATTTTTAAAAATGAGCTGATCATATTTTTTCATTTCGTTACGTTTTATTGAAATGCACTCTCTCCCGTTTGCTGTTGCTGATAAGTAGAGGTCAACCGGAAGTGGCTCTTTGTTGAGAGGGCTACAGAGCCACACAGCGTACGGAGTCAGACATGCTCCGGCCACTTATCCGATTCTCTGAACGGCATGTATACTCAGACCAGCGATCCGGTCTCATGCATGTCATTATCTGATACGATAAGAATTTCGAATTTCTTGCTGCATGTAAACGTACTGAGTGTCAGTGTCAGTGGGGGTGGGGGTCCTGGGACTTGTTACGGATCCCCACTGCAGAGGGGAAGAAACTGTTCATGAGGTGGGAGGTTTTGGTCCTGATGGACCGCAGCCTCCTGCCAGAGGGGAGAGTGTCAAAAAGTCTGTGACCGGGATGTGAGGGGTCGGCCACAATCCTACCTGCATGCCCAGAGCTCTGGAGCTGTGCAGGTCCTGAAGGGATTGAAGGTTGCAGCCAATCACCTTCTCAGCAGAGCGTATGATACGCTGCAGTCTGCTCTTGTCCTTAGCAGTGGCAGCAGCGTACCAGATGGTGATGGAGGAGGTGAGGATGGACTCGATGATGGCAGTGTAGAAGTGCACCATCATCGTCTTTGGCAGGTTGAACTTCTTCAGCTGCCACAGGAAGAACATCCTCTGTTGAGCTTTTTTGGTGAGGGATCTGATGTTCAGCTCCACTGTCTCCACTGTCTTTAGAGTGTTAAGCTCCAGGTTGTTCTGGCTGCACCAGGTCACCAGATGGGCAATCTCATCCCCACCAGAGATGAGCCCAATGAGCATGGTGTCGTCCACGAACTTCACGAGCTTGATGGACTGGTGACTGGAGGTGCCACCGTTGGTGTACAGGGAGAAGAGCAGGGGAAAAAGAACGCAGCCTTGGGGGGATCCAGTGCTGATGGTCTGAGATTCAGAGACGTGTTTCCCCAGCTTCACTCGCTGCTTCCTGTCAGACAGGAAGTCTGTGAGCCACCTGCAGGTGGAGTCAGCCACGCAGAGCTGCAAGAGCTTGTCCTGTAGCAGAGCCGGGAGGATGGTGTTGAAAGCAGAGCTGAAGTCCACAAACAGGATCCTGGCATATGTTCCTGGGGAGTCCAGATGCTGGAGGGTGTAGTGCAGGGCCATGTTTCCTGCATCGTCTACAGACCTGTTGGCTCTGTAGGCAAACTGCAGTGGGTCCAGGAGTGGGTTGGGTTAAGGATTTGAGGTGGGATAGCACAAGGCAGTCAAACAACTTCATGACCACAGAGGTCAGGGTGACGGGTCTGTAGTCATTCAGTCCTGTGGTCCTTGGCTTTTTGGGGACAGGGATGATGGTGAAGACTTTGTAGCAGGCTGGCACGTGACAAATCTCCTGTTAGGCGTTGAAGTTACATTAACAAACAAAACAAGACAAAACAAAGCGCACCGACACACCGTGGCTGCCGTCTGTGGTGCCATCTTGAAATCTTCCTCATTACAGAAGAAAGCAGGTGTTTTGGAGTAAGAGCAATGGCCCACTGCATCTTTCCACCACACAACCTGTCCAGTCACAGGAAAAGGACATGAAGGGGGGACCAGGAGAGATGGACTGAGGCCCCGTCAACACGAAAACGCTGTTTTGTGTAAACGCACATGTTTTGCATCGTTTTGGCCAATCGCCCACACGGATCCTGTAAATGCAGCGGCTGTAAACACACTTTTTTTAAACCGGGTCTCAGGGTGGAGAAAGTGTGGACAGCGAATCTGCATACTTTTCGTTTCAGTGACGCCATGGCCCAAACCCTCAACCTCTCGCCTTCAACCTCTGAGCCCCGCGACGTCTCATAACAACAACAACAACAACAATGGCGGACTACATGCTTGTGCTCATGCTGCAGACGATATTGAGCCTATCAGGGTCACTAGGGCAAAATATAACACTCCTCTGCCACGACGCTGAGCAAACAAGGATTATGGACAACTGACAAGCTATTTTCGTCTTCTTATTGTTGTGTTCGGTTTCTCCTTCGGCTGTCTGTTTGTATACAGCGCTAAAGCTTTATGCACATGCTCCGTCTCTTCTTCTCCGTTTTTGGTGAATTTCCAGCGCCACCTATAGGCCTGGCATATGAACTACAGCGTGTTGAGTCGCTTACAGTAGATCCATGTCGACGCAAATATTCTTGAAACGATGCCAAGGAAGACGGATAAAAAAAAGATTGTTTTGGTACATGTGGACGGGGCCTAACATTGATGCTTGGTGCTCATATTAACTGTGGGCCTCATTCATGAAACGTGAGCAGAACGAATTTGTGTGTAAACTGTTCGCAGACGGAAATTTACGTGCATCTCCGCATTCATCAATATTTGTGTAGCTCCAATCTATTCGTAGCTACTAACAAAATCTCCACATGCTGCTGACCACACGTAGTGCTTGTGTCCATTTAAGAACGCATATAAATAATGCTTGTCACTATTAGAAATTACAATTTGAATTCATATTGCACTCTGTTATGCACACAATACGCAGATGCCTTTGAAACACGTGATATAAACATGACAAACGATTACAAATATAACACATTTAGTTAAATTAGTTGGCAACTGTCAGGATTAAGATTCAGATTAAGCTCATAATTGTGAATTATCTATGTAAATCGACTCAATAGATTACGCGTTCTTTTCTATGGGAGATAGATCTTTGAGCCGCATCCTGCCTGCAGTTCTTAACGGTGTTATTAAACTAATGCCAGAGTATATTAAATGTCTCTATGGCGCACAACGGCAGGTAGAAGTAATGCAGGGATTCAGTGCGATCGCAAACATGCCAGGTGTCATCGGTGCCATAGACTGCACACACGTACCCATCAAGGCTCTATCCGGTGATGCATTTGCTGACATAAACCGGAAAACCTTTCATTCCGTGAATGTGCAACTGATCTGTGACGCAAAGTGTGTGTTGTTAAACGTTGTGGCACGGTGGCCTGGTGGGACGCATGATGCATTTATCCTGCGTAATTGTGCAGTTGGCATGCGTTTGGAGGATGGAGCTGTGAGAGACGCTGGCTCATTGGTAAGAATATAGCCTGCATGATTCCATGTGTGTGTTATATATGGACTTACCCTTCTATATCCATAGGGGATAGGGGTTACTGCACTTCTCCTGAAATGATTTCTCCGCTTCGGAATAATTCTTTTTTTCTTTCTCTTTCTTTCTTTCTTTGCGCCATGACTGACAGGTCGACAGGATGCCTCTACACCTCCTTATATGGTGGTCATTGGCAATTCATGGGCGGGGTTTTATGCTAATTGCTGATTACCGGGAGAGCGCTGTCACCTTACGATGGATTGGCATTCATGATCATACACACGTGTTTACGATCAGATCTGAGTTTCCCGCGGCGTTCATGAATCCGGAGTAGGTTTTTAGTAGCGTAGGCTTTTATGTGCAAATCTACGCACAAATTTACTAACGTTTCATGAATGAGGCATACAAATTTAAACATTGTCACACACAGTCAAAGTGGAAGGACAGTGTTTCCCAGATTTCGAACTTTCAATATGAAGATGCCGACCACATTATCATCACCATCTTGTTGCTGATGCTTACATACACCCTGACACAGATTCAAAAGATGCACTATGTGTTTATGCATATTTGTATATTAATAACTTAATACATGTTCTGTAATTTGTGTAGCATGAAGGTGTTTATAAACTTTCATTATGCATCCCTGTGATGTATAATGACGAATAAATTATCTTGTATCTTACCTTGTCCTTGCAACTAAAGTCTGGCTGAAAAGATGGACTAATGAGTGGTTGAGTCTCCGTGCTTGGCATGATGGCGTTAACCTCTAACTTCTGTAGTCTCATTTAACCACCGCTGAATGTGCAGACATGCTACTGATATCCGGGTTTTAGGTCTACAAACAACACCAGTCTATTGTGGTTATTTAACATTGATGACAACAATTCCCATGATCCCATGCTCCTTACAGTACGTCTTTTGTCTTGATTGAGGGCCTAAATATGTGCCAGAAAAGACATTCTGTGGTTTTTCAACAGGGGAAGACCATTCTGTCTCAGTTAGAGCCTATATGTGATAACACAATATGACCAGCTTGGTCATGCCTTTAGTATAGCTGTAAAAATCAAACAAGATTCGTACTTTCATTAAAAAGTGGTCATATCACCTGGACTCCAAGAAATGAACCCTCTTCTGTGGCTGCACTGAATGATAAAGTGTGACTGTGACTTGGTCTACATTACAGTAAGAGGGAGCGAGCAGTTTTGCTGGGAGAAGCAGAAAGCTGAACAAACAAGGTACATAAGCATTAGATGTCTTATGTAGGCTACTATTTGATGTATTATCCAGCGCAGAGCAGAGGGTCCACTGATACAGCATTTAGGCTTGTAACCAGGGATAGAAAGGAGCCCACCGACCTACAGTTCCACACTCAAGAGGCGACTCTTACCGCCTCCGGTGCAGTAGGTGGAGGTAGACGTTTTTCATATGCGCTTGGAAAACTTCTTAAAACCCTAGAAGAAGAAGTCGAAAAGCCAGTGCATTGTGGGATATAAAATGAATAACAATGGCGGTTAAACAACAGCCAAATAATCTGATAGTTAAATGTTTACTTTTATCACTTCTTCTCCAAACTTGTCGGACCTTTCCCGAAGAATTGAACTGGGATGAGAATGGCTACGTTTTATACTGCCCGTGCATGGGTAATTTCTTCTTCGTAACTGATACTTGGACTATAGCGTTCTGTTGTATGAAAAGAACAGAGCTCGCGAATCAAAAACTTCATAGATTCATAATTGAGAGTGGCGTTTAATGTCGCCAAAGATGCGCATCGCCTAAATATGAACGGAAACCTTTGTTGAACTCTGCTAGGAGCCGTTGTACAGCTCAACATACTTTTAAACCGCAATTCAGCAAGGGGGACCTTATGAAGATAAAATTTGAACTTCGAGGACATTTTAATACAAAGCTTAGCGCGATGAAGCAGTAACGTTAGCTAGCGCTACTTAACACCAAGCTAACTTGGTGGAACAAAGGACGCAAGTGGGGCGTGAGTCACGTCAAGTTGAATACCTGCAGCTGTTGCTACACTGGGTTTACAAATTACTCATTAAGTGTAGTGCATGTCATACGGAGGTACCCGAAATGTTTCAGCAGTCACTCAGGTTTCAATTTACTTTTCACGAGAAGCAGTATCAAGTTAACAGTTGAAAATCAGAGCTGTAAGCGTCTAAGGAGTGCGAGTCTAAAGTGCTCAATGTTATTTTACAGGTCGCTTTGGAAACCAGGCAGACCACTTCCTGGGATCTCTGGCGTTTGCAAAGATGTTGAACCGAACCCTGGCAGTCCCTCCTTGGATAGTGTACCGCCACCATACACCCCCTTACACCAATGTGAGTACAGTCAGTGATGCAGGTTATGCGAAACTTTCAGTGACTGCTATCACACAAATGTGATCATTTAAAATGGAGATCAAAGTATAGATATTACTTTCTGAAACCCAAAGGGACATTGGGCTTTTACAATAGCCAGGTCACATAAATCCCAGCTGCCCCCCCTGGGATTTATGCTTGTGGTATTCAATTCTGATATATGTTATTCCTCTGTGCTAGAAAGCATCATTGTTGGTTCTGGTCTTCTTGTGGGATCTGTTGACAATAACTAAAAAATGACTATATAAACAGCTTTATTCTTTAATCCTGAAATGGATAGTGCTGTTTCACTCAGTTATTTTTTTTTTTTATTCTACCCAGGTCCATGTTCCCTACAGTGAATTCTTCCAGCTGGAGGCCTTGTCTGCCTACCACCGCGTGGTCAGCTTGGAAGACTTCATGGACAAGCTGGCTCCCAAATACTGGCCCCCAGGCCAGAGAAGAGCCTACTGCTTTGAGACTGCTGCACAGCGGAGTGCAGATAAGAAGTCCTGCCCTATGAAGGTGAGAGTCTAGTGGGGTGGATTACTTGACTAACTGGCTACAACAAAGTACGATTATCTGATAATATTGGTTGCAATTTTCAGTTAACTAATGTACATTTCATTTTCCTGAACTACTAAGTAAATAAGCATTAACTGATTTTTATTTGCAGTAAAGCAGTAAACACTCAAAGTACCTTTATTTATTACTCAGCCTCTTTTTGTCACCTTCTTCAGGTTGCAAATGAAAAGGTTGATGATGAAATGCTGCCCCCTGTTGGTGCACAGACCACCAATTATGAACCATAACCTCATATTTATGACGCCACTGCTACTAGACTGCTCTGACATGAAGGGATTGTTCTGATTTATTTTCAGGATGGGAACCCATTTGGTCCATTCTGGGACTATGTCGGTGTGGAATTTGACAAGTCTGTCTTGTTTGGTGGCATTTCTTTTAGTGCCTACCACCAACCTCAGTGGATGAAGAAGTGAGTAGTTGCTGGAGCTGTCTCACTGTACCATAGAAACATTTAAAAGGAACATAGCTAGCCTTAAACTCAGCCCAGCCATAGTTTAAGGCTAGCAATAGTATGGCCTGAAAATAATATTGCAATTTTTTCTGGGTGCATCGCGATACACGATATATATCTCAATATTTTGAAATGTCCCTAAAAGCACTTAATTTATGCTAGGCCTGGACTAGGACTGGGCAACAGCAAACATCACAATATTGCTGACCAAATACCTCACAACTGATGCTGCAGTAATATTGTTGGGATCATCTTTGGGTAATTTCATGAAACAGTAACAAAATGACATTTTTGATCATTAATCAATTTAATTTCGATATGACTGAGTAAGTGGATAATGGCAAGTATTGGAACAGAACAGTTTGGTAAGTTCAGATCATCACTTTACTTTGATGCAGCCTTTAAAGTGAGGAAAAGACAGAATTTATGTCATATCATGATACAACAATATCTAAAATCTCTGACGGTATAAGTCTCATATCACAACACATTCTATATCTATCTATCTATCTATCTATCTATCTATCTATCTATCTATCTATCTATCTATATATCTATATATCTATCATATATATATATATATATATATATATATATATCTATCTATCTATCTATCTCCAGTGTTTGATAACCACATATGAGGGATCATTGCAAAAAATGAGTGTTTATTGGCCGATATATCGATAATTACATTTTGTACGTCCTTGTGGTACTGGCTTGAAAAATCAAGTATCGGCCGCGCTGTAAACATAATGACTGACTGATGAAGTCCCTAAGATGTCCATTAACCACTGATTTTTAATGACAGAGGTGGTGCCTGTTCTAAAGCTGTAACAGGCAGCCTCTCTTCGTGCTTCCCCTGTTGGAATAGGTTCCCTCCCTCTGAGCACCCGGTCCTGGCAATGCCTGGGGCTCCTGCCCAGTTCCCAGTGACAGAGGAACATGTGGGCCTGCAGCGCTATGTGGTGTGGTCAGACAAGATGGTAAAGGAGGGAGAAGAGCACATTGCTAACCTGCTGACCAGGCCATATGTTGGCATTCACCTGAGGATTGGCATTGACTGGGTGAGATGCTCTAGCCAGGATTTAGACACATGATGGTGGCTTGTCTCCCTTATTGTTCTTCACTTTCTAATTCACTCTTATGATCAAAAACAGACAATCACATACCTGCTCACTCATCGATGTAATAGACATTACATTTTTACATTGCATTTGTTTTGACAAGGAAACAAAAGATGTTACTCAAACTGAAGGAAATAGTGCTTTTCTTGGGGACTTTTTCCAGTGGCAGGTTTATTGGTCCACATTGAGGACAGCAACAGGATGATGTATGGGGGTTCAGTCAAATTGAACTACATTGTGTGCGTTAATGTTGAAACATGTCAACCAGTGCAACAGTGTGGCCAACTGATGTTTTTTAACAAAGGAGCTCTATGGCACAGAGAAAGAAGATGTGCATTGATTAGACGACTATAAGAAAAATATGGAATATCACCGGGTTTATCTTTTAAGTCAATTCAGTCAATATAGAACCATGGTAGATGGAACTTTATAGTCTGTGAGATGTACAGTTTGTTCTAATCCACTTCACATCTAATTTTTTTTTGTAAATATATCCTAACAGCAAAATGCTTGCAAAATGCTGAAGAGTGGTGATACAGGGCCTCACTTCATGGCGTCTCCTCAGTGTGTTGGCTACAACCGGCAGAAAGCCTTGCCTCTCACCATGAACATGTGCCTTCCTGACCTGGCAGAGATCCGCAGGGCTGTCAAGCTGTGGGTTAAGAAGACCTCTTCCCGCTCTGTCTACATCGCCACTGACTCCGAGTCCCACAGTAGGGATATCGAAAAGCTCTTTAAGGGCAAGGTGGGTTTGTAAAGTCTCTGTTATGCATGCATAAGTAATGTCTACTTTAACTTCGATGCCTTTTGTTTCTGTCATGTGTGACAATAAATGCATATTATGCTGAAATTTCCTCATCAGTGTATAGACTCATAGAAATATAACACTTATTCTTCTCTTATTATTTCATTTTGTTCAGGAGGCTTCTGAGACAAACTTTGACTTTACTGGTTACTGTTCCAGTATTGTATTTTCCACCTGGGAATTTTTTTAATGTTATTAATTCTGTCTTTTTAGGTCAAAGTGGTGAGTCTTCAGCCAAACTCGGCCCAAGTGGACTTGTACATCTTAGGTCAAGCTGACCACTTCATTGGCAACTGTGTCTCGTCCTTTTCCGCCTTTGTGAAGAGAGAACGGGACGTCTTTGGCCTTCCATCCTCCTTTTTTGGCATGGACGAACCTGGGCGATTAAATCACAAAGAAGAACTCTAAGCTCAAGAGTCACATGGTCATCCTCTGGCCGCTAATGCTGGATGACTGTTAAGACGAGGCGAGAGAGCATGTGGAAGGCAAAGAAACTTCTGTACGTGATGTGATGGTTCACAGCTGTGAGGGCCAACCCTATTTGGACTAGGTTTTAATCTGTGAGGGTTTATAAGATCGGATGTAGCAGGTCTGTACTGTAATGTTTGTGAAATGTGATGACATGGACACTGCTGCTACCAAGAAAAAATGTTTTTATGTTCCCTGCTTGAAAATCTAGGATTTATAATGTCCATCTCCAGATTTACCTGTTTTAATTCAATATACAGGGGACAAGTTTTCTTTTCCTGTAGGTAAACACACAGTTTCCCGAACATGTGCTTTAGCTAATGCCATATTCTGTAGTTTCAACCATGTTTTGCAATCCAGACATGTTAGAGGGACATCTGGTGATCTCAGTGAACGCTGACAAAGACTGATTGCGGTGTCAGTGATCATGTTCTCGCTCTCTCTTTGCCCTCTTCACTTTCTCTCTCTACACTTCCATTCCTCCATGTCTTTCCAGTTTGCTCTTTCCTGTCCTCTCTGCCCTTCATTCCAAGGAGAGCACAGTAACTGATCCTCCTGTACATACAGTACTAATTATAGGGAGGAAGGAGGACCTCTCGTTTTACCAGGACCAAAAACGATGAAATGATGATGAAATTCTGTGTTATACTGCTGAATGTTGTGGGGAAAGTATTGTTAGTCAGTGAATGTGAACAAAGGTTTCAGGGATGTTTTGGGAGACAAAAGCGTTGATTTGCACTGGTTGAATTGATTAAATGAAAGTGGGAATTTCTGGCGAGCTAATTGTGGTCCTCTGTGTGAAAGCAGTGAATGGAAGGAATTTGAGGTCAAGTATTTTCTATGATGTTTTTCATCAATAAAGTGATGCACACTCATTTTTAAAGCACCAACAGCCTCATTTTGTTGATCTCCCTCACTGGTAGCGAAGCTGTGAGTAAAGTGAATCAGCTGATACACCGACGTTAAACTATGTGGGACAAGATCGTTTAGACCTGGTTGCCAGATATGCCAGAATACTTTGAATTTGTATTCCTCAAAATGGACTTATGTGGACTTTCAACCTCGTTAATCACATCTATGTTTAATGTTAGAACATTTGTTGGACTGTATGCGTGACTGAAATACATGTGCTCACTCAGAATCACAACAGTCATATGGATTAGAATGTTTCCACACTTACCCCTTACGGGGGATATAGCGTTTGAATCTGGCAACTAGTAACCCGGACCGTTGCGAGGACGAGCAGCGGCTAATGGCTGACTGGGAATTTTGTATTAGCTATTATCCAGCACTGGTGAGTCTTTAACGATGTTTCCGTGTCTGGTGGAAAGCTTTGTTTCTGCTGCATGGGTAGAATGAAGCTGTTTTTAGATCTGTTTGACGATATGTTGATTTAATTTAAGCCATCGCCACTAGCGTTAGCTCGGTGGGGCTAATGCTAACGTACCAGACCTGATTCTAAGGTTACAGTGTGTTTGTCGTTGCTAGGCCGGTCTTGTGGTGTCGTTATGGGCTGCATTTTGCAGAAGCTAACGTTGGTTAGCTAGCTGAGCCAATATTTTTACGAATTGTTGCTCAAATTAAATGAGCATCTACCGTACAACAACATGTCATGGCTAGCAAAGTACTCTCAACAGCTGTCACTTCATACCCTGGAATTCCAGCGTTGACGAGCGAGAGGTTACTTAACCAAGAAGTTTATAATCGCCGGTCAGTAGACTGACGTTAAATCGGTTAGCTGAACTGGGGTAACGTTAACATCATTGGCACCGTTGTATAGTCCGAGCAGGGTGTAACGTTACATTCTGCTTATCTCCATTGTCAAGTAACGTTAACATTCTGGATAGGTTATTCATTTTGACCAACTAATTTAATTTTTTTTTTTTTTTTTTTTACCTCATCCGTGCTCAGGAGTTCCGTTTTGTGATATATGGAAAAATCTTATTGCGCATAAATGGTGTAACCACGTCAAAGAAGTTGTCAAGAATAAGGAAACTGCAGCACAGCTTTCGGCGTCAGGTTAGCTGACTATGTACAACCATGTCATTGCTCGTCTGACATTAGATTTGAATTAACGTTTAGCTTGTATGAGTCATCAGTTACTTGGTAAAGATGTCGATGAGTGGATGACACTTGCCATTGCAGGTTGGTACTAATCATTGAATGTGTCTTCTCCAACAGCTTCTGATGTGGGCAGCTGTACTGGTGCACTGCTCCTGAAGCGGCATTTGGAAGACAGAGCATACAAAGTGCCAGGCTGTGTGGTTGGCAGCCGCTCTGCAACATGTCCAAGAGCAAGAGCTCTGAGTCTGTCAAGGTGGTGGTCCGCTGTCGCCCTATGAATGAAAAAGAGCGGGCAGCCAAGTTTGAAAGGGTGGTATCTGTCGATGTCAAATTGGGACAAATTATTGTAAGGAACCCCAGGGAGGCTTCAGCCAGTGAACTTCCCAAAGTCTTCACTTTTGATTCAGTCTATGACTGGAACTCCAAACAAATAGATCTGTATGATGAAACCTTTAGGCCACTAGTGGATTCAGTTCTACTTGGGTTCAATGGGACCATTTTTGCATATGGGCAGACGGGTACAGGGAAAACGTATACTATGGAGGGGGTGAGAAATGATCCAGACAGGAGAGGGGTGATCCCTAACTCCTTTGAGCATATCTTCACTCACATTTCGCGCTCCCAGAATCAGCAGTACCTGGTGAGAGCATCATATCTAGAAATTTACCAAGAGGAGATCAAAGACTTGCTCTCCAAAGACCAGTCACGTCGTCTCGAGCTCAGGGAGAGGCCTGACACAGGTGTGTATGTTAAAGACCTTTCATCTTTTGTAACCAAGAGTGTGCGAGAGATCGAACATGTCATGAATGTGGGCAACCAGAATCGTTCAGTGGGTGCTACTAACATGAATGAACACAGCTCCCGTTCCCACGCCATCTTTCTCATCACCGTGGAGTGCAGTGAGTTGGGTTTGGATGGGGAGAACCATATCAGAGTTGGGAAACTGAACTTGGTAGATTTAGCCGGGAGTGAAAGGCAGACCAAGACTGGTGCTCAGGGGGAAAGGCTTAAAGAAGCTACAAAGATCAATCTGTCGCTTTCTGCTCTGGGGAATGTCATATCAGCTCTGGTGGATGGCAGAAGCAGCCACATCCCCTACAGAGATTCAAAACTCACACGACTGCTGCAGGACTCTCTGGGAGGCAATGCCCGCACTGTCATGGTTGCCAACATTGGACCAGCATCCTACAATGTGGAAGAGACCTTGACGACGCTGCGCTACTCCAACAGGGCTAAGAACATCAAAAATAAACCACGTATCAACGAGGACCCCAAGGATGCCCTGCTCAGGGAGTTTCAGGAGGAGATTGCTAGGCTGAAAGCACAGCTGCAGAAGCGTTCAGGGAAGAAGAAAAGGAGGCAGCGGAGGAGGAGGGCTGGGGAAGGAAGCGATGGTGAGGATCTGGAAGCAGAGACAGAGGACGATGATGAAGAAGGGGACGACAAAGGGGATTACTGGCGGGAGCAGCAGGAAAAGTTGGAGAGAGAGAGAAAGGCCATCATGGAGGACCACAGTCTGGTGGCGGAAGAGAAAGTCCGGCTCCTCAAAGAGAAAGAGAGGAAAATGGAAGATTTGAAGAGGGAGAAGGAGGCTGGAGAGATGCTTGCAGCCAAGGTGAAGGTAAGCGGACTTTGCCAGACTGGTTGTCCTCTTGTACATCCAGTATGTGCCATATTCATCCAATTTGAAGAAAAGGTATAGTATAGACTTAAATACCGCATTTTGTTTGATTGGATCCAACACATGATTTTGTCTTTTGTAACTGCACACACAAGCCAGTAGATATTGTCATCAGTCAATAGACTGTGTTGTTGTGGTTAAATTCTTTCAATGTTCGTGCAACCCAACTGGTAAGATGTTTTTGAGTCAAATGCAACTGATTTTGTCCTCCATGTGACTTGAAGTGGTTTGAACCTTTCTCTGTTCTCCATTCAGGCAATGGAGAGTAAGCTCCTAGTAGGGGGGAAGAATATTGTAGATCACACCAATGAACAACAGAGAATGCTGGAGCAGAAGAGGCAGGAAATCGCTGAACAGGTAGACCAAACATCAAAAAAATGAACCATACTCTTCATACCTTTTTTCATCTTGTCAGGAGCAGTCCCTATTTTCAGTGATAGATGCATTCTGGAGAATATGAATAACCCTTGGTCCAGAGGTTGTGTCAGCCTTTCTTGTTGTCTGTCATTTTGACATCTCGAACTTCGAATTAAAAAATGGAATCGTCGATGCTGCCACGCCCCGACGTCACGTCCGGTCGGCTTGCCAAACACACATGTGTTAAAGTGCTGCGAGTCAACCTCCTCTAACTTAGCTACTAGCTAAGCCAGTAGCTATTGTGAATTGCAATTGTAGATCCCTTGTGTATGCAGAGTCATTATGTTCATTATTGACACATTAGCATATTGCATATTCCCCACAGTCCTCCACTTACATTATGACCTTTGTTGTCTCCTAGTAGGACATTGTTTTTTGAGGATGGCCATTTGGCATTACGCTATCCCTTATCTGACTGAATGTTAAAAATTGTGCATGTCATTTTCAATTATTGACATTTGTGTGGTCCCAGTGACTGTCGTTTCAATTTATGAATGTATCCCTCTGTGTCTGTGTTTCAAGAAACGGCGAGAGCGGGAGATGCAGCAGCAAGTGGAGTGCCATGATGAAGAGACTCTGGAGCTGAAGGAGACCTACAGCTCTCTGCAGCAGGAGGTCGACATCAAAACAAAGAAGCTGAAAAAGGTAGCGGCCACACCAGTGGCTGATTTAAGTGGTGTAGCCCTGCTCCTGGTTTGACTGGCCACGTCCAATAATGCCAGTGTAAAAGTTCTCTTGTCCTCCATCCAAACGGACACAAGACACTGTTTTCTGCATGCTTTTCCAGGCCTTGCTGCTGTAATCAGTGAATACATTCTGAGTAAATAAAAATACACCTTTAGTCTACATGTTTGATCATTTGTGAAATCATAATAAAGCAAAACAATTTGCTTTTGAAAGTCTGATGTTCAGTATTTGTGAGGTCTATGTATCTGGTAATAAAATTACCAGATACAGGTACAGTAGGTCAGGTGCCATTTCAGATCAGATAAGAAAACACTACTGGCTTTGTTTGTCTTCTTGGATAATTCATTATTCCTCATAACAGTCAGGTGTCTAAGCCAAATTCAAGGTTGAATATTTTCCGTCATCATGGTATCCCTTGTTTTCTTTCTCCTTCTCTGTCCTCTAGCTGTTTGCCAAACTGCAGGCAGTGAAGGCAGAAATCCAGGACATCCAGGAGGCACACATCAATGACCGCCAGGAGCTGGAACAGACCCAGAACGAGCTCACCAGGGATCTCAAACTCAAGTATGGAGTCTGCATATCTTACTGTTGGCAGACATTGATCAATATTGTATCTATTATGACCATAATCTGCCCTAGCTGAGTAGGGAACATATGCTGGAAAGATACTAACTGCATTTGATTTCAGACATAAACCCTAATTCTAGGGCTGGGCAACCTATCATATTATATTGTAATCAAGATATGAGACTATATATGATCTTAGATTTTGGATGGTAAGTGTTGTCTTTTCCTGTTGTTTTTGTGTGTGTGTGTTTTCTTTTTACTGGCATTTCACTAAAGTGATGTCATTCTTTCTGAACTTAACAGACTGTTCTACTTGTTCTAATACTTGTGTTTAGCCACTTAGTCATTATATCCACATTACTGATGATTACTGATCACAAATGTCATTGTCTTAGTATTTTGTGAAAGTACCAGTAGTCATCCCTGCAATATTGTCACAATATCAATATTGTAGTATTTGGTCAAAAATATTGTGATATTTGATTTTGTCATCGAGTCCTAGCATTTTTGAAGTGCTTTTGAGCAGATCTTAAAATATCAAAATATATATTATGTATCCTGATATAGCCTAATGATATCTGGTTATTATTTGAAGGCCATATTGCCCAGCCCTACCTCACACACTGGGCCTCATTCATGAAACGTGAGCAGAACGAATTTGTGTGTAAACCGTTCGCAGACGGAAATTTACGTGCATCTCCGCATTCATCAATATTTGTGTAGCATGTGTAGATTTTGTTAGTAGCTACGAAAAGATCATAGCTACTAACAAAATCTCCACATGCTGCTGACCACACGTAGTGCTTGTGTCAATTTAAGAACGCATATAAATAATGCTTGTCACTATTGGAAATTACAATTTGAATTCATATTGCACTCTGTTATGCACACAATGCACAGATGCCTTTGAAACACGTGATATAAACATGACAAACGATTACAAATATAACACATTTAGTTAAATTAGTTGGCAACTGTCAGGATTAAGATTCAGATTAAGCTCATAGTTGTGAATTATCTATGTAAATCCACTCAATAGATGACGCGTTCTTTTCTACATGTTGAATGATGATAATAAACATATAGGCTAATAACAAAATCACAAAAAGGATGTAAACCATTACCATATCTGGATCACTCAGGTGGTGTCAATTCTAATTAAACCTCCCACAGTATAAAAGGCCTTCAGTCCTAGCTAATGGTCACAATGGCTGAACTTGCACTCTTGCATGATTTGGCGCAAGGCGGTGGTTCAGAGCGGTACTTCAGGGATCGGGCAGATATGTTGGCTGAGAATGATGAATGGATGATTAGTTGTTTCAGACTACCGAGACCAATTCTGTTGCATTTATGCAACATTTTGGAGCCTAATTTGACAAGGCCAACAAACCGCAGCCATGCCATCCCTGCACATCTACAAGTGCTATCTGTGCTTGGTTTCCTAGCCACAGGGACTTTCCAACGGGAGAGAGGTGACAGGTCCGGCATTTCACAGCCGTCTATGAGCCGCATCCTGCCTGCAGTTCTTAACGGTGTTATTAAACTAATGCCAGAGTATATTAAATGTCTCTATGGCGCACAACGGCAGGTAGAAGTAATGCAGGGATTCAGTGCGATCGCAAACATGCCAGGTGTCATCGGTGCCATAGACTGCACACACGTACCCATCAAGGCTCTATCCGGTGATGCATTTGCTGACATAAACCGGAAAACCTTTCATTCCGTGAATGTGCAACTGATCTGTGACGCAAAGTGTGTGTTGTTAAACGTTGTGGCACGGTGGCCTGGTGGGACGCATGATGCTTTTATCCTGCGTAATTGTGCAGTTGGCATGCGTTTGGAGGATGGAGCTGTGAGAGACGGCTGGCTCATTGGTAAGAATATAGCCTGCATGATTCCATGTGTGTGTTATATATGGACTTACCCTTCTATATCCATAGGGGATAGGGGTTACTGCACTTCTCCTGAAATGATTTCTCCGCTTCGGAATAATTCTTTTTTTCTTTCTCTTTCCTTCTTTCTTTGCGCCATGACTGACAGGTCGACAGGATGCCTCTACACCTCCTTATATGGTGGTCATTGGCAATTCATGGGCGGGGTTTTATGCTAATTGCTGATTACCGGGAGAGCGCTGTCACCTTACGATGGATTGGCATTCATGATCATACACACGTGTTTACGATCAGATCTGAGTTTCCCGCGGCGTTCATGAATCCGGAGTAGGTTTTTAGTAGCGTAGGCTTTTATGTGCAAATCTACGCACAAATTTACTAACGTTTCATGAATGAGACCCAGTGAAATTAAGTTGTGTTAAATTTTAGCTTACTTTCAGTGAAAGGCATTACAAAGGCATCTTTTTGCATTATGCTCAGATTTGATTTAAGACGCCAATACAGGCTTAAATAATTCATAAAAAGGAGAAAATGCTTTTCAGTTTGTACTGTTGAATTGTTAGAATCTTGCTGACTGTCTGTTTCTCTCTGCACTGATGTCTGTCACTGCCTCTGTCTAGTTGTTTTTCTGTCTGTCTTTCAGGCATCTTATCATTGAGAACTTCATTCCCTTAGAGGAGAAGAACAAAATAGTCAACAGGGCTTACTTTGATGAGGAGGATGAATACTGGAAAATGAAGCCCATCACACGCATAGAAGAGTAAGTTACAGAATACTAGTAACAGACTTTTTGGTAGATTCTTCAGCTGGCTAAAATCTTGGGCTCCATCTTGAGCATGCATGTTAGTGTAAGTTTTTAAAAAGAGAATGAAGAGCTTGTATAATTGATTAAATGAGAACCTGAGCAATACTCAATTTTTGGAGACGATGCAGATACGAATATTAGGGAGCTATCAATATATCAGTTGATAAAAATGCTTTATTTGCAATGCTCATCCAAATGTGGTAATCAGTCAGTTGTGACAAATATATGACATGGAGGCATGATATTTTATAGTGTAACTTTAACTTAATTGTCTTAAATGACACCAGTGCACTGAAACAGTAAAGTTCACTAAGGATTTAAAGAAGCATCTTTTCTGCATTTTACGTTCTCAAACAAACCTCATTTCGTACAACATATACACTGATACTGATATATTTGTAATAGGCCGATATCTGGCGGTATTATTTGGCCACCAAATTGGTCGGGCTCTAAATTAAATGCACATGAGCACCAGGGCCATGGCCGCCATTGCCCCACACGTTGGCCTTGATGCCCCGTGAAAAAACTCATGGGACGGCCACAGTGGCCTTTGTGCCCCTGGCTCTGTCCAAGTTCCACGTTAAAAGCGCCAGTGCAGCGTAGTGGGTTTGCCTTGAATAGAACTTAAGTGAGTTCTCGGTTCGCGCAGGTGGAGTCTCATTATTGCATCGATGATCTCATGTTAAAGCCTCTCAAACAGCAGCAGCGTCTCAAAACAGAAGAACGACACTCACAGCACAGGTGTGCAAGCGAGCTCAGCCGGTTTTGATATGATACGTGACTGGAAATATATTATAATAATAATAATAATAACTTTATTTATATAGCACTTTTAAAAATCATGTTTACAAAGTGCTTTGACAGAACAAAGCAAGAAAAAACACAAAGCAAGAAAAACAAATTTCATTTACAAAGGAAAAATAGATTGCATGAAATAGTTAAAATAACAATAAAAGAACCACATCACATAAAGGCACGTCTATGAAAATGGGTTTTAAGAAGTGATTTAAAAGAATCCACCGATCCTGCAAGCCTTATCTCCTCAGGCAGGGCGCTCCAAAGTCGAGGGGCTCTGGTGGCGAAGGCTCGGTCACCTTTAGTTTTTAGTCTGGACTTTGGAACAGTCAGGAGGGCTCCACCTGAGGATCTAAGGCTGCGAGCTGGCTCATATGGAGTTAAAATATCAGCAATATAGCTCGGAGCTAGACCTGAGCGTGCTTTAAAGGTGATCAGTAAAATCTTAAAATCAATTCTAAAACAGACGGGGAGCCAATGGAGGGAAGCTAGAATTGGATATAGAATAGGTGATAGAAGCAGGACTGGACCAGTTTATTGACGTGAGGGATGAAAGTCAGATCAGAGTCAAAGTGTACACCTAGGTTTCTTGCAGTGGGTTTTATGTTGATGGAGAGGGGACCAAGGGCTTGCTGATAATGACTAATATTGTTTGGGGGGGGTGAACAATATGATTTCTGTTTTGGTGTTGTTGAGCTGTAAGAAATTTTGGGCCATCCAACTGTTAATATCTTTAAGACAGTCTAAAATAGCAGCTAGGCTTCCAGGGTCACCGGGCCTCAGCGGAAGGTATATTTGTGTGTCGTCTGCATAGCAATGGAAAGATACATTATGGTGTCTAATAATCTGGCCATGTGGGAGCATATAAATAGAAAATAAAACTGGACCTACAATAGAACCTTGAGGTACACCACAGGTAATGGGAGTTGTATTTGAGGAATAATTACCTGTGGTGACCGAGAAGGTTCTGTCTAAAAGGTAGGAATAAAACCAACTAAAAGCAGTGCCCTTGATGCCAACCCAAGTTTTCAGGCGGTCCAATAAAATTGTATGATCAACGATGTCGAAGGCTGCACTTAAGTCTAAAAGGATTAAAATTGCGCTCTCTCCCCTATCAGCAGCTAAAAGAAGGTCATTTGTTACCTTGAGGAGGGCAGTTTCTGTACTATGTAAAGCTTTAAAACCAGACTGGAATTTCTCAAAGATGTCGTTGTGAGACATAAAAACTAAAAGTTGTGCAGAAACTACTTTCTCTAAAACCTTGGATAAAAATGGAAGCTTAGAAATAGGCCTAAAATTATTAAGAATCGAAGGGTCGAGGTTTGGTTTCTTTAAAAGAGGTTGGACCACAGCATGTTTAAAAGAGTGTGGGAAAATGCCACTTTTTAAGGAGCTGTTAACTATCATTAAAATACTGGGTCCAACAGTGTCAATAACCTCTTTAAGAAACTTTGTGGGGATAAAATCAAGGCTGCAAGTAGCTGGTTTCATTTGAGATATGAGTTTCGTTAAAAAGGGCAGTGAAACCGGTTCAAAACAGCTAAAATAGCAGAGGATGTCCCTGCTGGTCTCTAAAATTTGGTCCGGGGGGTTGATGTTTTGCCTGATATCATTGATTTTATTTCTAAAATAGTTTAAAAAGTCTTCACACTTTTCTTGAGAGGCATCGGTGGAAGGAGGGGAGGGGGGTGGTTACTGATTCTATGACTTTAAATAAAATTCTGGGGTTGGAGTGATTAGCTAAAATTAATTTAGAAAAGAATGAAGTTCTTGCTTCTTTAACCGCTTTTTGATAGTTTGTCATGGCATCTTTCCAGGTCCGATAAAACACGTGTAAGCCTGTCTTTTTCCACTTTCTTTCATTTCTCCTGCAGTCTCTTTTCAATGATTCACAGTCACAGATTCGAACTTCCCGCATCAACAACTCATAAGCGAAACATTGCTAAAACACAAACGACAACTCTTTCCTACCGCAGTAAGGTAGACAACGAGCTACAACCGTATTTTCATCCAAACGAGCGTTCCTCCGGGCTGGACACATAACACTGGTCTCTGTGGTCAGCCGTCTGTGAGACGAGGGACCGTCTACAAAGTGCAACACCCGAAAGAGATACTACAAAAAATATTCAATAGCTTCACTATTATTCAGTGTAGTGTCACCAAAATCACTCCACACATCAGTGGTCTCCTGCTGGTTAGTCTACAACTGTTTGTTTGGAAAAAAAATGTGCTTTGGCATAACTTTGGGGAATTTCTGGATATTTATCTCAGAGAAATATTTAATAACATCACTAATATTCAGTGTAGTGTCACCAAAATCACCTAACCCTACTTAAAATTTTTTTTAAAAAACAACTGTTTTCTAATGTAACATTAACTTAATATTGGTATTAAAAATGTGTTAATACATAATCCATGTCTTGTTATAAATTAGGATGTTATGGTATCAATCTGAAAGGTAAAACCATCAAATTTTACTCAGTGGCCTTTGTGCCCTGTCATGTGGCCTGGGTGCCCCTAAAAAAAAATTAAAAATTAAGGCCAAATGGCCTTGCCCCTAAAATGACGAAATTCCCATCCTGATGAGCACATTAATTTCTGCCGCAAGGGGTCTCAATCAAAACAGAACAAGACATGAGTAATGTGGGATCATAAAACTTGCTGTTTTCATTGTTAAACAACCATTACTGGTGAATAAAACATTAAAACATTGCCTCTTCTATGAACATAAAAGATTTTCAAGTCGTATTTATTTGCAGACTTTTTTCTCCACTCTTTGACTTTCTCGCAAAACATCCATGGCCATTACATTCAATAATTATGGAGATGCTCTGATCTGATGGGTTGGATCAGGATTTTGTAGCATTTCTCATCCACTTTACAAGGCTCAGTGGTCAGTTTTCACTTCTGCTCCCTTCCTTTGTTTAAGCACATTGTGATTCATTAAGTCACTGCAGTCCGATTACTGAGCTGAGGAATAATAAAGCCTTACACTGCTGTGTTACAGACAAGTGTAATGTTATAAGAATTGCTAAGTAACACATTACCTACCCCAACAGACCACTTTTCCCCCTATAATAACAACTAGTAATGTTGTTGGCGCCGCTGTTGCAAAGACAACTGAATCATTTTCCTCAGAGTCACAAATAACAACCCAGGACAAAACATGAGTTTAAAGATGAAACCATACATTGACATTGACATTCACCATTAGCTAACATGACTAAAGGTTAACTGCATGTAGCTTTTCTTATAAAAGAACAGAATTGTTTTAAAAAAGCTTGATAAAGGAGATGGTCCAACAATGAAGATTGACATTATATCATCTTTATAGCAACTAGAACTCAAATAAACACAATGGGGGAATTGCATTGTATAGCGATAGGGAGGATTTATTATTTCACAGGTCCAATAAGACTTGTTGTGTTAAAACCAGCAAACATTTTCCCTCCTTTGAGAAACCTTACAGAACATGTATTGCAGATTGCAATCATGTTGTCTTCCTCTGAAACAGTCTGCAACAGTAAAAAAACTCCACACCAGAGAGAACAAATTTGGCTCTGTGGTCTACACTGAAACAGGGTTTTTCCTGCATATTAATTTTGGAGGCCAGGTGGACCGCTGCATTGTTGAGCCAGTCAGACGCTTTCGCTTTTACCAGCCTGTCTTACGTTTTCACAGGCCCTAGCACTTTATTGATCATTATTGTCATATAAGTAGGTTAAAATCAAAATGTGCAGTTGGCACCTTACGGGGCGGCCTCTGCCATCAGTAAGGGCCCTGATGAGCTGGCGACTCGTCTGGGGTGCACCCTGCCTTCGCCCTTAGATAGCTGGGATAGGCTCCAGAAACCTCCTCGTAACCCCTTGAAGAAAGGGATAAAGCGGCTACCGAGACCATCAGCGGTTGACAATGAATGAAAAAAAAGTAGGTTAAAAGCTCCACACGTATCAATCTCTAGCGTAGCGTTTCAAGCTAGCAGCTATATAGTGGTTGTACTTTTACTATTACGGTTGGTTTTGAGTTACAACCTATTTTCTATCCATTTATATTTTGCTAGGGGAAATTACATGAAAATGGCAAAAAGTAAAGGCGGGGCTATAAAGCTTAGAGAGAAAGGAAGCAGGCATTAGAGGCTCAGGTTTCCAAATGCAAAAAAATCTACCAACTGTTTGTCCATCATGATCCTCAAGTGGCAAGCACTGATTCCAGTAAATAGCTGATGATAGAAATGTCCCCATATATGGACCATTTGATTATTGGTCATATGTATATATATACATATACATATATTCATGCAACCCTATTTAGCAGGGCAGTTTCTTGTAATGATGAATAGAAAATAATATAGATGTTTATATCTGAGCATCCTCATCTATGGTTATAAATTGACATTTGGTATCAGCTACATGTTTCTTATCTTGTGAGGCAGCTGGATTTTAGAAATCACTTGATCATGTGCTGTCACAAATCCATCTTGCCACTCTCCGTGTACACATAGGGGTTGAACCAATCAGAGTCCTAAGAGGAACTAGTAGAAGCTACTGTTGTGCAAGAAGCAACTGTTATTTTTGTTATGTTAGGTATGGAAACAATAATGTCAGCTCCTTAAAGGTCCACTGTGTAGTGCTTTAACAGGGTATCCGCAGGGTCTTGAAAAGTATTAAAAGGTGATAAATCAATTTTGGGAAAATTAAGACCCTTAAAAAGTATTTTCACGACTTTGCTAAGTCTTAAATTTTGAAGGCATTTTTTCTCAATTCGCTGTCCAATAGTTTGGGTCCTGAAAACATCGCAAGCGTGTGTGAATTTCTTTGTTTCATTAAAAAACGAAGATGAACCGGTACATTAAAAAACTACTCTATTTTGGATGCATTCGGAAATTGTCTCAGAGCACCAGAGCGCACTCGGAAATTCATGAAGTACGCTCTGGCGCTCCCAGTGCATATTACGAAGGCACCTTATATCACACGACGCCCTCAGCGCGAAAAAACCAGAAGAGAAGGCTCGAATGAACGGTCATGGGCAAGTGCAAGTTTGCAGAGTCCTGGCTGGACATGCCGGACTTTAAAGAACGGCTGCAGCCTGCTGAAGGGAATACCAAGGAGGCATATTGCAGAATATGCAAGAAGAGCATTAATATCGTGTCAATGGGAATTAACGCGCTCGAATCCCACATGTGTTGCGCTAGCCACAAAGCCGCTGCTAGCCGCCAAGAGCGGCAGCTCTCTATCGCTAGTTTCTGTTCCGCTAATCGCGCACCACCACAACCAAGTGCCGTCGTACAACCACCGGCAGCCGCACCTCTCGAAGCTACGGCTACGACCTCGGCTCGCTCTGCAGCCGACATCAGGGTGGCGCTGGGTGGCACGGCAACGCTGCGTGCAGAGGTGTTGAGGTGTCTCCACACGGCAGAGAAACACCACTCGCTAAACTCAAATGAAAACTTGGCTGACATCTTCCAGGCCATGTTTCCAGATTCAGACATAGCTAAATCCTTTACTTGTGGTAAGGACAAATCTGGTTACATTATACGATTCGGCTTCGCACATAGTGGTCTTAGTGGTCTGTAGTCTTTGTCACAAACTAAAACTGTTTAGTTAAAAGTGTAACTGATGTAAATGGTTATATATTGAAGTGGCGGTGTGGTATTAAAAAATATTGGGAAGGTATTGAAAAAGTCTTAAAAAGGTATTAAAATGAACTTCAGGATTCCTGTATATACCCTGTTTAAGTAATTTATTACCTCAAATCAGCGTCTTCATTCATAAATAAGTCCTCTTTGGTGTAAAATGATCTCTGCCAACAATCTCACTTCTCCTCCTGAGGGAAGAATCACTTCTCTGTATTTCCATAGGACGGGCGAGCTCTACGGAGGCTTCCATGTCCTTCCGCTCTATAAAAAACGATGAACTGGTGAGAGGGACAAAAAGCTCTACGTGGTACAGATAAGGCTAAAGGCGTTTTCACTCAGAGCCAGCGTGACTGTGGAACGGAGAAGGAGCTTAGCCAGACGCGCTCGTCAGCTGCAGTTTGAAGTCTGTTTGAAATAACGTACCTCATCACCCGAAACTAAACTTGATGAAGTGCTGTTTGAAGACATGTTGTTGTCACAGCTTCTTGAATCTTGACACATCCCGCCTGCCGTAGTTCCAACAGGTCCAACAGCCACTGAGCAGCTTTCATAGGAATGAACGGGGCTCCGCCTCGAAGGCTGTGTACAGTAATAATGGGTCCATGGTTAAATGCTCCTCCTCTTCTTCGATGGTTTTACTGGCGGACTACAAACCACACTGCCATCCACTGTATCAGAGTATATAATGTTACACCATTCACTGACAGGTGCGCTGTCTTGAGTGAGAGAGAACAGGAAGCGCAGCTCCAAAAACAGAAAATCTATAAGTGGCGGCCAATGTAGATATTGTGGCCAACCGCCACAAATAAATCATTGTGTGGGAAACATTGCATGATTGATATTACTTTATTTACAGTCGTACTTAAATATGCCAGGACCATCGTGATCCACTTCCTTTGTCTAGGTTGTATAAACATTTGAGATGTTTGCTGCCCTGCCAAAGGTACTTACATGAGTAAAGTTACAAGGCAAGCTAACTTCTGTTGTTCTCCTGAGGCAGGTGTTTGCACACTTAAATGTTTACATGAAGTCATTTTGCACTTTTTACTTAGATTTCTACCTCTAAAACTTTTGAGAGTTGTAGAATTAGTAGAATTTAACTACAGTTAAATGTTTGCATTACTATTTTTTTGTTAATAAACTTTTCTAAAGTTCAAATAATAAACCCTCTGGTTTCTTCAGACTTCAGTCATTATTGACTTCAAACTGGCAGCATGATCAAACAATATATTCTGATAAATATCGCAGTTAATCAATATGGGTGAAAAAAATGGGATTATATGTTTTGCCATACTGTCCAGCCCTACATTACACATAGTTGTGTGATCTAAATTAGTACCACTCCAAAAGGTTAAGACCAATAGCCTGAATGTCGGTTCAGAATCTGTGTCAAAGTATGAAAAGTTTATCTTATCCTCACAAAACACGTTATTTGCCATAACGCAAGAATAAAGACGATAATTCCGATAAAATTTGACATACAAGTGTCTACTGAGATAGGAAATTAAATTCTCACATTTGATATCCAAATGGTCAGAGGTTAAATGCACTGTGATATCTTAATATTCTGCAAAAATGTTCGGGTCATTATTTCACACCACAACTCTGGAACAGCATGATACTGTAATTTCTAGTTTCCTTTTTAATGACAGAAGAGTTCACTGCTTTATTGTATAATGCTGTCAGAAAGGTTTCAACTTCTGACTCTGTGTGTCTGCTTTAGTGACCATCAGATGATGACCAGGCCTTTCTCAGCGGTTGGCTACAGGAGGCCCCTCAGTCACCATGCTCGCGTGGCCATGATGATGAGGCCTGACATGAGATACAAAGTAAGCTCTTGTCCCCCTCACCTTCTCCACTGATACATGTGTTCACACATAAACCTCCAGCTGGCTGGTCTCTCCACATAAAACACACCACCCTCTTTCACTGATTACACCAAATGGGTTGAGCATAGATGTAAGGATGACAGCACAACTAAAAAAAAAAAAGAAATTCAACGTTGTATTAACAGTGTAGATATGGGTGAATTAAATACAAAAGTTCAGTAAATGGGTTTTAATCAATGAGGATCAAACGAGGATAATATGGCCCTGTACGGACTTGGTATTACCATCTTGCCTGAGCAATCCAACCCCAAGTAGACAGCTCTAAGTACAAGTGTGAATCCACCCAAGACGTATTGAGGAATTATTCGAGATCTGATCACTCAAACCCAGGGCTGATTGCAGCCCGGCGCCGTGCCTGCGAAACAAACCAAAAGAGAAATTGGATTTGCCCAGAGATCTAACATACAGTTCTCTGGGTCTCAACAGAGGCGCAACTTTCACTCAATCACACTAATGATAGGTCTACTAGCCAATCAGAAATACGGTGGGGGCGGACCTTGGCCAAAGAGATGAATTCAGAGAGCAGTCGCTCCACGTGCCGGCTCAGGATCACCCCTGCTCAGACCACATTCAAAGGTGCATGTGACCATATTCTTTAGCATTGTATACACACAGGTCCTGGCCAAACTCAAGGACTGCATTCTTTTTACTGTAATGTCAATCACATATTTGGGCTCTCTCAACCTGCTAATGATAGCAGCAAATATTTGTGAACACACTTCGTTTTAACTGATCCAACCAATAAACTAGTAACCACAATTTCTCCAGACTCCCTTAACAAATCAGAAAGGTTTCTTTTCAGAGTTGTGGAGTAAGAAGAAACTTGACAAACCTTTTGAAACAGCGACGACAGCTTCTAAATCATGCAAACTTCTTGTAAACTTAGCATAAAACCTGAAGTTGTTTGTCTCCTTGTACAAAGTGTCAGTTTGTACCAGCCTGTCTGCTTCTAAAGTCTTACCTGCCAACATTGATCAGCTGTTTGAACACACTGTTTACCATCTTACCACCTTGATTTCACCATTTACACTCCATTTACATTTTATTGATCTAAACATGTCAAATTATACAAATACAGTAAACTGATACATGCTAATACTTTGTCAACAACCAGGGGTGTTCAAAACCTTTCCCTTATGGGGTCCAAAACTGAAACTTAATAGAGGATCATGGGCCAAAAGCAAGCACTTATTGTCTTGTATTGTATTGTGATGATGCAAAATGAAACTAGAATTCCAAGTTCTCTGAATTGACTGACTGACTTCCTTCTCAAACCCTCACTGAGATTATAAAAATTGATTTATAATTGGGGAAACTGCATATTTTAAGAGCATTATTGCTTAGAAAAATATCAAATCATAGACATTGTTATTTAAAAAAAAAATAAAATAAATATTGGCTTGAAACATCTAGTGGGCCAAATTGAATCTTTTGGCAGGCCAACTATTTATTTGGGCCAAATGCTAAACATTCTTTCTTTCTTTGTGTAAAAAACATCATGTTCATTGTGATGTACGTGTTTATTTGGAAATGGAGCAGGGAAGTGAGATCTGATAGCAAGTGGTCACTCCAGATGCTTGTGTTTGCCATATGTGAACTGACGGACTCAGCTGTCCACTTGGGATTGGTTACCCCCCCGATGGATGTTTGACTACCACATGTGATCAAGCTCTAAAGCTTGGTTCACACAGCAGGCAAAGCAGATTTTTATCTTAAATCAGATCGGAAAGACTCAGTGTCCGCCTTATTATTTGCATTGACTCCAAGTCATTCTCTGTCTTTCATACCGCTCTGCTCGTAGCAGCATGGCTCTGCTCGGATGCTCGGATGCACATGCATCATGCGCAAAACATTTCCCCAATTGTGCCAGCATCAACATGCAAGATTTTTAAATTCCTAAAGGCAATATACTTATTTTCAAATACTAGTCTTTAGCCTTTTTTGCAGTATATGATAACCTTCATTGATGGGTCTTAAAATGTACCTGGACTGACTCTCAGATGAGTGTGCTTCTGTTGTGTTTCCCCAGGCTGAAAACATCATAATGCTGGACATGGACCTGCCAGCTCGGACCACTAAAGAGTATCAGGAGCCGGTTATCGCCCCAAAGGTGGCAGCAGCTCTGGAAGATGCTCTGAGGGATGAGGATGACATCCAGGTAGATGCTTCAGGCTTTCGCAGCAGTTTGGGACCAACCCCACCTGCCAGCACCAGTGACAGCCTCAAGAAACCAAAGTCTGGGTAAGGCAAACCTGTGTCTCTCCTATTACTCTGTGGGTTGGCTTGTGTTGGGATTATTTGCAATTGGAAGCAAAGGAATTCATAGAAAATGACAATAAATCCTCAAAATGTGTAGGTTCATGACTTTATTGCTGTCATTGCCACAATCTGTTTAACCCCGTGCCTTTGATTTCTCAGTCGACCAAAAACGGGCAAGAAGTCGAGTACCCCAACCTCCCCATTCAGCCCCTCCAGTCCAGGATCCCCACTTTACCCACAGTCCCGCGGCCTGGTGCCCAAGTGACAGCTTCTACCACTAATATCACCACCAACCACTCCTGTGCACCTTGCCACTTTGGGACTCAACTTTGAGAGAATGGGTTTCATTTTGTCGTATGTGTTTTTGTTAAGATGTCAGAATCTTGCAGTCTGCAAACCATAGAGAAACTTTAACACTACTGCTGCTTGACAGGTTGTTACTATATCCACATAACTATTAACGCATCCTGAGGGTGAGTCAATACAACACCGAGCAGCAGCCACGTATGAAGCCTCACATCACTCTGTTCTGCTGTTATCCTTCCCTACACTTGGCTTAAAGCCACTGATGTCTTATATACATGTCACAATGTTCTTAATGTACAGGAAAAAATGAAGGCGGTTTGGAACCCCCTTCCTTCACCCCCTTGTTGGACTGCAGTATCTTCAATGCACTTCTTCTTCCTATCTTCCCAAATGTGTGTTGTGTGTTGTAGTCCTCTCTTCCTGTAAATGTGGACCTTGGGAGTGGGGATGGGTTGATGTAAAGACACATGGACCTGGCAGCTCTGCTGTACTTGTCACCGTGTGTGTAAGTGTGTTGTACATCAGGCTGCATATCTGTGTGTCTGTAAGTCGCTGTCAGAATATTGAGCTTTTTTTAGTTCATGTTTTTTATTTTTTATTGTTGGACTTCTGATGTTTGAATGGAGCTATACGTCCTTTGTACACATGTTGTGTAATGTCTCATATGAATACTTAAACATTTTGGGAAATAATGTTATTTGCTGTTGGAAGCAAAGATCGATACCACTCTCATGTGGCATTGCTAGTTACAAAGCTAGAGGCATGGAGTGTATCTAGAGCCCAAATTACAAAACTTTCTGTCTTGTAATCGGGAGTCTCACAGTTTGTTGTGGTATTCACATTACATGGCTGATCTGCGACAAAGGGTCACACACTACAAGATCACACACACGAGACCTGACACCAAGCAGACCAACTTAACATTAGCCATCGACACTGGCAGCCTCATGGTGACAAGTCGTTATGCAAAAAAAACAAAAACCACAACATGGCTTCATTTCTGCATACAAATTCAACAAACAGATCAGTAGTGTTACAGTACTGAACCCTGCGTACTAAACCACACGAATAACTTGTTGGCTCTGGCTTCATGTTTAGTGTACAAACAGCTGTTTTTCCCAAGATGTGGAACTATTCCTCAAACTGAGTTTGATTGTAAATGTACAGGCCAGACGGTAAAGCACACTCCAGACTTGGCATCTGTCACAAGTTGCTGTAATCAGTGGACGCTGTTCTTCCTGGGGCATACGGGGAGATGGAGGTGGGGAACAATGGTAGAGAGCTTAACACTTAAACACCCACCATGAACTATTCGAGGTCGCACGATATTGCAGTTGGCCACCAGACATGTGAACAGCAGACACATGCTAACCACACCCAGGATCACTTCAGAGCACCTGTCCTGCATGGTGCCTCAGGTTCATCAGGGTTCCAAGGTGCCTTAACCTGCGTCCTTTATCTCTGCTCCTTCATCTGATGTTGCGCACATACACACTTTTGTACACTGTTTTTTCATCTCTTCATGTAATCATTCATTCCAGCAGCAGGGAATTAGTGTGATGTTGACATTCCTATTAGAATGGGGTGCGCTCATTTTATGGAGGAGCAGAGCATTTGGACATAGCATACACCCACCATCCCCACAGGAAGGCAAGGCAAGACCTCATCTACTTTCGGATTGGGCTGAGTGGTCCTTTGAAATAACTGATTGGTCTAATAGAATACTCAATAAAACCCCAGGGCAGTGACGGGCATTTCACAGTACCATGGTGGTGCCACAAAACTCAGTCAAACACATTCTTACAGAATTGAATGAATCTGAATACGCAACTCATTTCATTTGTATGCATCCAGATTAATAATATGCAGTTTTAACCTCTATGGTTCAGCCTTTCACTGCTGCTCTTTGGTCTCCACACAAGAGTGTTAAACTGTGAGGGTGTGCTGTCCAGTTGCTGCTACTGTGTAGGATTTTACAGCCCACTGTGACATTTCAGCAGACCTGGCTCAAATGGCTAATTAAAGCCTGTCAAATACTTGTGTGCTGTTGACTGTAGAACCATCAAGGCCATCTCAGTTCCTAAAATTTGAAAGTCCTTGCTGTTTGACCCATGCCTGCATACCTTATGTATTTAGATATGTAACCATGATTATAGACCTGTTCATGGGCAATCCTCAGTCACTTTTGCAGATATATGAAAAAATGGATTTCCATATATTGAAAAAAATCTAACTTATTTTAATCTTTCTTTTTTATATACAGATGTAGATATACATTTTCATTTGATTTTTTATTTAAAATAGACCATTGTTTTATTTTTTTGAACTTTCTAATTTAATGCTGAAATTTTATTTTATTTTTTTTATTATCATATTATTATATGTTTACTATGTGTCTTCTTTTGTATTCAGCAAGGCACAGATTTTCTTGTGTGTTTATACTTTTAAATTCTTCTGTAGTCAAATTCTCCACTTGGAAAATGAGAGCACAGATTAACTGTTGCACATTGATTTGGAGAAGTGTTGAGACTGCTTATAGAACGAAATCAGAGATTGATTTGTGTCACAGCTGAGTATTGACACATTCACTGTACTTTTAACCTCGTAAACATAATCTTTAGAGAAAAGCCTCATTTCTGTAATTAACATTGCGATTCTGTGTACCTGCTGCATGATTGGTTGGTTGTGTGAATATCCATCATTCATAGGAATTTGGTAAGCAAAATGTGAATGTCTTAATTGAATCTAATACCTTTGCATCTGTATCCCATACATACATTACTGAATCCAAACTCCATATCAACTTTTATGACCAACTCTTACATGCTGGTATTTTTTAATAGCCAAATGACGATCCTGCTGGTGCACTTTTGTCTAAGGCTGGTTATGTCTTTTACATGATTAGTTTCTTTTGATTATTAAAGACAATTCAATGATGTTGTTGTTGTGGATGATGTCGAAAAAATAGCTGTAATTAGCTGTGTGCAGAAGGGTTCCCAGGGTTGACTATGGGAACCAGGCCTTTTCAGGTGGTTCACTTCCAGGAAGTTAACAGAAAACAACCGTGGCATGTGTATGTTGGAATTTTTCTTTGTGATTATGTTTTATTGATGTAGCTCAGTTTCAGATGACTTCCTGAGCAAGATGTAAATGCATACCTCCAAATGTCTCTGAGAGCTTGTTGATGCCTATGGCCCTCTGCTCATAGCTGCAGAAGGACAGACTCATCCTCCTCCTCTTGGTCAGCTCCATAATGATCTTTTTTAACCTCAGAGACTTCACAAAACTTTAAGATGTATTCAATATTTACAGTCTCTTGCAGGCAGCAACAGATTTGTGCTTTTACCAACAAAACTCCTTCGTACAAAAGGTCAGACTTTCTTCCTCAGGTGGATTCGAATCACTCACAAGCTTGGTCACTTGCAGTCAGGGTTCACCTGTTATACAAATGGCTCTGCCTCAGGCTTCCAGCAGATCATTACTTACCAAGTAGCAGAAACATAGCAGAACCAAGCAAAGTGTCAGAAGTCAGATTGTCACTCTAAGCAACCAATGGCTTTGTCAGTGTCAAATCATGGCTAGGCTAAAGGTTTCTGATGGGTCAGTCAGTGAATGTAACTTTAAAACACTTTACAGAAACTGGATCAGATGTCTCCAAATCACGATCAGGCTGAGCCAAAGTGAACACACCATCAGAACATCAATATATATCGAGCTTAGTTCACTTAGAGATATAGAAGCATGTTCATCACAGATACAGAATTTACTAAATGAACAACAAAGACTCCAGTCAGTCCCGTCAGAAGAAAGCTGTCTTGTAGTGTCTCAGAGGACGAGGAGCAGTTTCTGAACCACTTCTCAGGATGGAAACAAGGACAAACACTTGAAGTGGGCTAAGAAATGCTAGAATGTCAAAGTGAATGATGAAAAAGTCAATTTACTGATGAATCACAGTGATAGATTAGTGTGAGCAACAGAAGGGTGTATGAAAGGAGACGAACAGGAGAGAGAATGATATCACAGTGTTTGTTGAGAAGGATTCATACTGCAGCAGAATAATGAGCCTAAACACACCTCAAAGCTTTGACACAACTACTGAAGTCTAAAGAAGACCAAGGAGTCCTCACTGTCATGGACTGTCCTCCACAGTCACCTGACCTCAACCCCATTCAACATTTATAGGGGCACTCTGTGACATCACAAGCAGCTTTGTGGAAAACTGTCAAATCATGCTGGGATAAGGTGAGTCAGCAGGTTTTACACTAACTTGTGGAGTCCATGCCAGCTCGAGTGCATGCTGTCATTAAAAGCAAAAGAGGGACATGACATTCATATTCTGAAATTCTTGTGAAAATGTTTTCAGAGATTCAACTTTTCACTCAAACTATTATAACTAACCACTTGTGATGAAACAATCGTCTTACATTTTATACAAATGCAAAATAGAAGTATCTTGACCAGTGGTCACAGACTTTGGGACTCCACTGGGCTGTGGTGAAGGCTATCTAAGCCACTCTCCTCCACATATTTGGCTTTAACCTGGGTTCACTTTATATTCCGAGCTTTGTGGGTGGTCTCTACTTATGTTCAAGGTAGAGATAAATAAATACACAATAGCCTAATGGGTTTTGTGAGAGGGAAAGGGATTCATGATGTAGCAGCCACTGCCACATCTGAATCGTCCAAGTTTGTGGTGGTGTTTGTGGTTCAGCAGCATCAGTCCTCAAAGTGTAGGTCTTTTGGAAAACCAGCCCCACAGATGCATGATTTTAGTGCTTTGATGGGAGCTCAGACCCTCCTTATGGGAGACCAAACCCTGATCTGAGTTCTTCCACCATCAGGCACGAACAGTAAACTAATGAAATTATTTCATATGCAATCGTAGTTTCTTTTGTATGATGGACTTTATTAACAGCAGTCAATAATACAGCTCAATCTTAGAAACAACAAGCAAGTCATTCCCACCAAAACGTAATGTTAAGTACCAAAAACCCCTCATATACATTCAGCAGAGAATCACAATTGCACAACAACCAAACATGAATTATAGTCATGTTGAATCAAGGAATGGTGTACATACAGTACTTAAAGGCGGATCCAGCAGCAGTAGAAATGGTAGAATGGGCAAACAGTGACGCATGACATCCCATTTAGCATCATCCCATTTAGTGTTGTACATCTTATCAAGAAAAGCTGCACATATTGAAATTTCTGCTATTATTGTAATCACATCCATAATTTATCAAATTAACTATTTACTGATCAAATCAACACTGCTATCCATCACAGATATTCTTCATTCTTCTTCAAACGGGAGAAATCTCAGGCTTTACATGATAAAGCAGATGTATTTAAACAAACACACTTGTCATGACAGTGGTAATAGAGTAGTTTAACACAAATGTAAAAATCAAGGAATTGTGAGCTTTACTCTTCAGATGAGTGACTTGCTGTTGATCTGCTGTTTCGTATCGAGAATTGAGTCTGTGCAACTGAAGTATGGCACAGAAGGGAGCAGAGAGTTTTGTACAAAAGCAAAAAGTACAAAGGAATAATGCCCTATCCAACGAGAAACTGCAAACACAAACCTGTCATCAAAGATTCTTCTTCTACTCATCAAAGTAGCTTCATGTTTTTTATGATTCACAAAACAAAACATACAACAATTTCATATGTACACACCACTTCAAGTCTCCTCAAATTCAAAAATCAGGAACAAAAAACAGTTAGAGAAATCCTGCACACTGTCAATCATCAAAAACATTGGTTATGTGTTTTTATCATGCTGGCTTATTTATGCAAATTGGAATATCAGTCAGTGTGTGATCTTTTATAGTCCTTCTCTTTTGGTGAAGAGACTATAATGGTATGTAGAAAAACAGCAAGACTGCCCCTTGGATACACATGTAAGGATTCATGTCCATTTCACGTCCCTATGACAAAGTCCGGAGACAAAGACAGACTTTTACTCATACAGTAAACATATGCATAGAAAAAAGGGAAACATCACCCTCCTATTATATCAACTATTCTTTTTAAATATTTGAATGAATGGTAAAGTGTTGACCTGGGAAAAGCAGATCATTTAGTTAAATTATCATATGGACTAAGGGCTCAAGACAAAGCTCCTCTTTTATTTGGAAATCAGTGGATCTAATCACGGCTGCCATCCATCTTGGCCCCTGGCTGTACCTATGATACGGTTATTGATATAATATTGTGAAAAAGAAAATCTAACCCTCACATAATTTTCTTCACTCACAAAGATGAGCTTTGGCCCAACTCTACGTCTCCCTCTAAAGCTACACCATCCCATTAGACGATAATGCGCACTACCGTATGAGGACAAGCCAGCTTTCACATGACTTATACAATCAATGTACAAGTTGGAACTTTGGGCACAACTGTAATTAGTGGATAGAAAAGAGCTGGGAAAGCCGACACCTTCTGGTCTCTGGCTGAGCCATGATCCCTGCTCGGTGCTACAGTGTCAGAACTTTGTTGTCACTGTGGACCAATATATAGACCGATATTAAGTACCAATATCCATCTCTTTGCACCTCAAAGGAGACACAGAGTTTACATCAGTGACTGGTTGTCTGAAACACTGACGTGAATGGTTTGCTTTCCCCACCCCACTGGACAAACTGAACTGACTCTTTACACTGTAAGGAAATGAATCAAGTACAGAACATTGGCAGGCAGGGCAAAAAGAGAGACTGGGAAAGAGAATGGATGATGGAGAGGATGATAGAGAGAAAGAGACAGAAGTAGGTGGCATGTTGTCTCGCCTTGGACATTTGGTGGTGGGGCGGGTCGTTGCGGTCAGCTCTGGGATCTGCCTCAGGACCTGGCTGTGGCCTCAGCAGGTTCACTTCTCTCTGTAGTACAGCAGGTACATCTTCAGAGGCTCGGGCAGTGGAAGGCCCAGTATCCTCTCTCTGAGGACGTTCACCGCTGGCTGTGGTCGGAGCAGCTCCCCCGTCTCCGTCTCCTTCTCCTCCTCCTGCTCCTCCTCCTCCTCTTCGTCCTCCTCCTCCACTGTCTCCTCCTCTTCCACCACTCCTCCGGCTCCTCTCCCTGGCCTCCTGCTCCCTCTCAGATGCCGCCTCATATCCCTCTCTCCTACCTCTACCTCATCCTCTGCTCTTCCTCCCTGGTTATTGTTGCTGTCCAGAGGGGCAGGGCCGATACCGCTACTGGCCACCACTTGACGGGTGGCCAGGACCAGGGCATTGCAGTGGCGCCGGTGGACGCGGCGGCGTTTAAAGCGAGGGCCGTACTTATGCAGCCCCGCCACTGCCAGACCCCTGCCGACACTGAATGAGGAACCTCGGCCGCGTGACTGGCTGTCTGCTCCATCTGTGGTCACTCTGAGAGTGTGGCGGATGCAGATGCGAGCCAGCTCCTGTAACGTCCGTACCTCATACTTTGCTGCAAAAGAGAGAACCATGAAAAAACAGGAGAGAAAGAAAGGCAGTAAGAAGAACAAAGAGGGCAAAGACTACGTAAAGATTTAGACACACACTGTATGGATCAATATTCATGTTTAGTTATAGTTCCAGGGCTGGAAAATGGAGCCAACGCTGAAGTATCAGTTTATATATCTCAAACATTTAAATGATATTAAGGCTTAAAATGATCCATAATTAGGGGCGTGGCTGCTTGGTGTGACAGCTAGCCATGTCTGCTCAGCTTCACCTCAGCCAGTTCCAGACACTGATCTTCACTTATGACTGTGTTTGAGGCGCTGATGCCATTTGGACGTTGTTTAATGCAAATATCACACAAATAATATGGTGGACAACTGGACTGGAGCGGAGGGAGTCAGTGCTGTGCGATCAAACTCATGTGAATTATGTGAGGCAAAACTCCCTTTTCTTCATGTTCAAACACAGCTAGCTTGTTAGCCTTAACTAGCTTGGAGGCTTCTAGCTGGGGGGGGCTGTGTAACAAACTAACTAGGCTCACATCAGTCAGGAGTTAGGCAGAGTCGGGTTCTGCCAACATGGAAACAGCAGTACTGCACATTTTGAGCTTCATCCTGGCTCTTCAAAAATCTGTGGCTGACGTCACTGTGGCTCTGTCCACTGTTTCATCCAGTCAGTGATTGTATTTTAGAACTGAAACAAAAGTCAAAATGAGACTCACGTAGTGGGACAGTCTTGGGTTTGCCATTTGTGCTGTGTTTAGGGAGCATGAGAGGAGCAAAGGACACAGAGATGATCTTTTTGGTCTCCCAGCTGTTCAGCCCTGTGCGGGTGATCTTGGTCAACTGCAGAAAATACAGCAGGATGAAATCATAAGTCATTTTTTCCTTATACTTTTTGTTGTGTAGTATTTTAATCTTAGCCGATTTAATTCAGTTACTTCAACAAGCTACAAAGCTAACGAGATACTAACATTTTCAGACACTCAGAAATAACCATAATCACGCATGAATAAATATGTACAATAAGATGAGAGGCTATAAAAGGATGTGCAGTCACACTTTGTTTTAACCCTCCCCAAAATTTTGAGCACAAATTTGTTACCACTTGTTTGTGAAGATAATCCAGCCACCTGACAGGTGTGGCATATTAAGATGCTGATTAAACAGCATGATCAGAGTGCACAGGTGTTCCTTGGACTGGTCACAATGAAAGACGACGTAAGTAAAAGTAAGAATTGTTGTAGTATTTTCTGTAACCCACCACACAACCACAGAGTATTCAATCTGCTTCCTGTTTACACTGGCACGCACATGCCCAGTGTAACTGAGGCTCATGTGACATGCGTTTTCTGGTGAGTTGATATTTACAGGAATTCTTTTCTGAAATGTACTAAAACAGTCGTCTGGACAGAGATAGTTTTTGTTTTTAAACCCTGCTGTAAAACAGGTGTGAAGGTGTGGACCTGACCCTAACCCTGACCCGGACCCTAACCCTGACCCGGACCTGCTGTCCACACTGAGCCAGAGCATCCCAACATGCTCAACTGCTGACATGTGTGGTGAGTATGCAGGCCATGAAGAACTGCAATGCTTTCAGTTTCCAGTGGTGGATGAAGAGCAGGACAATGGGCCTGAGGATCTTGTCATGGTCTCTCATTTGAACTGCCATCCATAAAATGCACACAGCCATCATGGGGCACTCTGTCCATAATCCTGACATTAACAAAGCCCTCACCCACAAGGGGGCGCTGACGATGACAGACTGCAGCCCGCTCAGGAGCCGGCTGAAAACCACAAGCTTCCCTCGGACACCTCTTGGCAGTTCGTTGCATTAACTGTCCTGATGGCTGGTCTCAGACATCACTCATTCACATTTCACTAATAACATACAGCTACTTCACTTTACAGTGTATATTTCCAGAACTTATATATATTGCACTGTACATTTGTAAATACTTTAATTGGTCACTGAACACTTTAGATTGTCTACTTTATTATTTCTTTTATTGTCTACCTTACAATTTTATTTTGTATTTTATTTTATTTTTATATTCTATATTTTATCCTTATGTCTATCTTTATCTCTGGTTTACATTCTTGCTTGTACCGTGCCCGGAGCATCTGGCACAAAAACTATTTCCCCCCCGGGGATGAATAAAGTATTGTGAACCTGAATCGTGCGGGGGAGAAGCCTGGGCTTACCTGCTGACATCTGCTCTGCAGCATGCCAACCGCACACTCCCTCAAAACTGGTGGCATTGTGCTGTGTGGTAAAACTGCTCCACACTTTAGAGAGCTCCACACTTTAGAGAGGTCTTTTATTGTGACCAGTCCAAGGCAAACCTGTGCAATAATCGTGCTGTTCAATCAGCATCTCAATATGCCACACCTGTCAGGTGGATGGATTAACTGCCCAAAGGAAGAAGCGCTCACCAACACTGATTTTAAATCATCTGTGTCCAAAATTTGAGAGGAATAATTCATCTGTGTGCAGGAAAAGTCTCAGGTCCTTTACTCGCAAGCAAACACTAAAGTTCTAGGGTTATATTTTTGATTTATATGCCCGCAGGCAGAGGAGGATTAAGGTAGTCATGGGCCCCTAGGATATTTCTTAAGTGGGCCCCCCTTATGCATCATGCTCTCCCAGAAAAAATGTAATTTTGCACCATGTGTAACAGTGCAGGAGAAAATGTTGGCAAACATGATCCACACACACTCCAGTTAGCTGATGTGCCGCTGTCCCACCCTCCTCACTAGCTGGAGAAGATGACGCGTCGCGGTGGTGGTGGTCAACATCCTCCACCTCTGCATCTTCTTGACCCCGACAGCCAGCAGCCTTAAAACATCCTGTTAATTTGGGAATCTTTGCTAATAGTTCTCTGTCCCTTTTTTCTTTCTCCCGCTGCACTTTTCACTTCTGCGCCCCGCTGGGTTTTTTGTCAGACATTTTGCCGCTGCAAAATTTTGGTTGACAGGTAACGGCCGGTGATGCAGGTAGGTCAAATCGAATCGATGAGCGTGATTAGATGAGGTGACCCATGTCGGCCCAATCACTGCTGTTTTGTTTGTTTATTACCCCACCGACCAATAGAGGTCAATGAATTTTTCCATTAAAGTGTATTTAAATTTGTAAAAAACAATCTGACCAATCGAAGGACCCCTCCACACGTGGGGCCCGAGGCTGCAGCCCAGGGAAGCCTGTGCATTAATCCACGCATGTCTCCAGGGACAAATCCATGTAGAAACACATATCTGAACTTGGGGTTTATGATGCAGTATGTAGCTGTACGCAGTGTTTACAGAGTGCCTATAAATGACAGCTGCTGTAAGTGACACGTTTTGATTCAAATAAGTGAAATGGGTCTATATTCCAACAGTCGTCCCTGTTACAGAGTGTGTGGTCCTGTCTGCTTGATGAACACACAGAGAGCAAGATCCTCCTGTTCTTGAACCTACATCGACAATGGCGGAACAGGGAACGCTACCAATTCAAGCCCCCCAGTGAAGCTCCAACTACCCAATAGGCCAAGAGATGAAAAACACTTGAAGAAAAGAAAGAGGTAAAGAGAGCTGCCTCGAAAAACAGACCGGAAGTTAGCTAGAACGACGATGTTTCCAGCAGCTTGAAAGTCAATTGCAGATTTGAACTATGAGTTGAACTGAGTTTTGTGGGCAAAACACCAACCTTTTCCTCCAGAGGCATCACAAGGATGCCCCCCACCTTCAGCAGGTTCTTCATGTAATCCTCGTGTTCCTTCTGCACCCCGGCCCCACAGTACACCCTGTCATACTGACGGCTCTCTGGGGGAATCTCCAGACAGTTACCCACAACAAAGGACGGCTCACAGAACTCAAATCTGAAGAAAGACAGGAGCAAAGGAGAACAATGTACACAAGAGTGAAAGTGAACATCATTACTGACACATTTGGACACCTACTTGTCAAAGCTGTCGCTGGTTTTGATGAAGGAGTCAAGCTTCTGGTAGGCATATTCAATCACATCGGCATGTAACTCAATTCCATGATTCACTCCAAATGGTCCTGGAACAGTACACACACCACAATTCACACGTTTAAATGAGCCAGATTTCATCCACACACAGCCGTTTGTAGTGCCACGAGGATGTTAGGCTCAACACCAAACTCAGTGTTGACAGTGTTGTGTGTTATTCTGATCTACCTCACGGTAGCAGACTTACTCTGTATTAATGAAGACCCATCATCAGAAAGTCAGTAAAACACCTTGATAAACTTTCTTTTAATGAGACCTCTGTAGTTACACACCATTTTTTACTCAGAAGTCTGTGCATCCAAGGTTTATAATTCAGACAGATTTTACCTTTAGAAACTGCTCTTGTGTTCACAACTAAAATAAAGGAAGCACTCTAATGTTAGTTATTAGCTCTCAGGCACCCGAGTACATTTGAGAATTGTTGTGTCCATACTTGTCAACGTTAGCAGCAGATGTTTATGAAAAGAACTAACCATTGAACTAGTAACCACAGCATCCCACGTTTATGAAAGATATTATACTGACTAAACATGTCCAATTGTACAAATACAATAAACACAAACCAATACAGGCTACTACTTTATCACCAATGGAGAAAACATTGTGAAAGGCTGTCTGACAAATTCTTAATTATTTAGTCCTTCGTGTGAAGTGTTGCACTTTCTTTCACATTCTTTCTTCCTTTGTGTAAAAAAACTTTGTGTCCATGATTACTTGCATACAGAGTGGGGAAGTGAGATCCGGTCACAAGTGGTCACGCGAGATGATTTTGAAGATAGATTTTGAGACAGGCGTTGATGTCAGGTGTGAGCTGATGGGCTCAGAGCCCTCCACTGACCGGATATCACATAGGACGGTTGGATATACCAGGTCTGAGCAGGCTCCTAATTTGCTCATTTCATGGCTATTTTCTCTGCCTTTCACATTTCTATACAAAAATGAATCGTGAGCACAATTAGATGAAATGCCATGGTACAGTATAACGGCTGATGTGAATGTAGAATATGTACAGCATCCATATTTGGTGTCTTGATTATTTCTGACCTCATCACTCCCCCAAGAAAACACCAATCAGGACAGCAGGGAGAGCAGAGCATATTAACTTCCCCTGGAGGAAGGTAGGCTCACAGCCTGTTCTCTTCACACCTGCTCTTTATGGACATACTTACATACATCACTGGGAGAAACACACACAATAACTTTTCAAACAAACAAGCTGTCCTATCAATAAAAGCCATGAAAGGCCCCCCAAAAATAAGCTGAGTTGTTTCTCACCACTGTTGCCAGGTACTTGCTCACAGGAGAAGTGTTGGGTCTCTGTAGATACATTCATCAAGGAGTATGGTCTAGACCTGCTCAATGTGGAGAGTGTCATGAGAGGATCTTTGCTGTGAATTGGTGCTATACAAACAAAGACTGATTCATCGAGAAGCAGACAGGCTGGTACAGCAATGCTGCCACAGGCACCTTTTGCAAGATTTGTATTAATGCCGAATTTACAAGACTGCTCCTCCAATGATTTGCAATTTATCATGGCTGTTTCAAAAAGCTTTTGAAGTTTCTCCTCATACAGCAGCTGTCAAAATAATGCTATTTGCTAAGGGAGTGTGGGGATTTAATGGTTACTAATTCAGTGGTTGGATCAGTTCAAACAGTTGTTGCATCTTCCTCATCTTCTTCTTTCACAGAAAGTTTTTAGTTGAGTTGGCAGTCCTTCAATGTAGCCCAGGTATTGTGTGTGTACACTGCTAAAAGAATGTGGCCACACGCGCTCAGATCACCTCTGAATGTTCTCTGAGTGCTCAGGTCTCAACAGGTCCTCTATGTGTCTTGGATAAGTTCACACCTGTACTTAAGGCTGTCCACTTGTAATCAGATGTTGATGCCAGGTCTGAAGATGGCAAAGAGTCTACAGGTGGATGCCAGGGTTGAGGTGGGGCTTATGCTATGTGAACAGCAGCGTGGGTGGTGAACTTGAGTTGACAGCTTGAACTAGCTTGTAAGGAAGTAGACAGTATATTACTACTGGCCAATCAAGTGGCCTAAGTTGACTGCTGCTCTGTCCGTGGAAGCTATGACAAACAGTGGAATACTTGTAATCCTATCTTTGAAAAATTAACAAAATAAAAACTTAAAGCATCTAGGGCTGTCAAGATATAAGATTTTCCCTCAACGATTATTATGGTGAATTTATTAAACAATTTATCCTGATGTCTACAGAAAGTTTTTTCAAAATGTATTCAGTCAAATTCATCTTTAACTTTGATCACTGTGTGTTTTGTGTCATTTGTGCAAGAAAATGACACTTCAAATACTGGTGTAGGGAGGTCTCGAGAGAGTCTGTGGCCAGAACTGTATGAATACGCAGTAAAAGAAGAGTTGCACTTGATGAATCATGAAAAAGCACCCAGATGAACAGATAAAAAACAAAAAAGGTCCAAAAAGGGGGATTCACAGTAATGGTCTAGTTGAGTAGTTGTGAGAACTACACTGGCCTGCTGAGAGCCTTCATGCTGCCATGTATTTACTCTGAGATACAATAGAGATTAAGTGAGCCATGTACCCAGTATGAGGCCGACCATGGTGCTGAGGTAGCCAGTGCCGCTGCCAAGATTTAGGAAGGAAAGGCCGGGGTGGAGATCCAAAGCCTCCATCACCTCCGAGTAGATACACGGAGCAGACAGATGGATGTTTCCATGCCGCCATGCCAAGTCCTAAAAGCAACAAGAGTATTGTTAACCAGCTTTTCTTCTACCTAAAAATCCTTCAGCCTATCGAACATGATTAATAAGAAAAAATAACCTTTTCATCCATCAGCATTTTACTCCAAGACAACCGTAAATTTCTTTGGAGCCCATTTTACCTTGTAAGCATTATCCCGGTATTCATCCAGGTAGTAGTCAGCCCGGTCTATAGCTCGAAAAGCCCGCTCCACCAGATCTGAGCGGATGTAGTAAGCCTCCTTCAGGTTGTCAATCAAGTCATCATTGTCCTCACCGGCACTGACAGCTCCACCCATCCTGACTGAAGGCGAAAAGAACAGGAAGTTACTTCTACAGGAAGCACTGCTGGACGCTAAACTCTGCTGATGCACTATGTTACGCTGGGCTGACCCACCTGAGAAATTGAAATCGGCATTTTTAAACTTCCGACATTTTTTTTAAGTCTGTCTTTTTGTAATAACTTCAAATGTGCACAGCTTGGATCAACTCCTACTGGAGCTGGGCAACATGGACTTAAATATCGCAATATATTTAGGCTATATTGTAATACACAGTATATATATATATATATCTTGATATTCTGAAATCTCCTCAAAAGCCCTTCATCAATGCTAGGACTGGGCGAGAAAATCAACTATCACAATATTTTTGACAAAATATTTCACCGAACATTATTGTACTTTCACAAATATTAACACAATGAGATTTTTCATCAACAACCACCAGTAATGTGGATAAGATGACAACGTGTGGAAAGACAGAATTAGAGGTAGAACAGTGTCGTGAGTTCAGAAAATCTAAACCAGGAAAAACAACACTAATGTCATCATACTGCCTCAACACCTGAGGCCAGGTGTCAGCTCACACACAGCCAGCTCAGGACACACACACACACACACACACACACACACACACACACACGTGATGTGGCAGTCAAAAGTTGACTGAACTTTAAAAAAGTCTGCCACTTATCTCTTTGACAAAGTAAGCTAACCCAGCCAAATGTAGAGGCCGAGCTCAAGCTCCTGGCAGCAGGATGCAGCTGTAGGTGTGACTGCTGCTGCTGCTAACTGCTGCTGCTGCTAACTGCTGCTGCTGCTAACTGCGGCTCAGGGTGGCTGTGTTAGAACCAGCAGCAGAGGCTGAGGCCATGTCAGAGGACCAGAGGACCAGAGGCCACAGGCACACTGGTTCCTGACGGTAGGAACGAACGAAGCAGCCGGAGGGTTGGAACCCGGCAGACTGCACCTCCTGCCTCTGCTGCCGCTGAGCTGACACCAACAGGAAGTGGGAACAAAGCCTCAAAATGGAGATTTCGGGAACGAGAGTCCAGAATGAGACGTTGTTGCCCCTGAATATGCTCGCGAGCTGCCTCCACACGGTGTGCGGGCGCGCGGGCGGGCGGCGGCCACCAGAGGGCACTTTGAGCCTGCTCCAGCAGCCTCCGAGCTTCGGCAGGCTACATAACGTTCCGCACTTCAGCTGCCATTTGGTCCCGGGATCCATTCCCCGATCCATTAGCGTTTCCATCCCGTCCACACGTTTCATTTGCGTCGTTGTGAGTGAGACTCAGAAGCCACGCAGCAGCGTTCATTCCGGCGCACACAGCCTGCACGTTGTCGCGTTGCTATTTGCGCCACTTAGCCGATCCGGTTTCGGATAAACTAGCCTACAACTCGGCCTCTCTGGGTCGAGCAGTAACCCAGCGCACACAACTTCAGTAGATGTGACATATGTAACACACTGTCATGCGGTGGCAAGGTCAACACACAAATAGCCGCATGCTCGTCTTCGCTGGGAGAGAAGAAAGCTCGAGACGAGGCTTCCAGCAGCTAACGTTAACGGGACGCAGCGGTAGCGGCGGCGGCTGCTGCTGCCGCCGCCGCCGCTGCTGCCGCCCGGCCTCCACGGTGAGCCCGCACAGCTGCTCTCATGTAGCTACCTTGTAGAAATGTCCACTGGTGTTCGCTGCCTTGGCGTTTTCCGTATGTTCAGCCTTTTGTTGTTGAGAGATCCACTCAGAAACACGCCACTGCTGGATGTAAACATTCGGCCAGCTGACGCTCTGACGTCACACGTAATGTACGCAAAACAAGTGGCAGAGGACGGCGGTGTAACGTACGTGCTCCGCTCCGTCAGGCCCTTTGCGGGCGGAGGATGACTGCTCCCGGGCCACAGGTTCATCTGACACGAGGCTGGAGATCATTTGGATCACGTCGCACCAAACACCAGACATGTGGCATGTGTGTAGGCTACAATAGGCTTCACAAAACTGATGCCAATTATTATATTTTCCCCCTAAAAACCTTCCTGCTGAAAATTTAGCACACAGACATAGACATAACAACTGCAACACAGAAACATGAAATAACAGAGCGACTACAAGACTTCATTCATGGGAGTCCTCTTATGCTCCCTCTCAAATACTGAAAGTGTCTGCAGCCTTTTCCTTCCTCACATATTCAGTGTGAGCTGAAGAATGAGCAGGGCTGAATTTACCATTGACCCTCTGAATCCACCAGACATCATCACATCAGGTACATTCACATATCTGTCCACGCTAACTTCACATGTTCACAGTGAAAAAAGCTAATCAAATAATAATGTATCTCTTTGAATTTCAAAATCACACTTATTAATGTGTTTTTGCAAATTCATAGAGAAACAATGTTTCATTTTAAACTGAGTGTAAATCTTTCCAACACTTCTACAAAAGGACACATTTGATGCAAAATCTTTGACTTTGTTATTAATACACTTTTCATTTAGGATACACGACAAACCTTAGCCACTCTTTAAAGATTCTATAACCCGCTTGATATTAAGTAAGTATTATTCAAGACAGACCTTATGTCAATGACTTGCATTGTAAGCATTAAATAAGGTGATGCCATCTCCATTTCTTTGTCAGTGACTCTAGCCAGCATGAAATGTGTTATGTATCTATAGGGAGAATGAATTTAGATGGTGATGGTATGTTATTAAGCACATTTACTTGAATATTTAAGTACAATTTTGAGGCACTTGTACATTTGTACACATACTTGAGTATTTCTTTTTTCTTCTAGCCTACTTTAAACTTCTACTCCACTTCCACTACATTTTGGAGGCAAAGATTGTACTTTTTGCTCCAGTATGGTTATCGTTACTAGTTAATATGCAGATTACATGCTGCATTAGAGCAAAAGTATCAGATTTTTTTTAAAAAAGTGTAATTTATTTTATCTGTGATTGAATAATAAAAAAAAAACCCTGATTGCAAAAATCAGAAAAACACTGAATATCGGATCTGATAATCTGTAGACCCACAGTGTACGGTATATACTGTACATCCATGTGCATGCACTTTATCAGTAATTTACTTTGACAAGCATTCCTTCCATCAGATTTAGATGCAGAAAGGGTTTGTTTCTACACAACATTGTGATGATAGTGTCTGTCAGTACTCAGTACTAAGGTCAGGGCCATATAACCCTGAGATCCCTAACCCCTGTTGACCTTGTGTTGCTCGTACTGTCTCTAAATTCTTTACTTTTTTTGAAAATTCAAAATTGAAATAATGGAGGTCTTTCAGTAACATTTATATATGGGACCCCTCTTGAACCAGAGCCTCAAGATGACAAGACAAAGCAAAACTGAGTGTAAGGCTTCCATCATGTAAATTGGTGTGTGCCCTAGTGGTCCAAACTCCCAATTCAAATTTTGTATAAAACTGAAAGAAACTTTGTTCTCTGATATCTTAACTAAGAAGCCCACGGCACGAGTAAGGTTGATGATATCCATCCCTGAAATGTCCTGGCCTGTTGGCTCAATTGCTTGTCCATACACTGTGACACTTTGTTCTGTCTGTGGATTCCAAACAACTTTGAAACTGACATATCCCAACCACATCCATCTGTGAGAAACAAATACAGTGTACTCAAAAAACTTTAAACTAGCAGCAGCAGCGTACTTTAAAAATACATCATGTTAAAGTGGATCATGGATCAGTGATCGATGCTCTCAACCCAAAACTTCATACAAAACTGTGTTTGGGACCACACGATTGTCTTAGATACAATCAAAAAGAATGTAAACCTCCCAGTGACACCTGGTTGGACACCAGACTTAGACTGAAAAAGACTGACCGAGAGGACGGGTGGGGAAAGGACAGTCATGTAGCAACGCAGGAGAGAGAGTCAGGCATCAGCAGCAGGTGAAAACGGCCTATAGAGTCGGATTATTTTCACATCTTACTCTGTGAACTGAGGATTTATTTTGACCAAAGCAGAGGTGATTGTTGTAAGACAAACCAACACTGTTCTGGTGACTTTAATTTAGTTTATGTCCAGTTTGAATGAAGTGTATTTTACGACGAGGTGATTAAGCTTTCCTTGGTTCAGTAAAAGAGAGAAACTTGAATTCAGACGGTGTACAGTTGTACTTTTCTGTAAGGAAAATAGGTGTGAAAATATTTCCTGTCTTTACATTTTTTGTAAGATTATTTTCTTTAGTTACTGCGTACATCTCTCCCAGCTGAAACTACAGGGCTATCAGACTATCACCTGTTGAGCTACAAAGTGGTATTAGGAGACAGGACGGGCCGGGGCTAGCTGGTTAGCATGCTAATTTCAGTAGACATCTTTGACAGACAGAATGTCAACACTGTTGTTTCTTCACGCTCTGTTGATGATGTTAGTTGGTTTTTAGATTGTGAGAGTTTCTTAAAACTGGACACACTCTGTGTTTGAGTAAAAATAGCAGAGGAGTTGCATCTGTCAACTAAATTAGACAACAACTCACATTTTAAGATGATCATGTTACTAATCAAACAACAAGTACGTTGGCTTTAATATATTGCATGTGAACTACAAAATGAAAATCAGTTGAAGTTATTTTGATGAAATGAGAACACAGAAATGCATCACTGGGTCAGTGGCAGATATTTGTACATAACAGGAAATGCACCTAGTTTTGTGAGAAAATGAACTACGGTTTTGAAGAATTTCACACAATGTTCTGAGAATAAAGATTACCATTTGAGGATTGTCCCAAAGCAACTGAGAAAAACATAAAGACAAAAATCATGATTAGTGGGTCTTCAAACCATGTTGGTTCACTATATAGGCCACCAGATGTCAGTGGTGTTCAGCATAAATCTATATGTTAATCCCCCATTTTGTTCACCAGTAAGTAAGGAAGCGTGTGTTATATGACTGCTCGGTCATGCACATTCTGTGTCAACGTATATAATATACATTCCCTTTACATATTAACAAGCCCTGGTGTTATTGCAATGAAATATTCAGTCACACCCACATTTGTCTTTCTGCATTTACGAAGACCTTTATGACATGGTGTACTCCCTAGCCCCTTAATCTAACCCCATCTTTAAACCAATGATTTAAAAAGTACCCTTAAATCATACATGAGTAAAAGTAAAGATATGGTGTTAAAATACAAATAGTACTTGAGTAATTTATCTGGAGGGGGAATGCTGCACTGCTGTTTTGCTGTGAAGCACCAAATATTAAACTATGAACCTTCATCTGACTTTCTAACAGCATGAGGGTGAGAAGATAATGACATGATTTTTATTGTATGTATACACTGCATACTATTGGTTGACTAAGTATCAGATCTGCATTGAGCATTTTTCCGATTGCTGATCAAATAAATTCATTTCTAAAAAGCGCTACTTTGGCTCTGATGCAGCATGTAGATGCTGCAAAGTAACTAGTATCTAAAGTAATCATATAGTAGAAATTAAAATGACAATTTTACTTAAGTAAGGTTAGAGTACATTTCATCATTGCCTGAACCCAATTATAACCTTAACCCAGTTTTATACCTCAGACCCATCCCAAAGTGCACACAGGCCCCAGTGTCCTCAATTTGCAAAAATGTCCTCACTTCAGAGGTATAAAACACACACACACACACACACACACACACACAGAGAGAGAGCACAGATTCATAGTCAAACTTGTCTACAATTCTTTATTTGTGTTTTTCATAGAGAACATTTAGAATGGTTCATACCCCCACAATAACTGACATCACTTCTCTGGTTTATAACACTGACACAGGAACAGGGGAACATGTACACAAGTACACAAACACACAGTCACAAATGGGGCCCATCTACAGTGTTTTACTGCCCAAACAAAAAACCAAACCAAACATGAGACCCCGAGGACACACAGCCAAGGCCTGTCCCACTTTACAAAATGGTGCGGTAGCAAAGGAATGACCACATCTACAAAAGTAACAAAAATGACCATACAATCTATCGTTGTGGAAGTGTTTGTAATTTTGGAAGTTTTGTACTCTTTTAAAAGGATATCAATATCAATGCCTAGAAAATCACCAGTAAAAATAGCTTATCTCTGTAAAAATGTGCGAGCAGGACAACCCTTGGCTGTGGATTTTTTTTTCTTTGTCACAAACTTTTTTTAAAACCATTTTCGACTCGTTTCAATACAACAACAATAACACTGTTTCTTCTTAATACAAATATGTACAGAGACTTCCACGTGTTTCAAAATAATGCCCTGCACACTGACGCATTATCTAGAGATGATGTGAATGATGTTGCTCTTCAGATTCCTTCACAGAAACTGACCATGCAGTTTGGTACCTGAATTGACGGAATGAGATCACAGTTTCTTTCGCCTAACAAAAGCTTCTTGTTTTGTATCTCTCTCACAAAATGGCCTCTACCTGCATGTAAAAGACACACTGATCAATTTGTTTCTTGCACATAGTAATCTCCAAAAGTATTGGTTAAGAGATCCAGACCTATTGTTTCAACAGTATTTGAACCAGGTTTGCCAAGTGTAAACATACTATCTATTGAAATGAGTGGAGTGAGAAAGGCACACATGATAAGACCACACAGCTTGGAACTACAGTCGGGAGGAGGGGAGAAGGGGAGGCTTTTGGTTCTGCTTAGCTTGATGAAAAGTTCCACTTAAGTAGACATTTCTTTCTCATTAGTCTATGTGTGCATTCAAGTGTGACCATTCTGCTCTTGACAAGCATACGTTTGTAGCTCAGATGGAGTCAGGATGCAAAGGTGTGCCTCCCCCTCTTAAACACACTGCTGGATTTTGGTCTGGGCTGGTTTCCCTGAAAGTATTATCCTGTTCAATTCATTTTCATTCCAGGTGCCTAGGAAACTGGACCCTGACCAGTATTTTTTAATTTCCTTTGCTATTTAGAATAATAAAACTCCATCACTCAGTACTTTCATGTGAATTAGAAAACATACAGTGCGTGGGCACCAACAGTACCGACCGTAGGCTGTATTTTCTTTCTCAGCTGACATTTTTTGAAAATGCTATGCTTTCATGGCCTCAGTGTTATTCATTTACATACTTCAGTAGACAGTTTCATCAAGCAGTTTAAAAGGGGTCATGCCATATCAAATAAGTTGGGAGAATATTCACAGTCTTAACACTCTTGGGTAGTATTCTCGTGCATTTCAAGAGAGGAAGAATATGCTACTTTGTTAACCAAATGCATCAGAACTGTCTTTCCTGAGGAAAGGTTACACAAGACATGAAGAAGAGGGGTGAGGGGGGCTTTAAAAGTCATAAAAAGCTTTGACATTCTTTTGAGTGATGGACACATATTTATGCAACAAACGCCTCCTCCTAAAACAAGGGGGAGATTGTGTAGCCTGGCAAATCAATTTCCCACTCCCACACACTCATCTCATTTCACACGAGGCCTTGATCCAGCCGCTGCTATCGCCTCTAGCCTCAGCTGACTGGCTGACCTATGGCATTGCTCTGTTCTGCTTTAGCAGCTCTCCCCGGTCACCTGAGAACCAAACTCTGCTTCCTGTCAATCTCTTTTGGTTTTTGTTTGGAATAGAAAGTACTGCTGCCTTTTTCTACATTTTGAACAGCACGGGCTGAATCCCCTGAATCAAAGAGATGTCTGACCTAACCATGCAGCATGTTTTCCATGTGAACAGCAACAAACAGGTGTGACAATGCTTTGTACTGTAATGTGCCCTCCACTGGCGGTGTATTCTTGCTATTGCTTGTGATCTACTGGGGTTCTTACAAGTCGATACTCAATGCTGGCATTTTCAACGATTATTCAGAAAGTGCACAAAGGAGTTTCATTCTACATTGGCTAAAAGCACATTTACAACATGCCTTTGACATCAGAGTTACACAAGGGTATAATACTGTACACCACAGTCGCTGAAACAGATCACTCAGAGGCAGGTTACTCTTCCGTCTCCTACTTGCTTGCTTCAACATTAGATAGAGAGAATGGGCCCACAGCAAGCAGGCCTTACCATTAACAATAAAGTAACTGCACAATGTGGCCAAACACTATGTGCAGAACATTATTCAGAGGCATCATCTTTTTTTTTTCTATACATGAACTCACATGACACTTAGGAACAAAGAGCCAACAATCTAGTTTCAAATTGACAGTCATTTCTCAGGTTCAGTATTACAACACACAGTAGATGTTTTTGACATTTCTGGATCAAGGACAGACAAATAAAGGAAAGGAAAAAAAGGAAACCCATGAAAACGCTTCCAAAATATTGTCCTGTATCATCAATGCCTACTTTGCCTTCAGCTTGACTGAATTGTATGTTTAAAGCCACAGTTCAACAGGTCTTAGTGGTATTAAATAAGGTGTAACTGCCTTCTATTGATAACGCCCTTCACATCTCTTCTAGACAACTAGTCATCCTTCGATAAGGTAATACAAGAGATGAAGAGCAAGTCAACAATTACACTGGAAAAATATATGTATGTTTATATTCATATATATAGCATCTTTAAAATCTATTTATACAGAATGTATATATAGCGTACTAATGGCCATCTTGGCAGAGAAATAAAGGCATCTGAAACAATCACCACTCTCTTGATGCCTTGGTCTTCCCAGGACCAGACACTGTTACATTGCAGAAATGCGAAGAATCAGGAAAGAAAGTGAGTTCATTTTTTTTAGTGGCACTTTGTGCATCAAAATTTTTTAATCTAGAATAAGGCTACAAGGGTGTGTATGTTTATCTGATATCTGTTTGTCAAAGGAAGCCATCCTACAGTATCCTCAAGGTTTGGATATGTCACTGTGTGTGTGTGTGTGCGTGTGTGTGTGTGTGCGTGTGTGTGTGTGTGTGTGTGTGCGTGCGTGTGTGTGTGTTTTAGAGCCATACATCCAGCCTAAACCCACAGCTGGAACAGAGCTCTATACTGTATATGTACCATTGTACTGATGAAAAGAATAAATAAGAAAAAGGTCAAAGCATCACTCAGTCATCTATGGTACATCACAGAGGTTTTGGATGAGCCAGTGCTGGCCGCTACAAAGCGCTTGGGAGAGGTAACATTTTTTAACTCTATGTTATTTTTATTTTTTTAAACTTTTCTTGGTTTTCTTTTACCTGACAAAAGCAAACACACACCAGACCAGATAGCAACAGAACAGTGATTGCTTTTGTTGGGTTGTTTTTTTTTTTTGTCTTTACAATCAGCTGCTGGTATGTCTATTTATGAGCCTAAGTAATCAAACAGTATTTGTATTGATTTTGTTTCTTTATTTAAATATTAGCTTTAAGACTACTCAGACTCAACTGTCACATCACGCACATAAATAACAAAATAAATATACAGCCATATCAGTCAATTTCTTTCATATTAAATAAATAATAAATACATACTTTCTTTTTTCTCAGCAGTGAGTTTCTGAATGTAGCGGCAAGAGAAAGAACGTCAACAAAAAAGGAGAAGAAAGAACCCAAAAAATAACTTTTTTTGCAAAATTATCAAATGTTTTTGTCAGTTATAAAACATCTGCACTTAAAAAAGATTTTTTAAAAGTCCACAAAACAAAATATGCCTTGTCAGTTATCTCTTAAATTCTTAAAATATTGACACAAGACATCGCTTTGACCATGAAAATCAGTAAAGATGCATTTTTTGTGTGTTACAAAACAAAATTAATAAATAGATTGCTCCAAATAAATAAACCTCAATAACATAAATGGCAATAAGTTACATTTGAAAAGTTCACAGGTTTAAATAATTCATATATAACAATAATTATTGTACCACAAAACTATTCATGGAAATGAAGTGCAGTTCCTATGTTGATAAATACTATTGATATGACTAACTGAATCTGAAATGTGCACACTATTACTATCATCAATTCAGTTTTAAAAAAAGGAACAAAAGGATTTATCTGCTGCTTTCAAATCATGATATCAGCTGTCCCAAAAAATAAAAACCCTACACTGTTCCTGGATCTGTCTCATGACCTTGCTTGAAGTTTTTTTCCTCTCACTGAACTGAGTCAACATTGCACTGTTGACGTCTTTGCTGCAGTAATAAAGCAAACACAAATTCAGTTTAGTGCATGCTTCATATTGCCGGTGTGTGTGTCGTCATTCTGGAGCCGGTGAACGCACACGCTCGCCACAGTGCATGCTACAGGACGGCAGCGTCTGAGAGTCTTCACGTCCAGCTCATCTGTGTCCTCTTCATGTCGCCTACACACTGTAAGCAGTCGTGTTCGTGTCCCTCCACATTTCAGTCTATGTGGAGTGCAAAAATCTGATCATCCGTGCAACAGTGAGACGCTCTTCAGTGCAGGACGCCAGAGAGACAACAGGTAACATACAGCACATTAAACCCCAGATCCAGTCTCTTTTCCATCCATCCTGGCTGAAGGATCGTTTCCTCCTCCTAATCCCAGCATGGGGAGGATTTTGGTCCACGTCACTTTTCTTCTAACAGAGTGCTCCCTGGGTTGATTTTTTTTTAAGTTGCCATTTATTTAAATAACCTGAATTCCCTTTTTGTTTTTGAATCATATTTCAATATATTGTGGAGTATTTCAACATCTCTCCTTCATCTCCACCTCCTTCACGCTCCTGTGCTTCAGGACAGTTTGCGTGCATTCCGTGTGTGTGTGTGTGTGTGTGTGTGTGTGTGGTGTGTGTATGTGAGTGTGTGTGTGTGTGTGGTGTGTGTGTGTGTGTGTGTGTGTGTGTGCTGAGCCTCAGACTTTGATGCCCTTCACAGCTTTGTTGATGCTCTCCAACAGAGCCTTGTTCTCAGGGGTTTGGAAGCAGTCCTTGTTGGTGTACATGTCAGTCAGGGTGCTTACGTAGCTGTCGAAGTTCTGCTCGGTGATTGGCTCCTGCTGTGGTACAAACAACAACCAATTTCAGCTGAGAAGAGCAAGGAAGGATTCACCTCAGAGCAAATGCATGAAATCAATCAAAAAGGTGTGTGTGAGCAGGTGTGTGTATGTAGACAACAACTCACCATGTGTGGCAGGCGAATATTAGCCAGGCTGCGGATCAGAGCACGGCTTAGACCCGACAGCTCCATGAACAGAGCTTCGTTTTGCTCCTCGATCATCTTGTTCTCATGCTCAATGCTCTTCAGGTTCTTTTCCATGGATGAGATCTGCAATACATAGCAACAACATTTCTATAATGGCACCACTGTCGGCCGGACAAATTCATACTTAGAGAGATTTAAAGAGTAAGTCTGGTGATACTACTTTTAACACCCGCCAGCCTCATCTGGTCATGTGTGAGACACCTACTGAAGCACAAACTGCCACAGAAGAAGTTCTGAGGACCTTGCCAGGAGTTTAAATGTCTATCTTCTTTCTTTTTTCCCTTCTTTTTTACTATTTATAATCCCGCAATGGGAAATTCTTTTTTCCACTCACATTACACACACAGGCGCGGCCACACACACACACACACACACACACACATGCAATGTATAGAGGAGATGAGTGAAGGGGCAGCCACACATGCTACAGCGTCCAACGAGCAGCGCTAGGGGTCAGTGTCTTGCTCAAGGGCACCTCGACAATGCCCAGGATGTGAACTAGCATTCTCCAACTACTAGTCCACATCATACTAATACTTCATAGACTAATACTTCATCATGCTACCTGTCTGTGAGAGAGATTTGTCGGCACAATAGCGTCCCAACCGTGCACGATGGAGTCACAGAACTTTACAGGTGTGCACGTGAGATCAAATGATAGACGAGGTCAAAGATGGCTGTGGTCCAACCAACTTGACCTCGGCTAGCCATGAGCTGTGTGATCAGCTTCACCTCAGCTAATTCAAGTTACTGATCTTCACCTCTCGGCCATGTTTGTGGTGTTGATGCCTTTTGGATATTGTCCAATGCAAATATCATACAATTATTATGGCTTGCTGTGCGGTTAATTGGACTAACGGACTGGAGCAAAGGGACAGACACCGGTGTAGTCAATCAACGAGCAACCCTGTTAGCGCTAACCGGTGGACAGCTGCTGGACCCGGCAGGCTGAGGAGACAGCTGTGGGCAGAGCCTGGAGATTGTGGAGGAATAAACACCATGAGTCAAGGAGTTTGTTTTTGAAATATTTATAGGATAAAATGTTAATTAATCTTCACTTTCGCTTCTCACCCCGTCTGCCTTTAATGATAATGTAGGCTATTGTATGTCTCCCTATTTGACCAGTTGTCGTTAGCTATCCTGCAGCTAATGTACGGCAGGGTATTCCCTCTGTGTAGGGCGACTGAAACTGCAGCCAGTCTCAGGCGAGTACCCTCTCATGTAATGCTGTCGTACTGACTGCAGGGGTTAGAAGCGTTGCAATCCCATTGCAAGGTGTGTCTCTAGTTCCACCAAAAATGAATAGATCACACTTGGCAGGATTTTAAGTGTTAGTGAATGTGTGTATCAAATCCTGATATATGTTATTTCTCTGTGCCATAGAGCTCCACTGTTGTTCAAAAACTATTACAAAAACGTGAATGACACATGTGACTCAGTCCCACATACACTGTGTTGCTGCCAGTGGACTGGATTGTGGAATGGAAATGTGGTTTAATCCGCAGCTAAAAATAGTCCCCAACTAATACACAAATGATTTTCCTCTGTTTGAGGAGTAACATTTGCTGAATAATACAGTGGACAGGTTATAGATTCACAGAAAACAAAAATAGAAAAAACACACACCTGAGTCTGCAGGTTGACCATGTCAGCCTCCATTTCATTGTTGGAATCGTTGAGGTCGTTAATCTCTTTATTGAGCTGCTTGATGTCCTCATCATTGTCCAAAACTGAAGGAGAAAAGCCAGATACATTAGAGTTGAAAAGAGCATCTTGTGCCTCAATGTGTCAGTGGCCCTTTGTGCATTTTCCATCTTTTTTTATACTATTTCTATTCACATGATGTTGTACTGAGTTGTGGGCATATTCTGAATCCCAAACCTTCAAGAACCTGGACATGATTCCATACCTGACTCAATATTCACTACTACAGCAAAACGATTTGTTCCTGTATTGTTCGGTCACATGTAAGTTCCCATTTAAGTTTTACCTTTGCGATTTTTTCTTTGTTGAAACACTTTCAAATGCTCTATTTAATTTAGTTTTCTCAAAACAATGGTATGGTTTATGCACACACACACACACACACATCTGTGTATACACATGCCAACACACAAACTGATCTATGCATTTGTTTGTGATCTTACCATCACTGGCTCTGAACTTGGTGCTCAGGTAGTCCTCTGTGGAGAACTTTGCCTTCTTCTTGGCGTACAAGGCTCTGGGGCATCCTGAGAGGCTGAGACACAAGTGACACACAGAGGGGACTCACTGAACTGTTCTTCAGAGGAGAACAGTATTTTAGGCTAATCCAGAAGTTAGTATCACCCTGCTAATCTTCACAGATGAACACCACATTTATGATTTTTGAAACATAAGTAAAAAGCTAATGTTAGGCTATAAATAGATGACATCACGGTCACATGACTTAAACGTCACCACTACAAAGCGTCTTACTACACAATTACTATGCAGGTTTTCTATAAACTGATCAATGTACGAGTTGTAAAGTTAGAGCCACAATAGTTTGTAACAGAAGAAGCATTTGTTTATACGTTTCTGTTTCCGTCAGTTTAAAAGGAGACACACCATGTTCAGAAGTGAAGTGCTGGTCAGAATGGTCTTCAGCCTCTGACAGAGCCTGGTTGGCTTTTTTCTGTGCTTCAGGTCTATAAGCCCTGACATACCATGTGGACAGTTGGCTGTCAGCCTATGTCGGGCCTTTGGTGAGCGTCTGCGGCTCTAAGTTTTGCTGTAAGTTTCGCACCGTTGACACCAGCAGGCTGCTGTTGGTGACTTTTTGGCCGACTGAGTAGGTAGAATCAGCAGTGGACACGTTAGTGAGAGAAATGACTCTGATTGGCTGTTCAGCTAACAGAATAAGTGCATGAGAAGTTAAACAGGAAAAGAAAGTCCCTATAGCCTGTTGCTGTAGTATCCATGATTTCACCCATTTAGCACCATTTCTCCCCCCCCTTTGCCAGTGACATTTGCAACTTTTTATCAGAAATATCCTTGATTAGAAGAAGATAAAAAATGGTGCTTGATCATAGCAGTGGTTTAAATATCTGCCGGTCTTCAGCTTTCTGTTTTTGAATGATGAATACAGACGACCACCACCTGGTGGTACGAAGTGTTCCTCGCTCACTCACTTGGCCGTCAGCTGTAGTCTTTGTGGAGAGTTTAAGTGCAGCTTTTCGGCCGACACACAGAGAAAGTGAGAGGACGCAAAAGTCGTCTTTTGTTGCTGCTAGTTCTTTGATGTGGGTTTGATGTGTCTGGGCCCTAAAAGCTATGCTAACCATCTCCTGGCTTTAGCTCCATGATAACATAAACCATGAGGGTGGTATTGATATGGTCATCAACAAGGGGTGTAAGAAAATGTTGAACCATTTCTTTAAATTGAACATGTTCAAGCAAAGTCCCGTTCCTCTGTCAAACCAAGTCTAAATTCACACAATCATTTTCTCACCCTCATTGAGTTGAAATGAAGGAACAGCTGTCTGCATGCAGTTTACCTGCGGTGTGTGAGGAAGCTTCCGTTGGCGTGTCCGGAGCCGTCACAACCTGGGGTGGGACAAGTAGGCCCCTCTGTCTTGAAGGCCTTCCAGTTGAAGGGTGTGCCATTAAGAAGCCCCTCCTTCTGTCTGCGGGCCGCCAGCGGACACCCGTAGGCACTACGGTGTGTAGCGTACTTCCCACTAATGTGACCCAGGCTGTCACAGCCCGGCACCGGGCATCTGCAGGGAGCAAAGGCAAAGCAGGAAACAAGACAAAGACAAGAGGAGAGGAGAGTGGTGCAGCAGGACAGGCAGAAGAAGTAGTGTTGAAGGCAGGCAGGCAGGCAGGCAGCAGGGGAAGAAATAAAGAGAGAGGGCACAACGGTTAGACGAGGAGGATCCAAAAATATCAACTGGAGAGAAAGTTGAGAAAATTAGAGATTTCAGTTATATACTTTCTCTACGGGGCCAAATTTGTTTTCTGTGTTGACATTTTATTTATGTATGAAAAATATTACTGATGCAAGAGCTATTAAAGTTTAACACATGATGTTATCAAGATGCTCTTATAGTAACTGTTTTGTGCACAAATGCAAAATGAAGCCCATGTAATTCTTCTGTATGGACAATCTACGCTACGATACTCTACCGTCAACTACATTCAGAATCAGTATCTGCAGTGTATTTTCCCATCAGCCTGACTGTTTGATTCAAGTATGGGGGCAGGTCACTACCTTTGCATATGATTCAAAGTGACTTTCCTCTCTCTCTCTCTCTCTCTCTCTCTCTCTCTCTCTCTCTCTCTCTCTCTCTCTCTCTCTCTCTCTCTCTCTCTTGCTTTTTTTTAAATTGCATTTTACTTTTACCATCAGTCTCACTAAAAGCAGACATTATGGCTTTCTGAGCGGTACGAACTTTAAAAGCTCGGAGTCCTCCTGGTTGTCCTTGGTAGGAGTTTTAATTCCACTTTTCTTGGCACGCGGGCACCCAGAGAGACTGAAAACAGAAAGTATGGAGTTGATAACATAGGGTTGAAAAAAAGTCTCGTAAAGTGATTGCTTGATAAAGGGAGAGAACAATATAAGGAAGAATAATTTCACAGAGGTTGTCCAACCAAATTACACACCAAATCAACTCAAAACGCCTAGTATGGCCGTAAATAGGATAATGGAAGGGTGTGGAAATGTGTAAGTATGTGATCCCTGACTAATTCTACCATGGACTGTCACTAGGCCTCTCTGACTGACTGTGTGGATGTGCTTTGGTGAGTGAATGTGTGTTTGTGTTTGTCACCTTCTGTGGGAGGCGTAGTTTCCTGTGATGTGACCTGAGCCGTCACATCCTGGAGTGGGGCATCTGGGGAAGTGCAGAGGAACGTTGAATAGTTAATACAAGGTTAGAAGAAAACAGAATGCTGTTTCAGAGGTTTCACAGAGGTACGTCTTCAGGAAAATGCCATTATGCAGATGAGATAAAGTCAGTTCATTCTTGTGAGTGTTGTTTTGTTTCCAATTCACTCAAGCTCTTTGCCATTTAAATTGCCATTCTTGTCTATGGTGGGTTGTGAAAAGCTTAATCTCTAGTAAAAAACTATGTTTACAATGTAATTACATTTTCAGTTCACATTTACAAGAACTGGTTGAAGTGAAAGCAAGCATAGTCCAAGCCAGATTAAGAAAAAAACACCATGACTGATGTAGCAGCAGCACAGGCAGCAGCCAGCAACAAAAGGCAGGTTCATTTCAGCAGAATGAAGCATTGTAGTGCTGGACAGTGTCCGTAGCAGTGCACTGAAGTGGCAGTGAAAAGACAGTGAAGGTGCAGAGCAGACATACTTGAGTTCAGGGGTGTGGGCCGCCATGAGGGACCGAAGGCTCTTATCAGCGAGAGGACACCCAGACAGACTGAGAGAGAGAAGAAAGAGTGAAGGAAAGGCAGAAGAAGAGAAGAATGAAACAGAGGGCAAGGAAAGCGAGTGTGAGGGGGATTGAAAGGAGAGAGGAGAAAGACGTGAGTGAAGGGAAATCAAGAATGCAAGGCATACCAAGGTCATTTAAGAAGAAGAGGACAGACGGCAAGAGGTAAATTACTGATGCATATCAAAGTCAATGATTGTCTTTGCTTCCTAGGCTCACACTACATTATTGCCTCTGGTATGTCAGGATCAAATACAATATTTGAATTAGTTGTGGGGTGTCCGCTTTGAACCCTCTCAGTCTAAACAGAACTAACATTTCATATAAGAGTTTCTAGCATACTCTATCGCCCAAGTATGTCTGCAATGGTGCATACCTGCGATGGGACGCATAATTTCCAGTGATGTGACCACTGCCATCACAGCCAGGTGTAGGGCAGCTGGAGAGGGTGTGGTGCATAGAGGAGAAAAGACAGGCAGACAGACAGACAGACAGACAGACGCAGAGTTAGACAGGGGACAGGAGGATTGAACCAGAACATTCTGCTGCAAGTTATCTTCAAGCCTTGGTTTTAGGCTTGCTAGCAGCGTGGGTATTTGGATGATCGGTCTTCAACTTTGGTCCGGACTAAAATATATCATGGATTGCCATGAAATTGTTTTAGAGACTTCTTGGTCCCTAGAAGATGAATTCTAATGATTTGATACTGTGACTTTTCCTGTAGTGTCAAGATGAGGTTGACATTTGTAGGAAGTACCAACACAACTATTGCATTAAATTCGATACTGACATTCATGTTGTCAGGAGCAATTGTAATAGCATTGCTGCGCCCTTTATTTTTGATATGGAGCCATCATTAGGCCAAAAATTGTATATTAGTTTTTTGTTTTTAGTGCTAATTTAAAAAAAACGCGGTTACCATTCTAAAACAACTAATTAACCACATTACGATGGTCAACATGGTAAACATTATGCCTACTTAACATCAACACGTTAGCATGGTCACTGTAAGCATTTTAGCATGCTGGTGTTAGCATTCAGCTCAAAGCACCGCAGCCTCACAGAGCCATGAGTGTGGCTACACAGTCTTTGTCGTGTTACTTACGAAAGCAACTCTTTCTTGCTATCCTTGGGCTGGAACTTGACCTTGAAGCTTGGGGTCGTAACCTCTCCTGGGTACTTCCTTTCCTCCAGACAGTCCTGCATGTCACAGTCCTCTGGGTCAGATGAGATGAACGACTGGCCTGTGTGCTCCATCTGTAAAACCAAGAAGAGGCAGACGTACTTTATTGACCTCCTTTTACAGAGGAATTCCGTTTCTTTCACTCTGTTGTTATTTATTTTACAAACACAGGCCTGAAACAGACACGCATGCAACAACATGCATTAACGGAGAGGTGTCAGAGCGGCGGGCTGGCCCGTTTCAGGCGCCTGGAACAGGTAAGGGTCCGGTGCCTTGCTCAAGGGTACCATGGCAGTGCTCAGGAGGTAAACTGGCATCAGTCCACACTCCAAATAGACTCACTCCTCACAAATTTGGCGATAATACTACTTTGGTTCTTTTTTACATTTCATTTGTACAAAAGGTGTAATGTGTAGGACTCAGGATCTGTGGGCAGAAATTCAATCTATTATTCTGAATTATGGTTTAATTAGTGTATAAACAACTGAAACTACAAAGCATTGTATTTGTTTTTTATTTTTTACCTGAGAATCAGCCCTTTATATCTACAGAGGTTGTGGAGTCCACCATGTTTTTAGAGCAGCCCAGAATGGTAAAGTTAAACACTGGCTCTAGTGAGGACATTTTGCGTTTTACATGTTTTAGCAGCCATCATAGGGGAGGGGAGACGAGGGGTGTTTAGTTGGTTGCAATCTGCCACCTCACCACTAGATGTCATTAAATCCTACACACTGGACCTTTAACTAATAATGACTTTTTTAGATCATTCATGATTTCTTGTTATGCTTTGTGTATTTGTATAGAAGCAAAGAAACTTTGCAAACCACCATGTGCACACAAGTCTCTACTCTCATCCCTTTTTATTCTTTTATAGACAAGTGATGCAGAGTGTCCTCATAAAAAATTTACACTCAAAGCCCTTTATATTTCTTTTGAAAAAGTTCAAAGGAGTACAAATTAGCATATGCCAAAGTCAGGATGGTGCAATGCACCTGACACACCACCTCTTTTACACAGTGCAATGTTTTAACTGTACAGTAACTCTCGCATTTCAGTGAAACAAATGAATAATAGAAAGAGGACGAGGGTACAGAAAATATGGCAAGGCGATTAGCGAAAGACAGAATGGTGTAAACATGTGTGTGTATCTATTCAAAGCCTCTGAGGAAATTTTGTCTGTTATTATTTATGTCGCAATACTTCCTCTGTGACTAATGTCACAGGAAATGCTGCATGTTTGGAACTTGAATGCACTGACCTCATCCATTTCCTCCTCCCTTTGGCGGTTGGGTTTGGTGTAATCCAGAGGTCCCTCCCACTCCTCCTGCTTGTAGCTGTGTAAGTTTGGTGATGTCATCCCGCTGCTCCCACTGTGATGAAGTGACGAAGAAGATGAGGAGGAAGGGTCTGGGGAGCGAACTCCAGGGCTGGTGCCGGACAGACTGCCCTCTCGTTTAATGGGCTTCTTCATACTCAGGTCCAGGGTGCCGTTCTCATCCACCTCAATGTCCATTTCCTGGAGAACACATCCGATATCATCTGCTTCTCATACAATCCAATCTTTGCTCAAAAGTTGCTTGAAGTAGATGAAAATATTGGTTCATGTGTATGTTTCCCTTTATGTATTTGTGCAATTTATCAGTTTTGTTTTGTTGTATCTGATCTCTTTATATTTTTCACTGTTTCTTTACATCAGGAGGCATTTCTGACTTGATTGATCTAATACTACAAGGCTCTACACACAGTTGGTGACTGGGAGAAAATGAATAGAGACACAAAGCTGACTAATGCAATATAATATAAATGGCTACTGCAGTCTCCTCTGCTTGTGAATATTCTCATTCATCCAGGTCATAGTTATCTCAAGGAAATTGAATCGAAAGCAACTGGATTTGGTTTTTGTCTTGAAGACGTTTCACCTCTCATCCGAGAGGCTTCATCAGTTCCTGCTCCCTTGACTAGGCTGAGACTAGTCCAGTCTCCTCTGGTGGACTTACTTGCGAGAGGCAGTCCTTATGATTGTGATTCATTTAATTACCGTCTTGAGCAGATTCAGTTGCTGTGCTACAAATACATCACGCACTTGCATTTTCCAAAATAACTTAATATAACCCACAATCACATTCAGGGAGGAATTTTGACTTAGACTATACTCAACTTTTATGTGGTGAATGATTAGATTTCTTCCTGTTTCCACCCTTCAACCTTTACCTGCTCGTAAACGTTCCCTCAGGCTTGTACTAAACATTTACACAATCATACACCTTTTGGGAGAACGCCACCTTCATTGCTTTAGTATGCTAGTAATGATAACTTATGTACTCTGCAAATACTTGCCAACAGCACCACCAGCATGGTACATCTCTCGTGCTCTATTATAGCGCTGGCAGGTGAACAGACACAGAAGGGCGAAGTGAGCCATGTTTTCAGCATTCATCTAAAATGGCGCTCATATCGGCTGGTCAAGGGCCAGGAAAATCAAAGGGTTAGGAGAAGAGGCGAAAAAAAGTGGGAACAGTTCCCAGAACCTGGCTGATGAGCTCAGTGTTCCAGTGTTTCAATATTGGATTTCAACTGCCTCCAACTCTGATTCCAGATCAGTCCCTGGTTGATGTGCACTGTAATTCTGCGCAGCTATGGCCTGCTCTTGAATCGGTGCCTTGCTGAACAACACCTTGCTCTTCTGTGCTGCCAGAGACATTAATCTTCACTTTTTATCTTCCTAAAACCATGTCAGGAAATCGAAAAATGATGAAGCAGTCACTTTCTCTCCTCTGTGAGGCAAACAGGCTTTTAAAAATCACAATATGGGGGAAAGTGGTGCTCCAATTACACCTCCTGTGCACAGAGAGGGGAAAGAGGAAGTGAGCGAGAGACAGAGAGGTATAGACAGAGACAGAAAGGGAATCAGTTAGACTTGCATAGGGAGGAAGAGAGGGAGATAAAAGAGGGTAAAAAGAGATGTGAAAGAAAATGAAAGAAAGTGTGGCGGGGGTGGAGAAAGAGAGTGGGAGATCTGTCCGACAGATAATGAAAAAAGGCTACCTGGTGGAAAAGTAATCCAGGGAACTGGCAGTCAGCCAAATTCAATAACAACATGAAAAGTGTGTGGGATGGAGGGATGAAAGGATGAAAGAGGGCGAGAAAGGTGATGCAACTGCATCTCAACAGCATCCTGTTGCTGTAAGCCAATGTCTCCTGATGATATATTCATGCAGTTTATGGGGGCACACACACTGCCTTCCCCTCTCATCCCACCTGCTGTGGCCTGCAATGTTTCAATCTGCACTACAATCAGCTAATAATCTCCTTCTCCAACTGCTACAATAAATACAATAATGACATCACCCACACAGGAACAATTCATTCCATATTTGTAAGAGCACCTAAGAACTGTTTGAGGGGGTATTTATTCCCATATTGTTGCTCTCTATTTACAGTCCTGGATAAGTGTTCATTAACATGAAGAGACATGGAAATGGATGATTGTGGTGTGTTTACTTTGTTTTGGGGTTTGGTGCTGAGGTTTTCAGGTTTCTCCCAGCAGCGTGTGGACAGGTTCAGGATGGCCGTGGCAGCCATGTGAGCGGCCTCAGCATCATGGGAGTAGTCATAGGCCAAGGAGGAGCTCTTCCCATAAGCGTGGAGACTGAGGCTGGGTGACGGTGACTTGGGGAATGAGGGCTTAGCTGTAGCAGGACACAAAGTCAACTTTAGGCCAGGTGATTATTCAAATAGGATACAGCAGACTGGAGGATACAGATGAGAAAGGTATATTGTACAACACTTTGTTGGGAGAGAGTTTAACAAAAAAAAAAGATGCACATTTTAAGAAAATATGCTTATTTTCTTTTTTATACAAAGCAATGTAACATGATAATATATAATATAATATATAGCAAGAGCCAGGAGCTGGTTTGTTTGCTTTAGTCCAAAGACAGGAAGCAGGTGGAAACAGGTAGCCTGGCTCTGTGAAAGGTAAGAAAATCTAGCAGCGCCTCTACAGTTCACTGGTTAACACGTTTTATCCTTTGTTTCATCTGTTCAAAAACCAAACTGTCAAAATGAGTTCAGCTTGGTTTTACAAGAGGTAAGGTGTTCTGTTTTGGCCAGGAAGACTCTGTCCCCTGTCAAGAAATAGGCCGGCACACAACTCGCTGTAAAACCACAACTCAGATTACACAAACAGGATCATTAGTGAGCTTCAGAGATGGTGTTAGTCGGACTGAGTTACCTTTGGACAGAGGCATGCTAAGCTAAATCAGCCAAGTGCTAGCCCATAAAGCACAACTTGTTCTTTTTACACTTTGGTTTTAGCACAGATTTCTCCATTTGTACACATTATACAAACAATATATGTTAACCGTCTCCTGGCTGTAGCTTCATATTTAATGAACAGAGTGGTATCAAACCTACGATCTTACTTTATGGTAACATTTTATAATAACCATCATTAATACATGGTAAATGAATACCGTATTTCATCAATTAATCGCCAGGCCGCAAATAGCCGCCTGGTTCTTTTAAACGCCTGGGGTCAGCACCCTTCTTGCATATTAAACACCCACCCGAATAACCGCCGGGGCGATTATTTGCATTATTTTGGCAGAAGTAAACAGTTGGCACTTCCGTTTTCTGTCAAAATAAGAGAAGTGGCTAACGTTAGAAAAGGGTGCACCGTAATCTTACCGTAACCTGACTAACTCTTATTTTGACAAAAAACGGAAGTGTCAGAGAGAACGGCTCGCAGCGCGCCAATTTAACGCCCCACCTTCACACAGCGGAGGACAGGTCAACACGGAGGAGAACGGACAGCTAATGGACATAAATGATAAGGTAAGAAAGAAGAAAAAATCAAAAGTATGACGCTACATGACAGTTACTGTGTTACTGTGTCGTTTTGATGGTGGTGGGCTTTGTGTTTAATACAGTTTACAGTACTTCATACCACTTCTTTTAAGATATACACTGTTTTCTTCAAAAAAGAGTTTTAATGGTGTTAACTTTACAATACTTGGTAGCATGATTTTATGTTTGAACAAAGAGATCTGCTGTCATGTTGATGCCTTGGCTACCGATAGTTTAAATCCCGGTACATCTGGTTTGCACTGTTTGTATGTACAGATATGTGTACCTTATGCCTTACAGTGCTTTTGTACTAAAACTATGTTGGACAGTAACTGTCATCACAATAATGGCCTGGTGCAGGTCTGTGTAAAAATAAATAAAGGCCTGCAGCGAATAGCCGCCTGGTTCTTTTAAACGCCTGGGGTCAAAGTTGATTTTGCGTATTAAACACCCGGGCTATTAATTGGTGAAATATGGTAGTTAATGAACTGTTAACAAACACTGAAACTTCTTATAAACCATTTAGAAGTTGGAAAGGTTGATAAACATCAGTTGCAACTTTATAATCTGCATCCAAATAATGCTAACTGCTTAATAATTAGTTTATAAAACATCTCATTGTTCAAAAACTATTCATTTCCCATGGGTTATTATTATTAGTGATCGTTGTTAAAAAGTGTTACCAACTTGGTATTTTACCTAAAATGTTGAACTGTTCTTTTAATAAAACCACAAACAGTTGAGTGTATAAAAAGGAAGCCTTAACCGACACATCACATCCCAACCAGAACTACACAAAAGAAACCAGTGTGCCTCTCTTACTTTTGAAGGCTTTGGGTGAAGTTTCGCTGGTGGGCATCTTTGGAGCAAGCATGCGCTTCCCAAACACTTGAGCATCGAAGCTTGCATAATCGAAGGACACCTTGGAGTACTTCTCCAGTTCCCTGGCCAGGTTGGCGCGAGGTGTAGTTGGTGCCATGTTGGGCCTGTAGCTGCCATACTGAGGCATCTCCAGCTGCTTCACAAAGCACATGGGCCTGTGAGGAGAACGAGAGGACAGGGTCAGGGTGGGGCTGGTTGGGGGGTAAAGAGGGGTGCACTTTGGGATTAAGAAGAAATAAAGCAGGAAGTAGAATGGAATAGAACAGGCAGGGAGATGGTGTATAAAAGAGGACTGACACAATAAAGAGTCACACAATAAACATAAAAACAAATAGAGAGAAGAGAAAAAAGAGAATAAGAGAACAAGAGAATGAGAGAGGGAGGTAGAGTGACATAGAGAGAATAAAGATAGGGGCAACAGTGTACTTAGCAGGAGTGCAGCAGGATTAAAAGCTCTCTTATCAGTAGAGGGCACATTTGCATGTTGTACAGCATGGAATTTATGAGCTTTAAGCCCTCTCGTTTTCCTGGAGAGCCTGGGCTTTTGTCAGACCTGTTGGCGTAAATCCACTGATAGACCAGGGAGAGGCAGAGGGGCGGGGGAAGACAGAAAGACGAGAGGAGGAGAAGAAAAGAGTGGCAAAGAAAGAAGGGGGAGTGGTGAAAGAGGGAGGCAGGGTGGGGGTAGGGGAGAGAGGCAGGGGGAGTGCAATCACCCTCATCTTTTTCACTGAAGCCATGTCACAGTCTCTGGTCTCTAACCATACGCTCATTAATAAGCTACATGACCTGGCCTGTAGTCACGCTGCTGTCAGGGTGGCCTTCACACAGTTGCACACAAAATACAAGCTCCCATCTGGAGGAGGATTTTTATGACAGTAAAAAACTTTCTACCACTGATCACAGGGGATTTCTTCCTTTTCATTTATTCAACATGGATTCCTTTTAGAACATGGATTGCATAAGTAATTATTCAGGCCCATACATACCAGACAACCAAGCGCATTTTAATAACAATCTGAGAAGAGAAAAAAAGCAAGCCATGTTTTAATCCTTGATGCTTTGTCCGACCACTGATGAGGTATTCTTCATGGAAAGCAATTATTTTTCCTATCCCCTTGCAATGCCCCTACAACTTGCATAATTAGCTTATCAGCCGCATTATTAATTAAAATGCCAGTGAGGAAGAGCGCAGACTTAGCATAACATCCAGTGTCTGGCTTGTGTTAATTATCATTCTTCTGGCCATGATCATGGTGCCTGACCAGTTGGAGAGATGAATGGAGATAAGGAAATATCAGTGTTTGAGAGGACAGTATTGATTGAACAGCTGGACTGAATGCTTCAAGACTTTCTTGCTATATTGAGCCATTCAAAGGTTAGCTTTACCTCTCGTCAGAGGCACTATAACCAAGGTCAGGATTGTCTCTGTGGTTTCCGTTTCAGGTGGAAACTAGCAAATCTTGAGAAGGACTGAGCTGTGTGGGGCTCTGATTGGAGGAGACAGCTTTCATGTGGGGTAAACGTTCATTTTGCCAAGAATGCCATGTCCTTCACCATCGCATCTACGGACCCCGAAAACCAACAAATGGCATGAAAGTGTTATCACATAAGGTGAGAATACATTTGTTAAATAATTAAAATGCAGTGCAAAAGAAATTCAAAAAGCTTTATACTTTTTTTTATAACCTCCAATCAACTAGTTGACAAAAGAATAAAGAAACATTTTTTCTCAGAGATGGATGTGCCAATGTATGTCCAGGCCAGAATAGGAGAATATAACATCAGACTATGCAAGGACTCGGTGGTTAGCTAGCTGTCATGTATATACGAGCTAGCTGAAGCTAACTTTAACATATAACTACAGCACTGTGGGTAATGTAAATCATCCATATACTGCACACTGCTGCACATCACTGGATGCAATCTTATAACAGTAGCCAAAGCTTTTCAGCTGCAAAGCTAATGCTAACAATGTTAGTTAGCTGACACTATTGACATTATGAGAAACGTCTAGGATACAGCAGTTAAGTCCAAGACTTATTTCCAAGGCCCGTCTTGCTGCAGAGAAAAGAAGTGCTTGTAAAAAAGAAAGACCTTCTATTGTACCGATAGTACCAATCAAAGTTTCTCCTTAACTGTTTGATTTAGAGGTCATTAGAGGTCATTACTTTCTCACTTCAACTTAATATTCCAGCAACTAACACAGGTGATGGAAGATAATCTTATGGAGATAAACGTACAGTGCAAACAGCAAGTTACCATTGAAAGAGGGTTGTTTGCAGTATATTACATTTATAAAAGTCTTACTCTTCTTGGACCTGAGGTTAAAAGGAAAGTAAGGCTTTATATTTCTTTTTACACTCTATTATTAATATATTTTTTACCTGTCTGACAACCTTTTACTATCTTTTGTCACAATTGGGGCTCCATACTTATCAAATGTAATAAGGTTAAATTGTAAAAAAGAACACTTTAAAATGTTGTAAGTATACGATTGAAGACTTTTTTAATTACCAACCTCAACACTCTGTCATTGGGACATCCTTTGAGGAGCTCACTGCCTGGCTGAGAGAGGTGTGGCTTATCATGGCCCTTGGACAGCTTCTCTGCAGCAGCAATGGGGCATCCAGAAAGACTGGGGGATGAAGGAAGAGGAGGAAGAGGAATGTAAGCACAATGTAAATCTGCAAATACATAAAAGGAAATACACAACCTGTGCATAACACTGTCATCTGCAGTAACGCGCGTGTTCAAACACAAATACAGATCTACACAGATACTGTGACTATATGTCAATAACACATTTAGGAATACCTGCGGTGGGTGTTACGGTTGCTGTTAACATGGCCCTGACCGGTGCAGCCAGGAGTTGGACACTTCAACACATTCTCATGCATGGCTAGAACTGGAGAGAAGACAGAGTATACGCACGCGCGCGCACACACACACACACACACACACACACACACACACACACAATCTCAGTCAGAAAAATCCACAGTCTGATTAAAACAATTCAAAACATGTTTTCATGTAAGAGACTGTATGAAACTAATTGGGGCAGGGAGGGAGGTTGAATCTTATATTTCCTTTCATACAAAGCGATTGTCTAGTTTTGGTCCATCCCCAGATTCAAACAAAAACCAAAAACACTGATTTAAATCAGTCACCAGGAGTTATATATGTTTGAGGGTGGATGTCTGACTTTCCATCATAACTAAAACATTCAAAGGGGCATCTTCTCAGTGTCAACAGTGTGTCAAACAGTGTATTGTTCAATACTAAAGAGGAGTTATCACCGTTGGTAAATGGTTTAAGTCCAGATGGAGAGGGAGACAACTCAGTGTGGAACACACTCCTATATTTCTGTTTAAAATAACATCTAGCTCTGGAATTAGAAAAAATATACAGACCGTCCCCAGCTCACCCACTCTTCCCTACCGTTAGCAAAAAGAATGAAACAAAGCCCTCCCCGAAGCCCTCCTAATCATTTTTGTACAGTGCTTATTTCCATCTTCTAAGCAGCTGAGGAACACTCACTCTCCGGGGGGATCCTGTCCTTGTGCGGACAGCCTGACAGGCTGCGGTGATGGGGGTAAAGACCGGTCACGTGACCTGTCCCATCACACCCGGGGGTTGGACACTTGATCTCCCTCTTCTCAGGCCTACTGCTTTCTGGATGGAGAAGAACAGCAGAGTGGATAGTGATAGTAGGAGAGAAGGATGTGGAGAGGAGAAACAGAGTGATGAGAGGGATGGAGAAAAGGAAGGAAAGAAAAGAGCAGAAGGTGGGATGAATAAGGAGGACAAAAGCAAGTGGTTAATGCCATCAGACGGTCTGCTTGGCTGAGCATGAAATCTAGACATATTTCAGACAACTATAGAAAAGCAACACCATCTGTATCCGCCCCTCATGTCTTATGTATCTCTGTAAATGTGTTTGAAGCATTAGTCTAAATGTGATTTGTGTGTTTCTGTGAATGCTTTCAAGGATGAAATACTATCAAACTATACACTATATAAAATACTGGCGCTTATTTCAGCGTTAACATGAACAAAGTCGACCTACTTATCCTGTACGCTTTGATGATTTTCAACTCCCTTGCTACACCTGTCTGACATTTTCAAGGATCTTGGACAAAACAACACCTGAAAACACATCAGGAAAAAATCATGCCACTTTAATTTACACATAATTAATGACTTCTCTCTACTGCTATTGGAGGAAGGCCAGACACTATCGGTGGCACTGGAGAAAGGAAAAGGGAGCAAGAGGATGGTGTGATGCTCTATTGGCCTGCAAATTGAATGTTAACGAGACACACATCTCCTAATTAATGTTTAGCAGAACAGGAATGTCAGCGCAGGAAGAAGCTGAGGCCAAGGAGAGGGCAGCACTACCAGGCATGTAATCACACTACTGCTATACTATGAGGAGCATGATAAGTGGGCAGCGTGCCAACTGTCAAATCCAAGGCCTGAACACATGCAGCATGTAAACACTCCAGCAGTGAGTGTGGAACAACCTCTTTCTCTCCTCTGGCTCTCGGACATGTTGTCATCTCTCTTGTGTTCTCGCCCTCACTGTTGTCCCTTGTCGCTCTCTCTTCAAGCACTTCCTCTCAGCTCTTCAAGGAAGTCTATTCAGCTGGAACCACTTCATCAACATTACAGGGGAGAAGGGAGGATCCACACAGTGCTCTGTGACTCATCGCTCTCTTTAATTGGTACACTGTGTTTATTTGTGCACTCTGCACAAAGCTGTTAAGTTGAGCACAAAACACCTTGTGCTGGTTTAGAACATAACTTTCTGTACACTAATCTACATGTGGTCACACGTATGGCCCAATTATTTCTGTGGAAATTAAGATTCAGGTGGTTGAGTCCACCCCTCACTACGTACAATACACCTTTGGACAGATTTCTCACTTACTTTTCTTTTGTACTTTTGAGGGAACCATTGCTTTTCATTCATGTCATGATGGTACAACAATTAACTTCCAAAAAACTATACTTGATATTCTCTCAAAAACTGTAGAATATCAAGTACCATGGGACTCTTCCACTGACACATCTGGCTGAGTTGAGGTAAACTGTGCTCCGCTCATTTGCTTTTCCATTACCAGTTTTACTGCACTGTGAAACCATCAAGTGAACCACACCCAAAATGGAGCCTCTCTGGAGTGGGGCCAAAGCATGCCTGCCCTGCCCTGCCCTGCCCTGCCCTGCCTCCAAGTGGGCTGCAGCGGCATCTCACAAGCACCACCAACCCGACCCCCTTCTCTCCCTCAAACTAGCCTGTGTTGCAGGAGTGCCTATGTGTTTTCAGTTTTGTCTTCAGTGTGCTGGTTTGTCCTCTGCTGCTTCATAATGAAGGCTTTTAAATAACTTAATAATGGAAGACTTTTATTGTGAGGGATCTGAAATAATAAAACATGTTTTTAGCCTAATTAGTGGAGCTTTGACGAGCTATTCTTTGATAGAGCTGTGGGGAGAAAGAGAATTTACAGCCACTCCTTTGACCCCACTAGTAAAGACAAGCACATCATTTGTTAAAGACACACCTTCAAGGAGGTAGCCCAGTTTTCATGAAATACAAATCCCTACTGTGTTGGGCTGAGTCAAACCAAGTCAAGCTGGGTGAGCAAACGTGTAGGGGAAAGCCCCATCAGATGGTGGAGCATCCTTGAATTCATCACCAAAATGACAGTCCTGCTTGTAGCAGCATGACCATGTGATGCTAACGAAGCTTTAACAAAATAAATAAATGAAGTGGACTAAATGTTCCTGATGTATTGTCTACCACAAGCAACTTTCACGTCTTAATACATGTTGGAGCACTGCCCTCCCCTCTTCGTTTCCTCCCTCTGCCCTACCTTTGCCAAAGTAGCTCTTGCGGATAACGTCCAGGTGCTTGGGCCTGTCATCCATTGTGAAGTATCGCTGGTGGTGGATATCTGGGGCGCAAAGCAGTGCACTGGGCCCGGCTGGCTTCACCTGCTCTGCCTTCAAGGCGATGGCTTGCTCCAGCAGGCCCAGGTTCCCTCGGGTTATGTCAAACATCTCTGACTCGTCCGTCACCGTGGAACGTTGTGACAAGCTGTCTTCGTCATCATGCTCGTCATCCCCGTCCATGTCATCAAATTCTTTCTCCTCTGATTTATCTGACTGCACCTCGATAATGTCGGGAGAGGCTGAAGATGAGACTTTGTGGATTTTGTAGTTCTCACCTCTGATGTTGGGTAGGTAGTCCTCGAGTGGACTAGCCCTGTGGGAGCTATAGCTCAAAGGAGGACTGGCCTTGTAGTTTTGAAGCAGGCTATGCTTATGAGAGTCATATTTGTCAAGTGGACTGGCTCTGTTGGTGTTGTAGTTTCCAGGGGGACTGGCTCTGTGAGATTTGTAGTCCTCCAGAGGACTGGCTCTGTTGTCTTGAGCCTCAGTATGTATTCCCTGAGCTGCTGCAGTGCTGGTGATGGTGCGGATGGCAGTTGGCACATCAGAAATGGGCAAAATGTGGTACACCTCCTTGTGGTTGTCCTCAACTTTCTCCTCATCCTCCTCTTGTGCTGCTGGAGTGCTTCGCTGTGCTGGCACTATCATCTCTTCCTCTTCTTCCTCCTCCTCATCATCATCTTTGATCTGCTCATGGTGGACATCATCGGTCAGATCTGGCTGGTTCTCCTGACTTATGTGGTTGCTTCTGTCTGGGCACTCTCCTTGCTCTTCCTCCAACTCCACTTCAGTTACCTCCATCTGCAGAACAGATGACTCTTCCAAAACTTGAACTCTGTGTGTCACCTCCTCCTCTTCCCCCTCATTCATATCCCCCTCCTGCTCACTCTTTACTTCTTCGCCCTGTTCAGCTGCCAGCATGACAGCCTCCTCAGTCTCCATAGCAACAGGCTGCTGAGTGGCCACAGTTGGAGCACTGTTGTTGGAGACTCGGCCGAGGTGGAGGAGAGAGTTAGCCACCTCTTCGGTGCTCTGAGAGGGAGACTGACACTCATCTGCAGGTGGCGCTGCTCCGAGCTCAGGCTCAATGATCACACACTCCTCCTCTGTGGAAACAGAGATGAAGAGGTCAGAGCTGTGACACACAGGAAAACGTGAGTCATGCACTGAGCTAAAGCTGTTGTCAGCAATATCTTTATCATCACTGGCATCATTTCCCTGCTTGCTGTGTCATTCACTGTGCCCTCACAATGAAATCAAAACACCAGTCTCAAGATGGAAGGCAACCATTTGGGTATGCTATTGCTATTGAGTTGCATTATGGGAAATGTAGAATGCAGCTTGAACAATACAAGAGACTTAAAATGGATATATTGGACCCCGCTGCTTTCATTTTGACCATTCTTTTTTGAAACCCTGAGTTCCTCATATTGATGGAATCACTGGAGTACCCTTTCATCAAGAAATCATTGAATGTATGAAATGTCAGAAAAGTGTCAACTTTGAATACCTTGTATTGTCTGAGTAGGAGTAGAACCCGACAAAGATACAGTGTGGAGGAAGGCACTGCTGGAAGCATTGTATGTTTGGCATTTTTGCTTGTTGCATAAACTTAAACAATTGATCGGTGATAAAAATTGATGCAGCTGGCTAATCGAGTAGACATGTTTGAAAAGCTCTGTAGGTTTTTGCTCCATATGACAGAATGTCATTCAGTATGCAGGACAGGACAGAATCATGTTTGTTTTTTCTATAGAGGTATCAGTGTAAAGATGAGGTGGAAGTACAGAGTTTCTAATTACTTAGCCAGAGATAGGCTTGTATTTCGATTTAACTCTTTTAATTATGTATCTGTTTCTATTACAGAATTGTATTGTCTCCTTGGCAAAAAATCAACAAGAAAGCCATTTCCATTTGCAGGTTTGCCCCTCTTGTATTTGGATTGGGTCGGGTGAGAATGGGGGTTTGAGTGGGTTTGATGTATAATGTATCATAAATCTATATGACTGATGTTTCTGCGATAACATCGAAATCGGAGGTCATTAAAAAATGAAAAGCTCTCGAGTTTAGCTGTAGTGAACCTGTTCATGGACAAACATGACTGTGGCTAATATCAGCTGTTTTATCCAGCGTACCTTCAGTAGCTGCACATGTGTTCTCCTCCTTTTGATATGCCTCTTCTTCCCTCTCTTCCTCCTCTTTCTCCTGTGTCTCGTCCTCCTGCCCATATGTATGGCCATCCTGTGTCAGGTCTTCAGTCATCTCCTCTCCAGCCGCCTCCCTCTCCTCCTCCACCTCCTTGCTCTGTCCTGCTTCCTCCCCATCCTTGTCTTCCTCACCCTCAGCCTCGCTGCTGGCATCACTTTCTGCGCTGAAGCCCTCGTCCAGGGCCAGTTTCAGGGGGTGGGCCTTCCTCTTGGAGGCAGGCTGCTCTGTATCCTGCTCCTGCTCCTGCTCCTGCTCCTGCTCCTGCTCCTGCTCGGCCTCTGCTTCCTCTAGACGGCGCTTTCTAGCTATGGGGCAACCCAGAATGCTAATGGTGTGTTAAGAAAGACAGAGAGGGAGAACCAAAAAGAGAAAATACAGAAAAGGATCATTAATACCAACTGGGGTTGTAGTCACAAATACATTCTAAAGCAACATATAAAACCTCATCTTGTCCATGAGTGGCTGGAAGCAGCATAATGGAGGGTGTTTATGTGTTTTGATATGAAGAAGGATGGAGTGGTTCTTTCTGCATATACTACGAGTCAACAAATGTGGCCTGGGGGGGGCGCCATGCCGGCTCACTCAGACATCACAACCAATCTCAGCCAATTGACTGGAACGTTTAATGAACAACTTGTATGGAGAGGCGGGCGGGCGAGGCAGCAGAGGGTGAAATCCAATAAACTCCCTCTTACTCTCACCTGGGAGACGCCGAGGGAGATTGAGGGACGATCTATAAACAAAGTGCATCTGAAATTGCCTGCTGAATGAATACACATGTAAACAGATAGCTAATATCTGCCCCTCAATAAAGGGGAGTCACAAGTGAGTGAGCTGCCCCGAGTCTCACAAGGTCTCTGAAGACGGGCGATACAGATGAGAAGGGAGGGAGAATGATGCTCGAATCAAACCTGAAGAAACCACATTTCACTGCTGTCCACCGCAATGTTTCATATTTAGGTTTACATCTACAAGCTCTGGGAGTTAGCAGCTTTTTCACTTTCCTCACTTCGATTTGGTTATTAAAAAATACATAATTAATGTGCCTATTTTCAATCTTAGGGGTCATTCAGTATCCTTGAAACTTGTTCATATCATGATCACCTGAAATCTAATTTGATTTAATAACAAAAGATGAAATCAGTACAGTACAAGTCTCTTCTTAGCCTCTAATAGTTGTGATTATGACCTTATGTCTTGTGTATTTGTGTTCTTATGTTTTGCTCAAGAAACTGAGGAAATTCATTAAGTGATTGAAATGTTTTTTTTGAGGCACCAAGACACATTAAGGAAATTCAGAGCAATTTGGCTCTCTGACCTCTGAATGTTCATGTATGGGTTTTTCAGTTTATTTTTTACCTTGTTGATAGTATTGGTTTCACCGTCACACCTTATTTCCACTTATAAGAAATCATGAAAAACTTCTATTAAAAGTATTATTAAGCAGCAGGCTATATTTATGCTACCTTTTAAAATGTAGTTTACTCCTTTAAAAAGGTGAAACATGGTTTCCTCCACAAAACAGATGCTTGTGTGGCAGGGAGGACGAGGAGGACAGACAGACAGAGGGTGGGTTTTTAATCTGCCCTACCTTCTGTGTCTTGAGTATCTCCCACTGATATGGCCAGAGCCATTGCATCCAGGGGTGGGGCAGCTGGATGGGATGGATGGAGGTTAGAGATATGTTTAAGACACACTGCATTTTAGTCCTGTGCAGGAGCAATGATAACCACAGGCAATAAACAACGGAAATTAAGAGAAACAAAGCAAAGACTTGCAAAGTGAGCACACATGTCACACAAATGCACATGTACCCCCCCCCCCCCCCCTTCATCCAGCAGACACATAATGCATGAATGCAGGTGGCATCAAGCTGAGAGAACATAATATTGTATGTCGTACATCAACCCTGGCCTATATCCTGTGAGTGTGAGCGATAAGATCGGCAGAGAGCTGCTGTAATTTCCCCTGCTCTGCCCTCCTCACCACTCATCAGCAGCAGCTCTCTCTCCTCTCAGTCAGGTTGCTATGACCCCTCAGGACGGCTCATTTCAATTCTCATTAACTTCCCCCAGCAATTGCCCTTTATTACTCCAATTATCCTTATTATTAATTTCACTTATTAGAAAATACTGCATTTGCATTTTAAATGAGTTGCTCTCTGGCCTCTCTACCATTTCATTTGTCCTAATCCAGAAAGCAAACGGTTACTTTGGAGATCTGAGCATAGATCGATGCTTGCAGGTGAAGTGTGACAAAATGAGAGAGGATGAAAAAATAATTTAGAAGGAGGGAGAGGAAGGAAGGCAATAGATTTTATGACAGGTGAGGTGCTGAAAGTCACCAACTCAGTGGGTAGAGAAGGAGGAGAACTTGGAAGGTAGGGCAAAGGAAAACAAGATCACCCGTCACTATCCTCTCCGTGTTCACAGCAGGAAATAGCAAAAGGCTGTCAGAAATCAATAGCAGCCTGTTGGAGGCATTGACCACGAGCAGAGATGAGCTGATGATAGGAAATTTAAAAAATAATAATTTACAGCATCAACTGAAGAAGCCCTGATAGTGAGCCTGCGCTGCTGTGGGTGGGGGTGGGGGGCTTTTGTGAGCATAAAATAACTTTATGAAAGGGTGATGAACAAAGATGAAGGTGTTTCCTTACCTCAGCTCTTGTCCTACGAGCTCAATAGGAACTGAGAGTAAGGGAAAGAGAGGAGGGGGGAGGAGAAGAAAGATACAGGGACGGAGAACAAAGGTGAACTACTGATCAGAAAGCAGCTCTGCTAAAAGAAACTCAGATCAATAAATCACAAATGCATATGAATCCCAGGAGGCTTCCTCAGAGAGGCTTACACACTGCATGATCAGGTGAAAAAACCCTACACACACACACACACACACACACACTCACACACTTCTCATGCAAACATACCCACATACAAACACATGTTCACAAAGCCAACACAAAACACACAGGAGTGTAAGTACTGGCCTGCACAAACATACCGAATGACCCCCCACACACACGCACACACACACACGGACACACACACATACGGACACGCACACACACGCACGGACAAAGGCAAACACAAAAGCATGCACACAGAGGAATAAACCTAAATCAGCCAAATTGCATTGTGCTGTTCAGAAAAAGTGACAATTATATGCAGACTTCAGCAATAAAACATGATTAATTGTTGCACTTTAGTTATCATAATTGGCAAAATGAAATTAAAAGGAAAACTGCCTTCATCAGTAGAAAACAGCCATTCAATCTGGGACAACTTATAGTAATTGCCTTCAAAACATAAATCAGGCTTTGCTCACAAACAATACACACACACACACACACACACAGAGACACTGGCTGGCTGTAGGCATCGATTGGAGCTGAGCGATAGAATGAGTTTGGAGAAATATCCGATTTTCATTTGGAGCGAACGAGAAAACAATACGATCCTGGAGAATTCAGTTTGGGCTTCCATATCATATGTATTAATCACATGTCAGAGAGAGCCAGGGTATCGAGATACGCTAAGAGCAAGAAAATAGACACACTAACACACTCTAAGACACACACTTGTGTGTGTGTGCAGAGTCTCAGTTTCTCAGTCTTTCATCATACAGTTGGAATGACTGGACGCCTTCCTCTGCTCTGTGAACTGTTGCTCTGCTGTCTCGCTTCTAAACATCAAACACACACACACACACACACACACACACACACAATTCTTTTTCTCTGTTAAACTGACTGTGTTTTTTTTCTGCCACTTTTGTGTACGGTTTAGCGGCTCACAAAATAAACCAAATATCATGACGTTTGATGAACGCATGTGCCTAAATGAATTACATAAGCAAGGCTGAATTTTACTGGAACACAGCCCTCCAAAACAGAAACAGTCTAAACGGAGTCTAAATAAAGCAGTTAAAATGTGACTGGTTCTTACACAAGTCAGTGTAGCTCATTAATCCATCCCACACGATTTCTCTTTTTAAAATGGAGGTTGTGTATAAAACAGGTTAAGACTGAAATAAAGTTGGTCTAAAGCATCGCTTTCTCAACCAGAGGCTCACAAGATCGGTGATTTTCAGGGGTTGCCAGGTGGTTGTGGGAATAAAATAAAGTAACACATTTTTAGACTGGGGAATAGTTTTTGACATGACATTGATGCCTGTACAAGTCATATTTGCCATAAAATAGATTTGATCAAGTGGGATTTGGGGTTATGCACATTAATTCTGACTGGACACACACAAAAAAAACACCTTCATTTTTGGGGGAATTTTCAGAATGTTGTAAGTTAAAAGTGCGAGGGAGTCGTGGGGTTGCGATTACCAACCTGTTTTTGCCGGGGAGGTCACGACTCAAAGGTTGAGGACCACTAGTCTACAGTGTCTATGATCAAGAAATAATAATTCACTGTGCCATACTGCATAATAAGCTCTGCCAAGGAGGGTGTGTTTTCACTCATGTCTGTTTGTTTGTTTCAACAGCAGGATTGCCCTAACCCTAACTTTTATTAATTTCTCACACAATAATTCATGGAATAACAATCAGGCAATATTCAGGTATCAGGTAAATATCAGGAGTGACAATTTAATGCAGATTCTGGTGATCTTAAATTATGGTTACGCAGTTATGGGTGGTCTACCATTTACTTTGTGTGTGTGTTTGTCTCTGCGTGTGTGTGTGTCTGGCATGATGGAGAGAAGTGACACTCACCTCTGATTCCCTTGGACCGAGTGCGAGTTCGCTTGTCATCACTCTCCACATTCATCTGGGATGGAGAGAAGAGGAAAAGAGGAGAGGAACAAGGAGGAGAGAGTCAGAGGTGAGTAAACAAGAAAGATGCAGAGTGCAGAGAAGAAGAGAAGGGGAGAGAGAAGAGACACCATCAGTGTTTAATTTTCTCAATGCTCTCGCTATATTCCACCACACATCCACCGCTAATTGTCCTTCTCCTGCTTCAAAAGAGCTTCTATAATAACCCTCACTCACAATGTTCCCATTGAAACACACCAAAGGTAACACTGACACAAAGAGATGATCATATCTGTAATTCTCACAAAACATCCCTCCCTCATCCCCACATCCCTCCTCACCCATCTCTCACCAAGGTACTGTCCTGCTCAGTTGTATAAAGAGATACATAGATGAAGAATACACAGTATGGAACAAACACTGCTGTTTAACCTTTATTTTCAAATCCTCACCCCACACATCCCTCTCCCTGTAATTTGCTGCACCTGAATGCTACCCATGATTGTACACTGTGCAGAGGCAACAGGCAGCGTCCACAGGCCACGGCCCCGTGAGCACAGGGGCCCACAGTCATTACTATGCTGAATATAATAATACAGCAAAAACATACAGGCTGCTAAAAAGCCACAGTAATAACCCTTTTAAGAAGAGAATTGTGCGTGTGTGTGTGTGCGTGTGTGTGTGTGTGTTTTGCCTGCTGCTTACTCCTGGCTCGGCTTTTAAGCCACAAAGGAGCAGGTGTTAACCCTGCTGCCTCTAACACACACACACACACACACACACACACACACACACACACACACACGTGCGCGGGCGCTCGGTGACCGGGGCCACACCTCCTCAGCAGCACCTCTGCTCGCTCCACGCTGCTCTCACTGCACTCTAAAGCTATCAGATGCTTTTTAGACACAATGGAGCCATTAGCTTTGATTACTGGACTTTGGGTTTTTTATCGCAGATCCCTCCTCTTTCTCTTTTTTTGTCTCACTCTTCTTCCCTCCTGTACACTCCCCACCTCCCCCCAAGCACCCGCTTTATCCCCCCATTTGCCTGCACCCCTCCCTTCTCCTTGCCCAGGCACTTAGCTGCTTTGTGGCTTCTCTATAGTCGAGTTGGCAGCGCCACAGTGGGATTCAAACACAGGGACCCTGTTTCTCATCTCTTTTTTTCTCCCTCTCTCTCTCTCTTTCTTCTCCCTCTCTCTCTTTGGCAATACCCCTTTCCTGCTAATAGACTTCCTATGAAAAGACGGAGGGTACGAGGGATGAGAGGAAGACGAAGCACACTGTTGTTGTTGTTGTGAAGGCCTTTTTTCCCTGAGGAGGGTGCACTTCATTCCTTAGCCTCTAGTGTTTGGCCGGAGGTACAGGTGCAGGCACAAGCCCCTCCCTTCCTGTGTGAGTGTCCACCCCATTGGCCTGCTCCTCTCTCCTCTCAACACTCCTGCCTCCACTCTTTTGATCAGGCTGTTAATGTCGGAGCAGTACCACAAGCAGCAGCATTGTGCCCTGCCTGAAGGGAGCAGTTGACTCCTGCGCTCAACTCACAGTGCTGTGTGGGAAGACGAGCGTACGAGTGCGCACTGAAGAGTTTTCTGTCAATGTGTGTGTGTGCTCCCCTTTGTATGCCTGCCTGTGTATAGTTCAAAGTCCACTTCCTTACACTCAGCTGTCTACACTTCTTTGTATGAATGTTTGAAAGGTGCAGTGGTGGAATATAACTACTGTAATTAAGTAACATTTTGAGCTGCTTCCACT
>CM077792.1:168814-246314 GCA_039737535.1 Lagodon rhomboides | reverse complement strand
TCTATGGATTGTGTGCCTTGGCAACAGAACGTTGTGAAAGAGGAAGTGCCCTTGAGCTTACAGTGACTCCTCTTCTGTATGGCTACCTATCTGTCCGTCCTCAGCAACATCTCAGAGAAAACAAAACTCAGAGACCACGGTTTGGCTCGGCACACACTCAATCCACTTGACTGTAAATGTAAACAGAAGCAGCAATATTGTGGAAGGGTAATAATTCACAAAACAAGATTAATGTAGTGGGATTATTCAAAATATTTGAATTTTGACATACAACATTGAATGAATGTTCCAAATGTAAAAACAACTTAATACAGCTCTTTCAAATCACCTGCAGCAGTCCTGACAGGCTACAGAACATAAAGCTCTTTTCACTTGAACCTGAATATAAATCCCTGGCCTCTGTCCTCCTCATTTCCTCCCATCTATTATCTCTACCTTTTCATCTATCTCCTTGTTGCTTTCAAAGATACAGTGAGTTATTTTCTCTGCACACACTGTCCTGTACGTGAACCCACAGTGCACGCAAAGTGCAAACTAAAAGCAATGGCAATCTGAAAGCAGAGAGTCACTGAGACAACAAAAGGCTGCATCCTCGTATCTGAGGGGTCCCAAGGCAGAGCAGCCCTGCCCTCCGCAGCCCCTCCTCCTCTCCCTCCATCAGCCTCCCCCTCCACGCCCATCCCTCCATCCCTACTTGCCCACTATGTGCAAACCTGGCCAGCGCACTGCCAGCACTCTGCAAAATGCTTGTTTATCAACTTTCACTCCCCCCTCAGCCAAAAAGTGATTACAACAGCAATACTGTTGCTTTGCATCTCTGTCTCTGTCTCTTTGTCTCCTCGCACACAGGCTTATTTCATTCTATTCGCCTTCTTTTTTTTTTTTTTTTTTTTTTAACTTTTTCCTTCTTTAAAAGCAAAGTGAAGAGAGCATCCATCCTGTATTGTTAGTCTGGGAGCCAAGGAGCTGAGAGGCCTTCCTAAATGCCAAATATATAACAGCCCTCTATTAGGACACACTGCCTCAGGCCATGTGTCAGCGTTCCTGCTCACTTTGTTCAGTCCTGAGCCACTGTTCCTGCCACAGACAGACCAAATACATCTTTAGAATCTGATTGCTGAGGTCTATAAAAGAAGCTAATGAATCAAAGAAAGGTGGGTGAATTGACCTTCCTATGCTCTGCTCTGTTGTTTTTGTTGAACCTGAGGATCCTTCACAGATGAAAAACCATAACATCTGATCTGATAGTTCTATGATTTTAAATAAGCTCACCATTCTAAGGCAAAGTTTAGAAAATCTGAATATGCAAAAAATTGAAATAATAAAATCAACATATTAGGTATGCAAATTGACACACAAAAAAAATAAAACAAAGTTTAGGCTTGAGTAATACCATTATAGGCAGGAGGCTTACTTTATTGGGACAATGGAGCAAAGAGGCCTAAATCCATGGTTAGATTAAATACCAGGGTGAACTGTTTGTAACAGTATTAGTGTTCGTACAGGGCCGGGGCCAGCTGTACACCCCGGGCCCCGTTAAGCAGGATTTACAGACAACGTAGTGTGATTAGAGTGAGCCGGGCACAAGAGACAGAGAAATCAAAAGTTGACTGATGTCTTTGTGTCACAGGACAGCAGCATCTGAAGACCCACATTATCTGGCAGATGTGATCATTGGATTTGTAATGTATAGAAAAATATCATTCTGATGAACTGCCAAAACCCTCATTTGAGTTTTCATGTTCTTCCCAGCCTGAAGGTCAAATAAAACAGCACACAGTTACCTACAAAAGGCCAGTCTTTAGGCAGGAACAAGACAAAGTGTCTGTGGGGTGGTCTTATCAGCTCTGGGATGGCAGTTTAGGGGCGGGGTATGGAAGAGAGGGCTCCATGGTAACCAGCTTTTGGAGGAGCTCCCTGAGGGCCACCCTGACCTCAGCATCTGAGAGACAGCACCAGCGTGTTCTAAAACACAACACTAACTGTATGATCTGTGCACCTTTCTGCCTCCGGCAGCAGTTTGTGATCTTCTAAACACTTCGGCGTGTCGTGCTTTTCTGCCCATCTGGGAATTGGTGCATATTTGGCTTACTTTTTAATTAATTTTCTCTTTTAAATGTATTTCTCTTTGAATGCAGGGCATGAAATTCATTATTTGCAGGCTTTCATTTGAAATGTCTCCTCTCCATTGAAAGCCTGGCTGACCCTGACCTTTGCTTGTATTGCTCAGATTTCTGATAGGCTTTGAATGACGAGGGTGCAATTTGGCCCCAGCTGCTCTTCCAACATGTTTATTGCTCTCCCTCCTCCGGCACCTGCTGTCCTCACCATGGGCTATTCAAGCCTTCATAGAGAGGTTCCTCCTATCACGCTAACTGCAAAAAACAGAAGCAACTTCATATCTGGGCCTGAGCTACATGCAGCTCCATACTCTGCAGTCAGAGCCTCCAGTGACAGCATACGGCACCAATAACCTAATTCTGTAATCCCCTGAAACTAGGCTACATTTGATAGGAAAAGTAAACATAAGAAAAACAATAAGTGTTGTATTATTTCAGATATGATGCATTCCATCTTGAGCTCAGTGTCATTCTACATTAGGCCTAACAATAGACATACACATTTCACTCTGAGGAAATGCTGCTTCTGTGAATTCTCATGAGCTACATGGATGAAGCAGCCTCAAACACAACCAGAACTACGTTTCTAAAAAAAACTTTTTGAAGTAACAAAGCCTACCAGAGGTCTGTTTTTTTTTTCTTTTTTTACATTTTATAAAGGGATGAAACACTGTAACATATTCCACCATTAGCCTCTTCAACCGGACCGAACACAGCTCCTCACTACAATTCTGTGTTGTTCAGACCAAAAAAAAAAAATCTAACTAAACTAGATCTAAAGTCTAGTCAAATTGTCAAAGTTTCCAAAAATAGCAAACTGAATTTTGGGGACTTTTGTATAAAACAAGACATTAGGATTATCAAATTTTGATGTGATGAAAGTGATGACCATCCTCGGTTTTTGTATACTTCTTAATCAGAGCATCATAGATCTTAGAAGATGTGCACATACAAAAAATGTGTTATCATACAATGCAGATTAAATCATTAAACTTTAAAACTGCTTGGGGAAGTGAAAGAGACATTTCAGGTTCAGGGAGTTAAAGATGCATATAGCAGAAAAACCCTTCCTTAAAACAAAACGACTTTTTCCCGAAAAAGTCCAACTTTGATCATTTGACAGGGCTTACTGTTTCTAAAGGTGGCTGTTGTTCAAATGGAAACAGCACAATGAATGTAGTGAAAGATGTCTTAACATCAAGACTAACAGCTGAAGTTTGTCCGAAGCGCAGCGCTGCTCGGTTCGGTGATCCAGCGACATGGACTAGTTTCACAGGCTCCTACAGCGGGGATGGAGAGCAAGTTAAAGAGCGGGTGACATAACACTGGATCATCATCCCTCATCTCTTTCCTCCATCTTAGGACGCAGGTGCTTTGACAGACCGCGAGGCGCACACACAGCACATTACGTGGCCATCTAAGCAAAGCGCGCGCGCGGGGGGGCAGAGGAGAGAGAAAAACACAGTGCACACCGCAGCACAGTCTCGGGCTGAATCCGGCAGGATGAGCACTTCAAAATCCGGCGAAATGTGCAGCTCGAGCTGCCTCTGACGCTTCGAAGCACTTTTCTGTTTTCATCTGCGCACTAAAGGCGGCTGACATTTGAAGAGAGCATCTCTGTTTTTTTGCTGCAGAGGATCAAATGGCCAACCCCTCCCTCCTTCTCAAACACACACACACACACACACACACACTCACTCCATCCATCCTTCCATCCTTCCATCCATCTGTCCGTGCATCCACACACGCGCGCGCGCATCCTGCTCAACGCCCACTGTAACATCCTAATAACAGAATTTGGTGCTGAACTCCAGATAGATATCGCAGCCCGCTGGAACAGCCCAGAAAGAGGGAAAGGGCAGGCAGAATGTAGTGTAGTCGGCGCTGGGATGAGTACAGTAGAGTGGCTCATTTATTCCTGGAGATATAGAAGGTGAAACTAGAGGACAGAGTGGAGAATACACTTCAGGTATGACTCAGTTCGCTAAGAGAGCATTCAGGGAATATAATAGGCCTATAGTCCATTTTTAGAGCGAGTGAGTCCAACGCACTGATGAACTATTCAACAGAGGCAGAGTGACAGAGAAGTGCGTAAACACGCATCAGTGAGGGACTGAGAAAGCGCCATAGTTGGTTTATCTCGCCCCACTTATTAGTATGAGGCAACGTGTAAATATGAACAACATCAAAAACTGCATCTTGGATATTTGGAACACGTTACAGTACTATCACCACCTTTGAAAATGCAAATAAATCGAGTACACAAATCTATACTTTCAAGAGAACAATCAAGTCATACCCAGCAATAACTGTAGTAAGAAACTTTGAAAGCATATTCGAGGAATCATAAAATATGAAAATGTAAAAACGACCGTAATCGCCTCTAAATCAAGCTGTCGGCGACGCTTTCAGTTACTACGATGATGCAGCCGAAGATCAAAGTTATGCAAAGACGGCCGTAGATTTCCAGTTTTATGATTATAACCTTATATATAGTTTATCATCAAAACATAAACACCGGTCATTACCTGGATTCAACAATATTTCCGTTGGGGTTGGCGCTGTGTCCTTGCTGGGTTTTGAGAGTTGCAGGTCGCTTTCAAGTAGTTTGCTACAAAGATATCCCGAGTAAAGGTTGAAAAACGTTCATCTATCCCGTTCCAAATGTCCAGATGTGATAAATAAGAAGAGAAGCGAAGGTTTCCGAGGCGGCCTGTCCTCCACAGCGCACCGGCGCACGGCTCCGGATCGACGCGTTAAGATGTTACTTGTTTGTAAGCAAAAACATGGCTTCATTTGCCTTTGTCAGCGAGAAAAAACGTAATATTGACTTACCTTTCCCTCATGAGCCATTGTACCCCCCCCCCCCCCAACACACACACACACACACACACACATCCCCTCTCCACCCCAACCCCCCGCCCCCCATCTCCTCCCTCCGCCCTTTGCCATGACATCACGGAAGCTGTAGTAAAACCTCCAGCATCAGATGGGCAGGGCTTGAGGTCCCCCCTTACTACACACGAACTCAATGGGCAGATGAATACGCACACACTCGCTCTCTCTTTGACTCCACCCCCCCCTCCTTCTCTCAAACGCATACATCATCTGAACCTGTATAACTGACACCTTGAAACTAGAAACGAAATTTTGCATCGCCTCTGTATTCAGAGCACACGATTTTCCAAACATGAAAAGAAGTTCCCCATGCTGCTTCACTCTCCAAACATCCAACTGTGACATCAGAACCGTGAGCACACGGTCGGTGAGGAGGCATCTCCTTCTCTCCTCTGAGCCCTCCACAGGAGGCTGCTCCTCGCCACGATGAGCTCATGTTTTCGACATTTCCCTCGCTGACACGTTCTTCATGTTCCGCAGATGCATCACGGAGGTGATAGCTACTGTAATCCTTCTCCCCCCACACATTCTGGAAAGTGGTACCGTCCAATAATTCATTCAGGGGACTTTTTTTCTCGGACTGGGAATTGATGTAGTAGTTGGATGCTGAGTTAGTGTATGCACGGCGCACTGACACTATCTGATCACTCCTCTGTATGGAAAGATGAATTTTAACGACATATAGGCAGAAAGGAACGTCTCCAAAGGCGCTTTACGGAAATGTATTGATGCTCTGGGGAGGAAAGGGGATGGAAGCGCGATATCAATCTGAATGATCACAGAAAATAATACGCTGCGGAGAATGAGTTGAGTTGAAATGGTGTGAGCTGAGTTTAAAGAAGAGTGATCACTGGCAGAAACAGGCTCACTGAGAGAATAATGCCAACTGTCAGCGCAGCTCCAAACAACAGACGGCTACTCTTAATAGTGCAACTTGGAGTCACTCCCAAATGTTGCTCACACCGTGGTTTTGCTTTGCTGTTTTGAAACCATTAGTGGAAATGACAACCATTCATTACAAGCCATTTGAGAATAGTCCCCACAAATGCCATCCTTTATCTGCTGTCTCCACGCCGCGTACGCAGGGAATATTCAAAAAGCCCAACCTTCAGCTTTCAGAAATTCTATTAAATTCTTATCTCCTTGCAGCAGGCTCTTTTTGTGCAATCCCATTGTTATGCATTGGAGCTGAAATCAATCACCGGCCGTGCACGCCGCATCAGTATGATTTCAGGCTGAGCAGAGCGAGGAAGCACACAACAACAGCACCGACAGTCCAATAAACAAAAGAGAGAAAATGTGAGAAAAGCCCGGGCCCTGCTCCAAGAGACGGGGCCGTGTGGAAGTGGCTCCTGCAGCTCAGGTACGGACGTGAGCTCAGAGAGCCGCGGCGGGCCACGAGGTGATTCTAGAGAGAGCAGAAACACAGAACGGTATCATGGACTCACACGGCTCGCTTTTTTCTGGAGGCTGCTGAGATTTCAGAACTCCGGACAGCTCACGTGTGCTGTGCGCGCGTGTGTGTGCCTTCAGAACTGTGGACAGCTCCGGCCCGCTGAGGCTTTGGGCCTTGCACAATACCTTACATAAGCTGCTGTGGAGGTAACAAAGGCTTTTGTCTCTCACTAAATATCTGCCTCATTAGGTGCAGCAGAAGGCCAGCTTTAATGGTATTAGTCAAAACTCTTGAAAGTCATGTTATTTCAGGAAGGCTATGGATTCAAAGCCAGCCCTTATCAAAAAACATTACTAGTTCATTTTAAGTCCTTTCACCTTTTTCCTTTTTATTTTGAAGGGTAAATAAAATGTAAAAAAAAAAAAAAGGAACCTCACTCTATCCGTATCTGAAGCTTCGATAGTTGTTAAATCATCAGAGAGAAAACCAAATTCCCTTTTATAAGCCTGAATGGTCACAACTAAACTAATCTGAATTAGACCGAACCATCTAAATACTTTATTTATTTCAAGTCGTTTGATTTTTTGTGATCGTTTTGCTTTTGACCTTTCATTGTGAAGGCCGAGACTCGCCTACCTGAAGTCTTCTCGGTAAGTCAACTGGGAAAACTCAAGGAAACACCTCATAATGACATCACCATAATAACCATCGTTTGTAAATGTATGGTTCATTAAACTTTAGTTTGTAGTTATTTGACTGCTAACAAACAATGGCATGCTTTATAAACCATTTATTAAGTATTTGTAATGGCTTATAAACATCAGTTGCAACTTTACAATGAACATCTGCTTAATAAAGGCTTTGTACTCACCATCTGTTGATGGTGGTTGAAATCAAATGTTACCAAAACGCTTTCCTTCTATTGTTACAAAGTGCGTATCTACCTTGAAACTTTTGCGTTCAATTACCTTATCAAAGAAAAAGTTATTGAATGTGAATTTATTTTGAACGACATATGAGCCGACAACCTCTCTATGGGCTGGGAAAACTTTTCCTCTGTTCTTAGAAAGTCTAAGTGCAGCTGCAGATGGCCTGCAGAGGCCTGCAGCTATTGAATGGCCTCTGGTCCAGACTATAGCAGTTGTACGGAGGCTGGATCGTGCAGGCAGCCAGTATAAATATTACATGGGGCAGCAGCTGACTGAGCGCTGAGGTTGGGACTGGGGGAGGCCCCTATAGTCCCTCGACAGATGGAACAAGCCGACAGACTAACACAACAAAAAAGTTTTTAATAAGCCCGCAGCTTGGCATTGTCCCCACGGTACCGGGGCCACACGGTCCCCAAGGGGACCAACTGTCCTTTGTCTGGCCAGTTTTTACCCCGGGGGCTGAAGTTTAGCCGCAGTTATCGGCTAGGGAGAAGTTGACAAGTTTGAGTGTGTGGTGCAGCCTGGATTGGAAGCATCCTCCGCTTTCAGCTTTTAAAGTTGGAGCTGGTGTGATTAGACACACTAAGCCTCTTTAACGGTGCCCCGCGACGCTGCACTGTCTTCAGAAAGACTTGGACTGACAACTGACTGCTGCTCACAACAACTTTTAACTCGTTTGTCACTTTAACAGATATCGAGCCTAGTTATAGCCGACTGCAGATCCAAAGCGGAGGGAGGAGGGAGAAGACAACGACGCTCACACTCATCCACACTGTACCAACAGTGCCGGCCCGGTCCAAACACAGCCGCAGATTCCGAAACACAAAGTTCAGTTTGAAGTTGCTGCTGTTCAGTGGAAACAAGTGAGAGATACGAACCTAGAAAAGTGCGACACAGCTTCATGGTTGCGGTCCTCTGTTTCTTCCTTCGGTCCCGCAACGACCGCCAAGAGCTGCTGACAAGTTTACCTCTGCCGAACAAAGTTGCTCAAACTTTACATGAACTTCTGCGGCCGGGGAGGGGAGGGGAGGGCCGGTGGGCGGGACGAGCGGCTGACTGACAGTCGCAGAGAGCCAACAGGAAGAGCTTCTGTCCTCCTGCTGCCAGGAGCTGGACCCAATCCCAGTCAGCCGGTCTCAGCTTTCAGTAACAATAGCCTGAGCAGCAACAAAGAGCATCTGCTGCAGCCGGCAACTTCTCACACTGAGCACCCCCACCCCACCCCACCCCACCCCACCCCCAACAATGCCATCTGATAGAACTCTGTAAACACCCAGCTCATACAAATACTTCATTTGTGCACTATGTTTTAGATCTGGACTCATTTCTTTCAAACCTGAGCTTGATACACTAGGACAGACTCCAAAAGAACCACAGTGAGAACGGGACACTACACGGAAAAACTTGGGCCAAAGAAAGAAACTAGTCGTCCACTCTGAACTCACAAATGCAAGGCATCATAGAGTATTGTAATGACAACCTAAGCAGCAACACTTCATGTTATTAGTTTTTTATTTTTCATTCTAACCTTTCTATCTTTAAAGTTCCAAATCTGTGCTCATGTTATCTCACACACTGTAGGTTCCAAGCACCCTCCTCCATCACAAGTCACCACATATAGCAGATGTACGGCTAATTTAGGTAAGTTAGAGGACCTAACTCCAGGCCTATTCAGAGTGTCTGTGTCTGGGACGGACAGACAGGTCCTCCCTCCCAATAGCAGATGGCCTGCCAGATAATGAGCTCTCCCATTGCTTGCTCCCATTACCCCATCCCCATCTCTCCAACATGTCATGGGGGATAAAGCAACCTCACCACACTTTTCTTCTTCATTTCATTCTATTTCATGCACATTTTTCTATTTTCTGTTTAAAAGAGTTGCATATGATCAAATAATTGCCCCTCTTACAAGGAATGGGGGATAAATATGTATATTTCTAATTGTTTGGTAAAAGCCTAAAACCAGCTCAAATCAATTCAACCCTCTTGACATTTTACTATAAGTGAATGTAAGTTAGAGGTAAGTCCCTGTCAGATCAATAACTGAGTTTTTCTGTGCTATTAAATGAAACAAAACAAAAAACATACACTGAACTACTTGAAACCAAACAAAAGTCATCAAACCTAGAATCACTACACCCTCTTCATAAACTTGAAGAAATGTTTGCTAGTAAACTAAACTGAAAGAAACAAAAGAAAATCCACTTTTATTCTGTCAGACTCTTTTTCCAGTACCTATAACTAAACTAACCCCAGTAGACCTACTGTCTATTATTAGCCCAAACTGTTCAACTTTTTTTTTGCTTTAACTTATCGTTCTGAAATCTATACAGATGTCACAGTGTAATGGCTGTAGGAAATAAATACATCATCCGTGTATAGACTGGTTTCCTACAAACCTCCCTTTCATTACACTATTTGGCCTCGCCAATTTTTCCCAGAGAAATGAAGGACCGATTACAGCACAAAGGATGCACATCTGCCATTGTGTAGTCATAACACAGGAAAACATAGTTTTCCCCAGTCACTATCCCCAGGTAACAGTGGAACAACTGAAATAACTGTGGAAACCCTTCAGTGCGAAAGAAAAAGAACCCACTGACAGAGGAGGCAAAGCGGGTGAAGAGGGAGAGTGATAGAACTCGAAGTGAAACAAGAGTGAACGGACAGGCATTCACTGGATGGAGAATGTTCTGGTGTTGTATCAGAGTCTGTTCCCCCATTGATATGTGTTTCCTAGTACCACCGGGACTTGAGACAGCTCAGAAACACCACCAGGCATTCTTCCTTTTAGATCAGTAAGTGACAAAAGCTGCCTTTTCATAGCACTGAGAGCAGGGTTTCTAGGTCACACTGGGATTCCTATGATTGTTTTTTTTTTTTTCCTGATTTGTTGATTGATTAGTTATTTCCTGTTTTATTTTGTATTTATATATCTTCCTGTGTCACGTTGTCACCTCCACTTCCTGCGTACCTGTGTTCTCAGGGTTGTTTCCCTTCTTTGCTCCTGCCCAGTGTGATTTTCCCCACATCTGTTTCACATCAGTCTTGTTAGCCCGGTGTCTCTCCACCTGCACCTCATCCCTTTGTTAGTTTACTTTCTATTTAAGCCTGTTTTTCCCCTCACTCTTTGTCAGTTCATCTGTTGTTCCCGTTCTGTTTTCCACATGTAAGTCCCGTGTCTCTGGTGTTCCTCATCCCGTTCCTGTCTACTTGTTCTTTGTACTTGTATAGTTCATTGTTCTTGTTTTGCCTCTGCCAGCTTCTGGCACTAAGCTTGGACTAAAGCTCACTTTCTATTGGTTTACCTGCCTGCCTCTCTGCCTCATATTGTGTTTGGGTCCCTTTTTGGGAACAGTTTTTTGCTTTCGACAGTGACTAGACTGATAATGCTGTCTTCACCTCACTTGACTAGACAATGATAACTAAAGTAACATCAGTGTGAGAATAATCCATTTTTGTTTTCTCCTTTGCGCCTTTGTTCTTTTATTAAAAGCTTGAATAGCTGAATAATTATGTTACTAAAGGAAGCGACTTTCAACTAAAGCAAAATAAATTCATTTTAGGAGATCTAATCTACATTGATTTGAAGTTTTAATGAGCCAAACTTGTTGCCACTAAGCTAAATTCAGCTTGACACCTTCTTTGAAAAGTAGAAGAATTGTGTGCAACTAAACTACCCTTAATGTCAAATAGAAGACATTGAGGTGAGTCTGGAGAAACCAGTGAACTGTGTCAGATTTATTCAATATGCCCAACCATCCTTGCATGGCCAACTTTTACTATGTTAGTATTGACATACAGTATGTCTTTTGCTGAAATATTTCCTCATTTTGATACAAGGGATGTACAACATTGCACATTTCACTTGTTTCTCTTATGTCATGTGTTCCTTTGCACCATACACACTTGGCTTCACGACTGGTGTGACCTCACCTTAAGATGAGATAGGATTTCTAGTTTTACCTCATGTCTTAAAGTGGACAGGAAAGCCTGAAACTATGATTCCGTATTTCCTTCCACCCAACTTATGATGCCCTTGCTTGGACAACAGCCATCTTCGAACTCAGCCTTGATTCTGATTTCAGCTGAACACATGTAGAGTTTTGAAAATGCACCTTACGAAGTTGAGACGCTATCATCTTGACAAAATCAGTATACAAGACAGACATATAAACATCTTGCAAAATTACTCAAAACTCTTTCTGTGGTATCTCTAGGCAGCATGTTGGCATGGTGACACACACAGTCAAAGGTGAGAACAATACAGCCACGCTGTCATGGCTGATCACAGATACTTTGTAGCTTCAGATGTATATCAACATTTCAACAATATGTGTCGAAATCACATGTACAGTCGTGACGAAAAGTCCCCAACCACTTGTAAAAGGTTGTGATGGAATGAGTGGAACACAAACTATTTTGTCACAAAAACATTCATGAAGTTTGATTCAATAATGAATTTATTATAGGTCCACTGAAAATGTGACCAAATCTGCTTCTGGTAGTCCTCTTGCTGAATTTTTAACCACTCCTTGAAATCACTCCAGAAATCATTAGAAATCAAGACTGTCATGATATACATGTTCTTTACAAGTGTATGTCAGCTTTTCACCACAAATGTATATATGAGTTGATTCTTCCATCGGGAATGAGGGGCCTGGTTGTATTGTGACAACTGGGACACAGTTGCAATTTGAGAAACTTCGAAATGGCTTCTACACATCTGTAAGCGTGAAACCAATGGATATTTTTAGCGAGTTCAGGACATTTTCCAGCTGAGTGGAAACATGAACATTTTTGATACGACATCAGGACCATTTGAAGTAAGTTGAAATATGACATTTTTCTAACCCTAACAAGTGTTTTTTGTCCAGACCAGACCATATGCACAGCGTTGTCAAAACATAACATTGAAAAGAAACATAAAGAAACATTTCAAGTTTAAATGTTAAAAAAAACAACTAAAACAAATAACTTAACTCACTTTGTTTGACTCTACTTCATTAAAACAGTCACCATTACACTACATAAACTTGTGTAAATTTAATTCAGTTGACCTTAATTTATAATCCCAAATACTTTCTACTGAAAAATCAAATCAAAGTTAACTTAATCCACTTATTCAAGCTGGAATTGTTACAACTAAACTCACTTAATTCTTCTTAAAGGGATATTTAGCCCCGAGTGTAAAATTAATCCATGGTCTAACACACCTTGACACCGAGTAAGACTCCCCCTCAAGAGGTCAAGTTAGCTGACCGCTAGCTTAGCTAGTTTTAGCAACCTCAGAATTATTTTGTATACAGATTATTACTCCATGGAATGCTCAGTTCTTATTATCAAGAGCTGACAGGGAAAAGAACGGAAGTAATGGAGTAATAATCATACATTTTCATCCTTAAGCTGCAGAAATCTACTGCACTCGGTAATCGACTCGTCAGGGCTTCCCCACACAGGCAGGCTGCTGGAGGAGAGGGTGAGTTGTGCTGTGTTTTTAATACAAATCCGGCAAAGCTAGCAGATGTTTGATGCTTCGTACTGTGTGCTGGGACTGTACATGTACTGTTGCTGAAGTTTGCTGCTGTTCTCACCATTAATTGTGGCTTTTTGATGGCGGTTTCTAGTTGGAGACATAAGCTGCAGTGTATTGTTATTGTGCGGTCATTTCTGAGGTTGCTACAACTAGCTAAGCTAGCAGTCAGCTAACTTGACCTCTCGAGGGGGAGTCTTACTCGGTTTCAAGGTGTGTTAGACCATGGATTAAATTTACACCAGAATATCCCTTTAACCTAGATTGACTCATTTCATCACACTGTTCTTGATCCTTTAATATAAGCTCCGACAACTGAACAATTTAACTCATTAGTACTTTTTTGATTGCACTTTAGGTTTTACAGCCAACACAGAATACATTTTTGAAAAAACTTGAAGAGAAATTGGATCCATATAAGAGCAACATTTTAGAGACTGTTAACAGAAGTGTTGTTGGAAGTGTTTTAATGGAAAAACAAAACCAGACTGTCAAGAATTACACACGTGACCAGAAAACTTGCAGAGAAACAGCAGAAACAACTGGGATTTATATATATAAAGGTAAAGGTGATATGAAAAGCCCTAAGAATCGTATCTGATCTTCTTCATCTTGTTGCCTTTACAATCTGTAATTATATTTGTGTCTTGTGTACATATATGCAGTGTTGGGGAAGCTACTTTGTAAGCTTGTAAAACTACATGTAGTTCAGCCTGGCAGTAGTTTGAAGGAACTACATTTGTACCCTTGGAGAAATGTAGTTTGTAAAACTACTGCTAAAAGTTGCTTTAGCAACTACTTATACTCATTATACTCATTTAACTCAGCATTAAATAAATCAACATATGGTGTATATGAAACAAAATATGATAGTCTAGTTTTACTTTTTAAAGAATAAGCTGACATTTTTGGTCAACATCACAGGAACTTCAGAGGCACTAACACTTAGGCACTACCTACCTACTAGATACCAGGACAAGCCAATCAGAGGCAGCGTTGGCTTAGCATGTCATGACATGTTTTATGCCTTTTTTCAAAGAAAAATAAAATGTATATTATATAGGCCTTTTTTTAATCATTTTTTTTCATGTTATTGGCCAAAATTGTAGTTTATAAATTGAGTAGTTAAACTACAAAAAATGTCCCAAAAAGTAGTTGAAATACTTGACGCAGCACAAAATATGAATGTTTTTTGACTGCCAGCAAGTTACAGCAAATTGTAGTTAAGCTATGTAGTTCAACTACATGCAGTTTAAGTCTCCCCAACACTGCATACATGTATAGATAGTATACACACAGGCACCTTATCCCTATTGTCCTATATTTTTAATCTGTATACCATGTTTTTGTTTTTATTTATTTATTATTATTGTTATGCACATTTTATTTACTAATGACTATTTACTATTTATGTACTGGAGTTTCTAAGCAAAAGAAATTCGTATGAGTGTATGACACTGAACATTTTGAATCTTGACTCTTGAAGAATTCATAAAACTGCCCTCGGAGCTGCTGAAGTAACCAAGAACATTAACAAAAAGTCTCTCATATCTCAAAGGCAGTAATTTTGCTGAACTTGTAAACATTTTTCACACTGGAACCATGTTATCTATTATTGTATGTACTGTGATTTACTGGAATGCTTTTAGCCAACCTGTGAAGCCAAAGGCAAATTATTATTATCATCAATAATAATAATAATAATAATAATGATACTACTACTACTACTACTACTAATATAAAATTGATGTAACCTACTTAATTTAAAGCTGTTGTTTTAGCTTCCAGTCTACCTCTTTCTTTTCTTCAAGTGTTTTTCATCTCTTGGCCTATTGGGTAGTTGGAGCTTCACTGGGGGGCTTGAATTGGTAGCGTTCCCTGTTCCGCCATTGTCGATGTAGGTTCAAGAACAGGAGGATCTTGCTCTCTGTGTGTTCATCAAGCAGACAGGACCGCCTCTTAATGGAGTATCATGTATTATATATTTCTATATTTCTTACACTTATGAGCTGATGTCCAACTATCCCTCCACTCCCTGCGTCCATGACACAATGTGAAAGAGAAACACACACATCTAATGATTCAGCTGCTTCTTAAATTGCCTTTTGGTGTGTGTGGACAAAGGAGGTGTTGCTGTTAAGGAGAACTGCAGGGTCTCCACTGATGCCACAGCAACTTTTTTTTTATCTACAGATACCAGACAACCCGTACTCCTCCTGAGCACAGTGTTCTCATTAGGCTGTTAACTTCACTATTCACCCCCACCCTTCTGTTCAACACACACACAGACACATATGAAGGTACACGTTCACAGCAATGAATGCAAACCCACTAATCCCCCCCCCCCCAATCTGTGCTCTGTATAAGAAGCAGCTGAACTCTGACATAGCCTCCAGCTGTCCTGGAGACGGTGGTGACAATAAAGTTTAAACAAATACACACACACACACACACACACACACACACACACACACACACACACACACACACACACACACAAACTGAAGAGAAGGAAACAGGACCTTGTTGAGAAAATGACCCATGTGAGCTAATTAATGGAAATTTCACTCCATCTTCATCATCATTATTCAAAAGTCTTCTTAAATGTTCCCTCCTACGCTTTCATTATCATTATTCAGCATCTTGAATAGTAAGAACTTTTGACTGAGCTGGTAAAGAGACAAAAGGGTCACCGCTGTGCTGGAAGGGAGAAGTTTTTCCTTTTAATGAATGTGCAGATTTGTGTTTGAATTAGAGAGAAAGTAGAAGTTAAATAGTACTGTATAATTTAGGTAGACACTCCTGATCTGGAGGTGCTGTATGTATGAAGAAAAACAAAGGAACTTGTTTTGTTGCAACTTAGCCTGGTACTGGACACACAGTCGGTTCCACACTCACACATCCTGGGCTCATGCGCAGATGGACATTTGACATCCGAGTCCTTCTCCCTGTCTCATGATAACAATCAGGTTCACTGGCTTTATTCCCTTCCTGCCTCATTCCCTCCCTCTCTCCCTGTCTCACTTTTACACCCCCCAACCTCGCTCTCTCTTTCTCTCTAACATCCATACAACATGATCAAACCCATATCTGTCAACTTTCATTAGGCACAGCTATGTACTTCCTCCACGTGTATAGAGTATAGATCTGTGTGATTTAGTTCAACATGTACATGTACAAACATTTCATGCTTGTTAAAGGAATATTGACATTTTTCCAGTATGTCTTAAAAAATATACTCACATACTCAAATGTAGATTAAAACAGGTTAATCTTGCTGCAATCAGTCCTTCTGCCCACACTGGCCATTAAAAGATCCCTTCCTGACATAGTTCCAATGGCACTGGGGGTCAAATGCACAGTACTCATTGTGTGCACTTTAGAAAAGCTAAAAGTAGTTAAAGAAAAAGTTCACCCAAAAATGTAAATCCAGTCATTATTATCTCCTCCCCCCATGCTGATGGAAAGTCAGGTGAAGTTTTGTAGTCCAAAAATCATTTCTGGAGCTTCACAACAAACAGAGTTGCAGCATTCTCCTAAACAACTGGAGAAGCTGGAGACTTGTTAGAAAATGTAAAAAAAAAAATAATAATAATAAATTAAATTAAGAATAAAAAACAACTGGAGAAAAAAACAAACATAAAATCACTCCATACAGCTCCATATATAATCAGAGACTGCAAAAGCCCCGAGATGCCAAATTAAAAGACATTATTTACACCTGTGATGCACAGTCAAGCTCTTACACCCTCTTCAGACCACCAGCTTAGCAGCTAAGGTGAAGATTTCATCTTTTCATCTTTCAAATCAGGGTGATAAGGTCTTTTCAAATCAATTTTTTGCTGCAGTGCTGTTTTACTGTGGAGCTCCACAAATGATTTTTTTTGTGGACTACAAAACTTCACCAGGAGGAAATAATGACTGAATTTTCATTTTTGGGTGAACTTATCCTTTAAGATTATTTTCATTAGCCATTAATATACAATGTTGATTATTTTTTTCTATATAGTTCACTTATATGCTTATAGTTTGTCAGTAAACTAGGGATATCTTCAAATGGCTTGTTTTGTTTAAGCTTCAGTCCAAAACCCAATGATGAAAAATGACAAAGTGTTTGACTTTTTTGATTCACAATTGTTGCTTGAAATATTGCTAAAACGACTTATCAATTACCAAAATAGTTGACAATAATCTTTCTGTCAATCAGCTAATCCATAAATCAACTAATCTTTCAGCTCAACTTCCAAATTGTATGTTTCTAGTAAAAAAGTCCCCAGTTTGTGTTGGCCTGAGGCTTGCTGGCCCTGCTCCATAGCAGGGTTAGCCCCGACGTTGTGGGGTTATCCCCAGAACATCACCAAAGCCCGGGGCCACGAGGTGCCAGTGCGAAATGGGGCTACAGATCAAAGGAGTAGGAAAACAACATTATAGGATGTTCAACTTTGCTTCAAAGCACTTGTGTGCTCCACCAGGACTAATAGAAGTGCATAGTGAATCTCAGGTAGCCCCTGGGTCAGCAAACTATGTGTGAAAAAAGGGCTAAATTATCCCAGGGCTATCCTTAGTCCAGGCCTAAAGATAGCCCTGGACTACGAATGTGCATTGTGAAAAGCCCTTTTGTGTCTTTTTGTTTTCTCTGCTGGGCTCCAGTGGTACATCAGTTAGGAATCTTTTAATGGCCAGTGGGATGAGAATTGCGAACCTATCCTTTAATATAATCAAATTTGGTAGTGTATACAAAATATTTGTCTTTTTTCTTGAACACGAGGAAGACACAAACTGCCCCTGGCTCTTTATTCCTCACTGATTATACTTCTCCTTCCTGTCTCTTTTGGGGGACTTATGAATTTTACCAGGCGTGCACACACACGCTCAAAGTGAAAGGGAAAGGCCACGAGACAGACAAAGTTTGGTCTGGATGCCACTTTGGATGACCGTCATCTCTACAGCAATAACCCCCACCCTCCCCTGCCAACCCAACCCAATCCACAGCCAGATTTCTCTGGGGGTGGGGGTGGGGGTGGGGGTGGGGGCTTGACACGTGGAATGGGGTCAGCTCTGCCAAAAGGCATCACATCGCTCAACTCCTCTGCGTTGTCTGCTCCTCTGTCTGTCCGCTGTACCTCTCTGTCAGTTAGACTAATCCAGTCTTAGTGTGGGACTTTTCTTTCTCTAACTTATACTCATGCATGAATCTCTTTATGTGCACGGCTATGCCTCAAGCCACGCAGCTTCTGAGGGAGTTGTAAATACACACTCCCGTCACACCCCTCCTTTTCTACCCTGCGGTCCAGACTAGCATCATCCTTCTCACAAACTTGTCCCGTGTCCCTCACTGTGTCCCCCCTGCTGAGATCGACTGCCTGACCCCTCGTCAGCGCCCAAAGTCAGACTCACATTTTTTTAGGCTTCCCCTCAGCTGATTGCTTCACTTTCCTTTCTCCATCCTGAGTCTCTGCACCTTCTCTCCACACTTGACCCTCCCATCCTTTTATCCTCTTTGCTGTTCATGCAGGCAACTATTCCCAGCTCCTCTTTTTAAAGCTCTCCAACTGGATCTTTTCCTGTCTTTTAGCTCTCTCCTTTTTCTCTGTAGGTCTCCCTCCCCTCTCTCCCTCCTGCGCTCACCCGTCAGCAGCAGGCTGGGCAAATATGCACCCTGAGCAGCGGTAAATACAGGCAGCACTTCACATACAAGGCCTGATTACAATGACAAAGGCTGCCACACTTTAGGGAGGAGCTTGGAGCAATTTGGAGGCTGCGGGGGCCATTGAGCGAGTGGCATACTTAATGGGCTTTGTGTGCCAGAAGAAAAGGTTCTGAGCTTCTGGGCCCAGCTGTCACTATGGAAAATATCAGACTGACACAGCACCCAACGCTCTTTGGCTTGCTGTCTTTTCTTCTGTCACCCCCCCACCCCGCCCCACCCCCAATTTCTCTTCTCTTCTCTCTCCACTCCTTTTTCTCTAGTTAGTGAGCACAAAAAGTGAAAGCTGTTGGAAAGAAAGAAAAAAACTAAATGAGAACTCCATCTCTTGATCTTACCCACACACACAAGGGAAAAAATGCATGCAGCAGTGGTCGCACACACACACACACACACAGACTCACAAATATAATGCATAGTAGGCTGACTCTGCAGCAATTATTCAAACGCTAAACCCAGAGGGATAAATGACATTATTACATTTCACTACTTAATTACGTGTGTGGATAGTTACTAAGCGTTAGCCATCATGCATGCATAATGCAGTAAGATATAGTGACTTCGCTTCATAAAGCACCCTTTCATTACCAAATGTATAGCAGAAGAAAAACAAATTAGGACGTGTAACCTACCATGTGGAGAAAAATGCATTGAACTAAGAAAAATAAATAGAGTAAATAATACATATTAAGTACAAACATATGATTATCAGGCCTCACACAGTAGAAAGAACTCCAATATTTAGTGGATTTACAGCATCACCAAATGACAGTTTATTTTCTGGAGATGATTTTTCTCCAGTGATAACGGGCTTGGCTCGAAAACAAAGACGGAGAGATCCTCTGAAGCAGCTCTTTGGTTACGCTTTCTGAATCCTTGCACGCAAAGAAGCGCTCACACTCCAGATCCAACTGTATTACACCAGCTCTGTGACTTATGGCACTGTAACACCGAGCATAATACACACACCCACGCACATACACAGCGAGCTTGCGCACCGGCAAGCACGCACTGGAGGCGAACAGGCACAAACACATGCGCCCAGTCGCACAGAGCTGCATTATTGAAACACAGCACAAAGCCAGAGTTGGATGTTGTTTCACCTAATCTCTTTGATACCACTGTGGTGCTGCTAAGCTCCAGAAAATCAGCTTAGCAGATGTCCTAAAGTGTAGGTGGCTTGTTTCATGAGGCAAGAGAAGAAAACGCTACAAGAAGAAGAAGAAGAAGTGAAAGAGGGAGGGTGGGGGCAGGGCCACAGATTTGGAACAGGGCCCTGACGAGTTCAACTCAATCCCCTTTTCCTTGTGTCTGCCAGGCACAGTTGTTCCAGCAAACTAGAGGGAGTTTTTTCAATTCATCCATCACTCCACCCTCCTTTCCTCCTCCAATCTCTCACTTTATAGAGAGCTCACATTAATGCATGTGTGTGATATTTTTCCAGGCCAAAGAAGTTGTCAGACTTGTGATAGTGATGGTGATAATGATTGTAATGAGGATTTTTTTTTTCAAAAGGTTGCACATCCCGCCTTGCCTTCAAGCTCTAACCTGGACTCAGTTGTCACCTGATTACAGCGGCAGTCTATTTACAATTTGGCACACACACACACACACACACACACACACACACACACACACACACACACACACACACAAACGCATGTCGCATGCATCATCAGCAAAAGTGAGACATCTGTATGCAAATGTCATTATGTTGGGGGAGGAGGCTTGGAGTGGGCCGGGTATGAGTGATGTTATGATAGTGAAGGAGGGACTGAAGAAGGTCAGGCTCTGAAGGAGTGTGTGTGTCAAGAGCTGGTGCATATATACGTATGGTATCCATAGTAACCAACTAATCCAACTCAAGATGACTTGCTGACGCTGTCATCTTTCATCCATTTCTCCGACCTCATGTATTGCACTCGTTTTACTCACACACATAGCTCATCTCTTGTTATTTATAATTCAGTGCAGAACAGAGTAAGTCAAATTCATTAAGATACTTCAGTTCCATGATGAGATGAAACATTTTTTTAATAATCTCAGGTGTTGCACAGTGCATTGCATCTATTGCCTCTCAAGTATCTGAGAAATGTAGTTCACCCCACTCTCTGGAATGGCTGGCTGCATGTGTGGCTGTCTCCTTCAGTTTTTCTAAATGACAGTGTGGTATGTAGCTCTTCAGTGTCAAACCATATTGTGCTAATGGCAGCGCTTGTAGGTCCATGATGATGGATCGGAAAGAGGCAAAATGGAATGAAAAGTGATATGGCTCACAGCTGTCAGGATTCTAACAAATAATATCACATGTTCTTTTCCAGTGAATGCCAACACACAATTATTTTTGGTGTGACAATGACAAATATGTAAGAAATGACTTGAGGTGAAAAAACGATGATACGATGATGATGATAACACTATTTTGTGTGTGAATTGTTTGGTTAGCTTCAAACTTCATTTGCTGTAAATGAGCGGTCATGTACAGTGAAAAGAAACGAAAGGGAAAAAATATCAACCATAAGGACTGGAAGAAAAAAAGGCTCATCTGACTATAGCGCAACATTTCCCACTGAACTGCAAGAAGTTAAGCACTGTTTGGATAAGAGCCCATAGCCAGACATGATTAGAGAAATGCCCATTTTAATTCCCCAAAGGCCAAGGCAATGTAATCAGATCTCTTGATTGGTCCAACCAGTAGTCCAAACCCAGATGACTAAACGCTGCTGAGCATAGGCCTACTGACTGATGAAGTGCAGCCAGAGTTTCTAGCTGTTAACATTCTTTCTCAAAGCAGAACTGGATGTGGTTAATTGTTGGATCATACCTACAGCAGAGCCTCTGTGTAGGTGCATGTCATAACCTCATGTGCACCCCCCAGAACGGTAACTGCACATTGCAGTGACATGGACTGCAAGGAATGTGATTGGTTCACTTGAAAGCATTGCATTTTCCGGCTTCTCCTCTGGTGCTTAGCGGCGGTGCAAATAACGGAGGTTGTGACCTGTAGTTTCCCCAATAAACACACTCTTCCCCTGCCGTAGTCCCTCCTGACCAGTGGGCTGCTGCACTTCTTGGATTATACTCTTCGCTGCTGGAGAGTCTCTGGGCGAGAAAGCAGGCAGGCTGAAAGTTTGAAGGGCAGGCTGCCCCTCAATGAACAAAACGCCGGCATGCCGAAACCAAGACGTTCAAGCTGGGTTTTTATGTTGCCGTGGCCCTCCCTTCAGACTCTCTGCCTCCCTAAGTTTAAAGTGCTGTCAGCACCCAGTCTGAAGTGGGTGCAAGAGCTCAACCGTGTGTTGAGGGTGTAAATAATGTCTTTTCAAATCAATTTGAGACTGAATTTAGAATTCCTTGCTGCATCCGTCATATTTTTTCAATATCCTCAAGTCTCTGATGACTTTAATTAGCTGGTTTACTGGCCTGATAAGAAACAGGAAGTGGGGGGCTGGGCCAGGGGCCATAAAGAAATGGAAATGGAATGGAAGGGAAACATACCTATGGGTTAACATATACAACTTATACACCCAAACAAGCGAGTGTGTGTGTGTATATACGAGTTTGCCTTTCTGTTTTTTTGTTTTTGTTTTGTTCTTTTTATTGTGTGTTTAGTTTGTCATCACCAACACACCAGAAAAACAGGGAACAGTAGAAATCAGCAGATCCATGGATCTAGAAAATGGAATCATATCATCAGACTGCACCAAGAAGACCTTAAAACTTGTTTGAAAAGTCTTCAAAACATTTTGAATCAGACACATGGAAGAAGCGAAGGAGTGAGACATCTCGCTTCCTTCATCTCTGTTGAGAGTTGTACATGCACATTACAGATTAGGCTGCTGGCAAGGATCAGGTAGTGGCATGAAAGCCACTGACAATGTTACAGAGGTTACTCTTTCAAATCTGTCAGTCTCTCATGGCCGACGGAACGATGCTCGAGCTGCTTGAACAGAGATGGACGGAAAAGTATTAACAAACATGCCTTAACTCCATCATGTGTCATTTCGTTGAGCATGACAAGGGCGAAAATTAGCATGTCCGCCCTGGTGTTGTGTTTTCATCACAGCTGATCAGAGCTGGACCCGATAAACACCTGTGACTACTGCAGAGTCATCATGTGGGAGTGAATGGCAATTCTACACATTCACTTAAAAGACAAAAGTCAGATGTTAGTCGGTGTTAGTTGGGTTTTTGTCCAGTGCTAAACGGATAGTATTCACCTGTCTGCAGAGATTAGAAACATGAATGCTCAGCTGGATGCAGCTTTAGATGTCATATATTGTACAAATGGTAAAACCCCTTCAGGCACATTGGGATTTGTGATACTAGGCTGTATAAATAAAAAATGACTTGCCTGAAACAGAGACATGTTATCGCCGTCTTTATCATTCACAGTTGTGTTTTAGATTGTATGTATCTGAAACTGGAATTGTTTGAATTAGGAATTTCTGCCACCATATGAGTTCTGCTGGTAATATCATTAGTACCCTTGTCGTAACTGTTATGTGGATTCTTGTTCGGTGTACAGTTATTTCATACAGAAATCATTAGACAGTAAATGGTTATGGGAGTTGGAGAACTGTTCAGCGCTGGCAGGTCATGCCCCTACTAGTCATTCTCAGTTGTTTTATCTTTAAAAGTGTTCATAAAAAGTCACATTTAAATTTAATTTCAAAATGGCAAAATTGAGTCACAACCAGGTTTTGCATATACTTGAAATACGCCTCAGGATAAACGAGAAAATACATCTTCTTATCAAAGTAATCATCCAATTTTATTTCTTCTCTCTTGCCGAGCACACAGGTGGGGGTATGACACAAACAAGAATGGCTCAGAACTTAGGAAGAGATCAACGCCATGAGTTGTGCAAGTGCTATGAACTGAATCACAAAAATAATGGATGGAAAATGTTCAATATCCCAAGAAAGAAACCTCCCTGTTAGCATAGAGTGCATAGTTCATAGTTAGCTGTGAGCATTTGGTGATCTGATCTGAGCCCTGGGTTTCAAAAAGTTGGTGGATCTTTTTAAAACAAACTGGTGAGGAAGAAACAGGCTATACAAAGCTCACTCTGTTACTGTGTCTTTATGGCTGTTTAACCAAAAGTGCAAATGTTTGTCAGGTTTGTCACATTGTCTCATATCACTCTGCGACCTAAATCATCCTTAACCTCAAAGGGGAGGTGCACCACATTATGCGCTCCCAGATTTAACTTAGAGGGGAGAATACAATGTAATGAATGAAATTACCATTAATGAAAATATTCAAATATCTGAATAATCCAGGGAATAAAATGAATCTCATCTAATATCAAGACTGAAGGAACTTCTCTGCTCTAAACACATTCACTGTTATCATCAAAACACATCCAGCATTGTTTCCATGCGTGTTGTTCTTCTTTTACCCAGTATTTGCTGGTGTGTTTCTTCGGCCACCTGTTCATCAGAGGAAAAGTGTTCTACCCAGTGTTCTACAAGTTCACGCTGCACAAGAGCCACTTCAAAGTTCTATTCACACAGGTTCAAATTAACTAGTTCACATCCATTTTTCTCTTATATTGATCTTCTTCTATATTACATTTAATAGTAATGACGTAATATAATGCTCAGCGTTGGGTGTTATGCATTACACATAAATGCATTTCTATTTTAACATTACACTTGTCTGTAATGCAGTACTGTTCCTAGATTCCGTAGCTATATTGCAGGTAATAATCAACATGTAGTTATTTGCATTGCACCAGTTCAACAATTATCTTCATATTGGGTGAATAGAAAATAATATCAAATGTGACTTTTCATGCTAATTTTTGTCATATTGTTTTTTGTAATGATATAGATTTTTTGAGGCCTTTGCTGCAAACTGCATTTTTGTGTGAAGTGGTTTTTGGAAAGGCTGATATGTGGACATATGTGAGGCTGCATACATTGCAGGCAATGCTGCCAAGTAACGCAAACATAGAGTAACTAACAGTGTAACAAGTTACATTTAAGAAAGGAGTAAATAAGTTAAATTATGCATTACTTTTTGAAAAAATTATTGAGTAATGTAGAGTGCATTACCTTTTTTTCATAATGCTTTACATGACGGTCCTTGTAATAATCGACAATTACTAGTTAATAAGCCATTATTAACTCATTAAATCCTATAACATGCTTATTAACATTAATAAGATTATGTAAGGGTTAAAGTAATAATCTCGAAGATTTTCATGTGAATGAATATCTGTTAAGTTACTATCTATTGCTGAATGAGGTAACACAATGATGACTGTAGGGGCGACTGTAGCTCAGCGGGTAGAGCAGATCGACCAGTGTTCGGAAGGTCGCTGGTTTGAATCCCGGCTCCCAGGGCGGAGCTGAGCTACATGTCGAAGTATCCTTGAGCAACATACTGAACCCCAAAATCGCTCCTGATGTGCAGTTGGCACCTTACGGGGCGGCCTCTGCCATCAGTAAGGGCCCTGCCATGAGCTGGCGACTTGTCTGGGGTGCACCCTGCCTTCGCCCTTAGATAGCTGGGATAGGCTCCAGAAACCTCCCCGTGACCCCTTGAAGAAAGGGATAAAGCGGCTACCGAGACCATCAGCGGCTGACAATGAATGAATGAATGAATGATGACTGAGCCTTGACCCACTGGTGGAAGCCCTTACATTTGCTGTAATACCAATGATGTACACTGGTTGTCGGTGGCGACTCTCCCCAGAAAATATCACAAGCAAACAAGGAAAAGACTGATAACAGTGGATGAAGAAACTCTAGAAAAAGGTGCAAATTCCAAGAAAAAGAAAGCAATTCAACTTTCAGAAGAAGGCAAATGGTCTGAAAAGGAAAGTGACCGTTAACAAGGAAGAATCAGAGTTAGTATCGGTGTTGCCTTGCCAAGGCGGAGAGCACTGAAAGAAGAAAAGGTACTCAGAAGACATCATTCCCTTTGCACTTTCATGTGGTGTTGTAATGGAGGCATGGCAAAGCTGCCAGCTGACAACCGACTGATGTCACACAGATCTCTGGGAAGCAGTAAGGTCCAAAAACCCTAACCCTAACCCTAACCCTGCTATTGCTGCTTCTGGAAATCTTTGAGATTAGCACTTTAACAAAAGCATAATTAACATTTTTATTTTTGATTTATAAGACATTTATTGTAAGATAAACTTGTCAACAATTCATAGACTGCTAACTGTTAATAAAAGCCTTATGAGGGGGTAAGTACAACATCAAACTTAGAAGCGCAGAGTCATTCACTAGGCTGCTGTATTTGATGCTTTGGGAGTGAGAACAGGCTGAATCTTCATCCCATCATCTGTTACCAATGAACCTGTTTACCTGCAGAAGGTTCCAAACAGGTGATTTTAGAGCACTCCACATCTTTCAGTCTTTTGTTGCCCCTGTCCCAACTTGTTTGAAACATGTTGCTGCCATCAAATTCACAATAAGCATATATTTTCAAAAATCAATGTTGATGAGTATATTGTCTTTGTAATGTTTTTAATTAAGTATATGTCAAAAAAATGAGAAATGGATCACATTCTGTTTTATTCATGTTCCAGACCTTTTTGGAATCCGGGTTTTGGAAAATACGAAAAGTAGAGAACTGGAGATAGATGGTTTCTGGAGGACACAGTGATTTGCAGTTTTGGATTTAAGTGCCTGTGAAATGAGAAGTGCACACTCAAAAAAATGAGTGGAGATTTGGAAACCATCAGTTTGTAAGATATAAAAGACACAAAAATCTACTGCCATACACACTCTGTCTCTCTCTTTCTGTCAGGCTGATGGGTAATTGAGGCACTCACAACACAGATCGGGACACAGTGTCATGCTGTGCCCTGGGTCTGGCTCGCTGCCCTGGCCCTCTGGCAGCATGCTGTGACACACTCTGGAGTGCACACACACACACTACTAAAAACCCATGGTTGCTACGCTCATGCACATACAGGGACATCTACACACTTCACAGATGCACTTCAAATGCTCAATACCAACCTACACAAATGCTAACAGGCTGTCTTTACACAATTGTGCAAAGTCACACAGATGGACAAAGGCAAGAGCAGGCATGCATAAGGGCACACACACACACACACACATACACCACACACACACACACACACACACACACACATACACCACACACACACACACACACACACACACACACACACACACACACACACACACACACACACACACACACACACACACACACACACACACACACACACACACACACACACACACACACACACACATACACCACACACACACACACACACACACACACACACACACACACACACATACAGATCACTTAAAGTCACACTTCCATCCATTTTCCATCACACAGACCAGCATGTCCCAGCAAGTCACTCATCTCCACCTCTCAATTCCTCTCGAATCTCCTATGGTCCTCTCTCCTCTCCTCTCCTCTCCTCTCCTCTCCTCTCCTCTCCTCTCCTCTCCTCTCCTCCTCTCTTCCCCTCCTATTTGTCAGACCTGAGGCAAACAAGCATGGCCCTCGGCAATGCTGAAGTCTCTTCTGTTCCTCTTTACTTTGCTCCCTCCCTCACTCCATCCCTCTTTCCTGGCGATCCTCCAGTTTAAACAGACGGCTGTGCAGGGGGAGAGAGTGGGGGAGAGAGAAACAACTTGAGAGAGAGAGTGAGAGAGAGAGAGAGAGAGAGAGAGAGAGAGAGAGAGAGAGAGGCCAGTTGCTTGTGTGAGTGCTGCATGATTCATGTTGCCCTGTAATGAAGCTGGTCCAGTCTTTTAAGTGTTTGGTGTATAATGGAGTTTCAGGGACAGGCCTATCATTTTCTCCTAATAGTGCTTTCTCTGCCGCACGCCATGACCCCTCTCTCCAAGCCCCCGCCCCACGCACCCCTACTGTGGTAACTGCACATTACTGCGGCGTGCACACGCACATACACACACGCAGCGATTACCGACAGCTGCGGGAGTTTCTGAACGGCAAAAGTGGGCAATTTTCTCTCCCTTCCATTTAAACAACAAACAGGGCGTCGTGTTAAAATGGGCAAGGGAAGAGAGAAGGGAAATTGGGCTGATAAGGGTTATTGTGAATCAGGAAGAGAGTGGGTTAGCTGCTGGGAAGTAGCAGTGATTTTAATATTCTTGAGGTATACTTTGAGAAAGACAGCATTCACAACAAGAGGGAGAAGAAATGTTCAGTGGATTTCTGATTTTTGGGAAGAGGCTGCACAGATGCACTGAATTTAAAATGAAATTGTGTGTGTTTATGTGTCACGTGTGTGTGTTACCTCTCATCTAAAACATAGAGTACAACTGACATTTTGAAAAGTGAAGATCAAGCAGTCCAATCTTCATGTTTTCAGGGGTATGTATACATACCTATATATGTGTGTGTGCGCGCACACTTGTGTGTACGTTTGAGTGGGTAGGGCCAGTTTTACCAGAGCAGATTGTTGAGTGTGTGTACAGACCAGACCTGAGATAACTGAACAGATTGCACAGCTGGCAAGCAGCCCTCTCTCTACTCACAAACAGACGCGCACACACTCACAGACACTCACACACACACACACACACACACACACACACACACAGAGCCAGAAAAACAAATATTGACAAAGTATTGATCCTGGGTGTATCGGTCTATTGACAAGCTGCTAATGCCAGGAATATTATTCTGGTCCACGTGCCAAATCACTAGCATCAATTCCTTAATTAGATGAAATGCATTAGCAACAAATCAAATTCTACAGTTTAAGCAGGATCATAGAATACCCTAGCTAGACTAGATTTTTTTAAATCATATTATTTGTTTGACATTTTTATTACCTCTGCTAGCAATTAACATGTGACCTTAAGCCAGGGTGATGTTGTTGAAAAGTCTATCATGATATTGAGGTTTCATAACGCCCAATATCAATAATTATTAATCATTTTTCATGACCTGTCCTATTTTTATCATTTCTAAAGACCAGGTGAAAAAAGGTCAAATTTAACCCCTTATTTTGAATATAACCACTTAATCAAGGCTATAATTATTATAATATGTTAACACAACAATGAAAAACAACCAAATAAAATCACACAAATGAATAAAAATACTGTCATACCGGCAAGCTGACCTGCTCTTAATTTCCTCCTCATCAGCTCAAATTTTCTGTCTCTGGTGTTAATGGGTTGTGTTTGTGTTTTTGTCATGGTTGGTTTGTAAAACACTTAACTAGCAGTTCAGCCACTGCATCGGATTGTGAGCTGTAGTTGCTCCGGTGGTCGCGGCTGCAGTATGTCTGGGCTCATAGGTGGAGCAAACAGGCTGGGTGGTGGAGCCCAGAAACAGTCCGTCCACCAAGAGCAGCTCCAGAGGATGCGTGATACTGAGAGGAGCAGCAGAGGACCAGGACGGAGGCCCAAGGGCTTGGTTTGTTTGCCAGCGTGGCTGCGGCTGGTGGTGCAAACGAACTACACACCTGTTAAATGACTGGCGGTTCATTTGTCACTTGTAGCACGTTCATTGCTATCAACAACATTTTTTCATGTCTATCAGCGATACATATTGCTATTGTTTAATCGCTGTCATGTCTTGTCTCCCTTCAGGTCTTGCTTTTGTTTTTCTTGTCTTTTAGTTCTGTTTCCTGTTATATAGTAGTGTCTGATTCTCCTCTAATTTCAGATCTCTTCCTGTCCCTGTGTGTTCTCCCGCCGTTGTCATTGTCCACCCCTCCCTAATGTGCTACACCTGTCTCTAATAACCCCCTCCCTTATGTATATAGTCTGCTCCCTGTCTTCTGTGCCAGTTCTTCTTTGTCCCCATAGCAGTGTTCCAGAATTCTCCTAGTGAAAGCACTCCTAGTGTTGTTTGACCCTGTTTCTGGTCCTGACTTTTGCCTCTGCCTGATCCCTCTGTTTTGTTTGCTTTGCTGACTGATCTCCTGAGTACCGAACCTGTCTTCAGTCTTCTTTTGGGTTCTTGTCTAGTTTGTCAGAACTTGTCAGTCGCCCAGGCCAATGTGACCTTTACAATAATAAATGAATATCTTCTACAGACATGTGTAAATTGTATAAAGATAATCTGAATGATGACTTCTTGAACCAAGATTTCTCGTACTTCACCCAAAATGTACACTGAATGATTTAAGTTTCCACATCACACCTGTGTGATACCCAAGGAGAAAATTGTAGTTACTGCACTTTATATACACTATATCAAAAAGTCAAAAGTATTCGCTCACCTGCCTTGACTCGCATATGAACTTAAGTGACATCCCATTCTTAATCCATAGGGTTTAATATGACGTCAGTCCACCCTTTGCAGCTATAACGGCTTCAACTCTTCTGGGAAGGATGATGTATGGCTTGGAGGTCTGTAACGATTGAGTCTGCAGAAAGTTGGCGACCTCTGCGCACTATGCGCCTCAGCATCCGCTGACCCCGCTCCATCATTTTGCGTGGCCTACCACTTCGTGGCTGAGTTGCTGTTGTTCCCAATCGCTTCTACCTTGTTATAATACCACTGACAGTTGACCGTGGAATATTTAGGAGCCAGGAAGTTTCATGACTGGACTTGTTGCACAGGTGGCATCCTATCACAGTACCATGCTGGAATTCACTGAGCTCCTGAGAGCGACCCATTCTGTCACAAATGTTTGTAGAAACAGTCTGCATGCCTAGGTGCTTGCTTTTATACACCTGTGGCCATGGAAGTGATTGGAACACCTGATTTCAATTATTTGGATGGGTGAGTGAATACTTTTGGCAATATAGTGTATATCTGAATATATATCCAATAAGCATGTAACTGCTGTTCTGCCTAACACGTTCAGCTGGACGGTCCAAAAAATGGGAAGCCATTTTTTCAGTTTTACTGTATTTATGGGCTAAAATTTCACTATCAACTGATATCAGCCAAATTTTACAATCGATAAATACTGTGCATCTCCAGAGGTGAGGTGAGGTAAGAGAAAGTCGAATCAATGTGAAAACAACCTTCTTGTGCCTATCTCTGCACAGATACATCTACTCCACAAACATCATTAAAAAGGTGATGTTAAGTTGAGAAAAACACATTTTCTCTTCGGCAGAAGAGAAAAAGAAGGAAAAAAGGGAGAGAACTCTGCCTCCAGCTTTCCCGTCCATGGAACACCTGCCATTCCATGCCATGCCATCCCTGACATGTGTAGCTTGGCTTTGTTGCTGCCAGGATGCAGGGGCAGTCCTGTCTTTGTGTGTCTCCTCTTTGTTTTCCCCGAGGGCTAAAGAGAGGGGACTTCTCTACGAGTTGAACAAATAAACAGCAGAGAGCACGAGAGACAAAGCCAGGGAGGGAGCACCTGCCGAGGGCTTTGTGTCTCTTAATAAGGCACACTACTGTCTGTGAGCTCACAACCCCCCTCTGCACGCACACTGCAACTGCACACCAACAAACACACACACGCATAAAAATGTATACACCTACTGCATGCTCACACGTACACACGCCTAACTGGTAAAGTTTAGGTTTACAGTCTTTGTAGTAAATTAAGGGTACCAATGAAATATTAAGTGTGTATTCTAGGAGGTGAAAGGGAAGCAGTTATGAGTTTAGGACCTGTAAATCAATTACACTGAAAGAATGAAAGTAGTATTTAATTACCCAACACATGTATATTCATAATCACAGGGTACAGTGGACCAATAGCTTACATGTCCTTTCACAATAGCTATGAATCAAAAAGAGCCAAACTGTCTGAGGAACGTTCACTTAGTTAACAAAAACATTATTGAAATAAAACGTTATTGTAAACTCTCAAAATACAATGTAATATACTGACTTTCATTTCGCACACAACTGAAAAGGGGAAGCCATAACAGCTAGACCCCAACTGATACTCAGTTTATAGGGGACGTGCTTATACTGATATTAGAGAATAAAAAGTTCCTATATCAACATATTGGCCGATATTCATATATGTTTTGCAGTGATCTCTTAAATGTGGTTATCAAAAACTTGTGACAAAGATTGGGAAAGAAGGCAGGATATTTTACAGCTTAAAAACTGAAATGGTAAACTTCACTGGAAATTTAAAGATTATAGATCCCAAGCATCTTCTCTGCATTATACTTTCTTTAAAAAAGGGGTAAAAAAAAAAAAAAAAAAAAACGGTTTCATATTGGTGTAGGCTATACCAGAAAACATGAATGCAGATACAAATATATCTGTGTCAGGCCAATATCGGCAATAACATCAGCATGATTATTATATTATATTATATTTTTTCATTAATTGGACAAGTTTAGTGAACACACTTAGCAGTTTAAGTCAAAACAACCCATGTTGGCAAATTCTACAATGAATCTAATGACCACGTGCATGTTGATGTGCATGTGAGTCACTCTCTGTCCTCCCCATGTTTGTTTTCAACATGGTGGCTGGGTTAAAAAAAAAAAAAAGATTCACCAGGTTAAACCTTTACCAGCCAGCGCTGTCACTGGCAAAACATTTTCTGAAATCATCTGAGGCAAATATAGGCTATGTAGTAACACAATTGTGATTCTTATTTGATCAGCACTGCCTAGTTTGACATTTTGACAGTTTGGTGAGCAGTATGTATTCAGATGCTGCTTTCTTTCTTTTTTATCCTAACTTTATTGAGTGAGCAACACTCACATTTGTTTTGGTTGTGCTGTAGTGTGATAAACAAAATGGGCAGTAACTCTTCAGATTAAAGATTGGTTGACTGGTACTGGTTAATAAAACTTAATGACAACAACAAGTCTGGACTTAAAGGAAAACGCCACCGTTCTTCCATACTGAACTATGTTCTTCGCTGATGTTAGACGAGTTGACACATACCTCTCTCGCCTTCATGCGTGCACTCAGTCGTTCTGGCGCACAGCGCTACTCTGCTAGCATGTAGCTTGGCCCAGTACATTCGTTCGGTTCCAAACGGGGGTGAAGTTAGAAGCGACCAAGCACCTCCACGTTTCCCCTATTTAAGTACGGTTACGTGAGTAGTTACACCACCCAAGTGTGGTTACACCAATGAAACATGCCAATTTTCAAAGCGGATAAAAGGATAACTATAATGTATGGCGGAATAACACCTGGGAGCACTTCGTCGTAGGCACAGTAATATCATCACTCCTATGAGAGGCCTATGAGTAGGGGCGATCGAGTGCACACACGAAGGCGAGAGAGGTATGTATCAACTCGTCTAAGATCAGGGAAGAACATAGTTCAGTATGGAAAAACAGTGGCGTTCCCTTTTAAGAGCTGATATTTTGGAGCATATATCTGAAGCAAATTAACTATTTTTGTCACCTATTCCTAAATCAGCCTTTTGAAAGTGCATCAAAAATGTCCAGAAACTGCACCGTGCATAAAGTGCTTAATACAGTACATTTATTATTTGTCAGATGCCGCCAGGAAGTCACATGTTGCAGCCGCCATGCATTTTTGTCTGCACACAGTGCCTCTAAAAAGTATAAACTCCCTTAGATGTTTTCTCCCTTTTATTGCTTTATAAATGGAATCGTGGTCAATATAATTTGGCTTTTTTTATATGAATTTACAAAAAGAAAACTCTTTGATGTCAAAGTGAAAACAGATTTGTACAAAGCAATGTCAATTAATAAAAATATATCATGTTAAATAAGTGATTGCATAAATATTCACTCCCTTCAAGTCAGTATTTAGTAGATGCACCTTTGGCCTTGAGTCTTACTGCGTTCTTCTTTGTAAAACTGCTCAAGCTGTGTCAGGTTGCACGGGGATCGGGCGTAAACAGCCCTTTTTAAGTCTGGCCACAAATTCTCTATTGGGTTGAGGTCTGGGTTTTGACTCGGCCACTCCAGAACATCCACCTTGTTGTCTTTAAACCACTTCTGTGTAGCTTAAGCTGTAAACTTGGGGTCATTGTCTTGCTGGAAAATAAATGTTCTCCCAAGTCGTAGTTCTCTTGCAGACTGAATTAGGTTCTCCTCCTTCAGAGTAGTCATAGGTGTCTTGGTTGCTCCTTCACTATCTCCTTCTTGCACGGTCTCTCACTTTGTGAGGACGGCCTGCTCTAGGCAGATTTACACGTGTGCCATGTTCCTTCCATTTCCATGATGGCTCTAACTGAACTCTGGGGGATGTTCAGTGCATTGGAAATGTTTTTGTATCCATCCCCTGACTTATACTTTAAATAACATTTTCAATGATACTGATTAACCAGTGACTGGACCTTCCAGACACACTCAATTTCAAGAATTGTAACTACTAGCACCAACTGGCTGGACCTCTGCTGAATTAGGTCAGTCACTTTAAAGAGGGTGAATATGTATGCAATCACTTATTTTACATTCTACATTTTTAATTAATTGACATCACTTTATAGAAATCTGATTACACTTTGACACTAAAGAGTTTTTTTTGTAAATTTCCAGGGGGGTGAATACTTTTTATAGGCACTGTGTATATACAGGTTCCAGTGTGTTTGAGTGTTACATGAGGGAAGTATAGTTTCATGGTTGAATGTCAGTTGTAAAATCGTGGCAGCACTGTCATCTAGATGGGAGTAATGCATTCTTTATAGTGTTCCCAGAGGGCCAAGGCCAAGCAGATGTGTGCTGTACCAGCTTTCTTCATCTGATCACATTCAGACAGTGAAAGAAAGAAAGAAAGAAAGAAAGAAAGAAAGAAAGAAAGAAAGAAAGAAAGAAAGAAAGAAAGAGGAGAACACGGAGGCTGCCAAACAGCTGACTGCAGTTGAGGCATTAGTAAGAGTAACACCACTGGATATTTTTAAGGGGAGCTGGGGACCTGACCAGCCATGTTTGTGGTGACCAAAAGAAGTTGAGCAGAAATGTACTCGGCTAACATTTATTCTGGTGATCTCCAGAAATGTGCTGTGAGCCTGTACAGAACCTGTACTTGTTACTTTGTCAGAACTTCCTCCCTTTTCAATTATAATGACTCCACATAGTCTTCGCCTTTTCTGCAACAACACAGATGTTGTGTCTGTTTTCCATTTAACCAAATACCTTACTGAAGAAGGATTCGACATGATAGCCTGTCTACAAAATGTTGGCTGAATTTACAAATTTTAACCCAGCATGCAAACGTTTACTTCTATAAAACACAGCAGGCCAGATATTAAAAGTTATTTCAAAAACACTGCCTCTGAGCAGGTAAACACGAGGCACAGGTTCAAATTTTAAAATGTGGGGTTTCAGTAACCGACTGATCCAGGAAAAAAAATCCTGGATCAGTCCCTTTATCCAGGTCTGCACCAAATGTTAATAGGGGCTATTCGTGGCTGACACAACTCTTGGGTGAAGCTTGTGAATATTCTCATTCATGGGTTCATCAGTTCCTGCTCCCTTGACTAGGCTGAGACTAGTCAAGGGAGCAGGACTGATGACGCCTCTCGGATGAGAGGTGAAACGTCTTCAAGACAAAAACCAAATCCAGTTGCATTCGATTCAATTTCCTTGAGATAACTCTTGGGTGTTTTGCAGCAGGCATTTTTTTTTCTTTGGTGCTGACTGGGAATTCTCACGGTGCTCCCACCAGTACAGGTCTGCATACCCCTGTCTTTCTCCCCACATTTCCTTTCTGCCTCTGTTCTGTCAATAATTCAATTTAGAAGACAAATCCAAAACAAATTAGATAATAAGAATTATGACCAACTTATGCACTGAGTGGGGCAATTTTACAGTTACAAAATAAATTTGCTCAATTTGTTGATGGCCTGTCACTTCCAATGGGACTCCCGGCAGTTTAAACTTTGACGGGCATATTGTGATGCATTATAACACCATTCAGCTATGACCAAACTGATATATATTCATTTTAAAACAACATTTTATAACAAAAACTATGTTCTTACCAAAGCCACCACATAGCAACTTTTAAACACTGATGCATCAAAACGAATTAGTCTACCGGACATGGGAATCTTCACAAATTGCTAACCTCCTGCGCATTTAAGCAGTAGCAGCATTCTAAAATAAAGACTTTTAACAGCACAACAGCTGCTAGCATAGACAAGGAGGAAATGTATTAACCACGTTGAATTAAGCAGTGGTGGTCAAGGTTGATGCTATTTGTTTTCTTCTGGAAAAGTGATATTGTTGTGACGAATTCAGGAAAGACATGACAAGTCATGACTGATGAGACCCAATCAGAAGCCAACATGGTTTTTTGCATTATTGTTTCCAAAGGCCTCCATTTCTGCTTGTCCAAACTCAAACAAAATCCCTAAACTAAAACAAGGTCAACAGTGTTTTCAAATGTCTTTTAGGAGTTCCAAAACCCTAGAATAGTGTGATACTGTGTTGATGTAGCAGAAGTTATTTATTTTAAAACATATTTAAGAAAACATATAGCCTTCTTGTAGTTTTTACACACAAATACTGGTACTTGAGACACAATGACCACAACATGTAATTCATGCACCAACCCCCTGAACCAATTCTGCTGAGGGAACTACAAGCACAATTCCTGCTTTACACTCAAATTGCAGATCTAAAACACACTTTTTTCAAAACACTACACACAATTCTCTGCATTTGGCACAATTTTCATGACGAAAATCTCTTGGGAACACACTGTCATTCAAAATTCTAAAGTTAATTGCCCTACTATGCACACTGACTCATCACATGGGCAAACACCTGTCATACAGTTACAGTTTTTTACAACCGCTATGACCCGTTTGTCAGAACCTTAAACACTTTTTCAAAACTGTTAAGACACATCACACCTGAAACACACAATTCCCCAAACAGTTAATTTCATGCTCAAAATCACGCAGTGTAACTAAACACAGACACACACTTCCAAAATACAATAATACACTAACACAGTTCACCAAATCTACCAAAGCACTGACACACGTTGTCTTCCAACAGAAACATTTAGTCAGTCACAGCACAGTGTCATAAAAAACACTGACAACTGATGGAATAACACAAACTGAATCACTTTGCATGTGTCAAATCTACTTTTTTCCTTTTTCCTTTACAATCAACAGATTATTGTATTGATCATACATGTAAATCAATGTTTGTGATGATGTTCTTCATTTTTCTTTTGTTGGTCATGAATTTTGTTCCTTTTTTTGTACAACACTCAGAACAAAAAGTGAACGACCCATATCAGAGCAGCTTTGCAGAATGTTTATGAAAGAAGAAGACAGTAAATGACAGGATTTGCAGTAAACACTTTTCTGTATTGCAAATGAAAATGACTTACAGTAGAGTAAAGAGGAAAAAAATAGCATTTAGCTGTCATTCATTACTGTATTGTCAAATACACAAAAAGAAAAAGGAGCAGAAGAAATCACTGTAAAAGTGGAAGAAAAAAAAATTATCTGCTCGGTCATCAGCAATGGGCCACATATTTTCATCGACATGACACCTGATGTCTTCTCTGGCCAGGCATCTTGGGAACTATCTTTTTGCATGCCTTATTCAGCCCTGGCAGCTGTCAGCTGTGATCAATGTAATCTTCAATCCATTAGTTTTGAACATGAGGTTTTCTGTTTTGACAAACCGTGTGAAAGCAATCGAAAATTCACCAGTTAACATCTACTGTTTTGGTCTTGATTGAGCTTGTGTGTAAAAGGAGTTAAAACTAATTTTAAACGTGTAAAATGTGTGTATTTTGTGTCAAAAGAGGAAGAATTGTGTTAATTGTATAGCCCACACAGGCTGATGTTGTGGTAACTGTGTGAAGAGTTTTGAAAAAGCGTTAAAAGTATTGAACAACGGGTCATAGCGGTTGTAAAAAACTGTAACACAAACTGAATCACTTTGCATGTGTCAAATCTACTTTTTGTCCTTTTTCTTTTACAATCAACAGATTATTGTATTGATCATACATGTAAATCAATGTTTGTGATGATGTTCTTCATTTTTCTTTTGTTAGGCATGAATTTTGTTCCTTTTTTTGTACAACACTCAGAACAAAAAGTGAACGACCCATGTCAGAGCAGATTTGCAGAATGTTTATGAAAGAAGAAGACAGTAAATGACAGGATTTGCAGTAAACACTTTTCTGTATTGCAAATGAAAATGACTTACAGTAGAGTAAAGAGGAAAAAAAATAGCATTTAGCTGTCATTCATTACTGTATTGTCAAATACACAAAAAGAAAAAGGAGCAGAAGAAATCACTGTAAAAGAGGAAGAAAAAAAAGCTAATCTGCTCGGTCGTCAGCATTGGGCCACATATTTTCATCGACATGACACCTGATGTCTTCTCTGGCCAGGCATCTTGGGAACTATCTTTTTGCATGCCTTATTCAGCCCTGGCAGTTGTCAGCTGTGATCAATGTAATCTTCAATCCATTAGTTTTGAACATGAGGTTTTCTGTTTTGACAAACCGGGTGAAAGCAATCGAAAATTCACCAGTTAACATCTACTGTTTTGGTCTTGATTGAGCTTGTGTGTAAAAGGAGTTAAAACTAATTTTAAATGTGTAAAATGTGTGTATTTTGTTTCAAAAGAAGAAGAATTGTGTTAATTGTGTAGCCCACACAGGCTGATGTTGTGGTAACTGTGTGAAGAGTTTTGAAAAAGCGTTAAAAGTATTGAACAACGGGTCATAGCAGTTGTAAAAAACTGTATCTCCCTCCATATTCTCCATTCCTCAATCATATTGATTTTTTTCTGCTTGGAGATGGAAAGTTTATAACCAAAATCCACAAATGCGCATACCCCTTCTCCAAGCTATGGAAGACGCATGTGGAGATATAGCAGCTGATGCTTTTCATGGCTGGATTTGGCATGCTAGCCGATATTTCCCCCGCTGCTTGGCCAGGGAGAACATTGCTTGCGATGTGGATGAGGTGCTGTGGCCAGACCGAAACAGAAGAGAGGATGCAGCATATTATTTTATTTTAATTTTATTTTTTTACTGTAACAGTAAATTCTTCTGTTGTTTTGTATGTAGACCACTGTATGTGCAACTTTGTGTCGGTTGGGATGTACACTATGTACATTGTTTTTGTGGGAAAAATAAAATATATTTGTTACTGTGTATTTGGTACAAAAAAGTATAAAAACAATATTCTAAAATATTTTACAACACACTTATGTATGTACTGTCTGTAGTAAGTGTGACACTGAGCATTCATAATGATGAATGGAGAAGTGTTTTCCATTCATCATAGTGTTTGACATTGAGCACATCAGTGTTCAACTGGTTCTTATACATGTCTATTCATGTGGTGGTTTGTGTGTGTCATTTGAAAACAAAATACCATTTTGAGAAGAAATAACATTGTTTTGGATGTAAAGGATGTGTGTGTGTGTGTGTGTGTGTGTGTGTTCTGATTTGTGTGTAGAGTTCTGAGAGCATGAGGCATGCTTTCAGAAAATGTGTGTAAACAATCGAGAAAAACTGAAATGCAACTTTCTATCTAAATTCTTATTTATGTGACCAAAAAGTTCCCCTGAGATTCTTGTATCATTCATAAAGCATCAAGCATCAGAGAGGAGGAGGAAAGAATTCATTTAGCACAATGTGTGTCTCTATTTGTGAGGATGTGTCTGAACACCCTGTGCAGTAACATGTCAGCAGCTCTGTGTGTGTCCAAATGCAAGTATGGGCTTGAATATGTGCATTTCTGTGTATCTATAAGAATGCTTTTGCCTGATGTTTGAATAGTTTATGTTTGCGATATCTCTGTGGCTTTCTGAGATTGAAAGGGAATTTGCATCTGTTTATGTGTGAATATATGTATGTTTGTGCATTCAAGTGATTATCTGAGAGGGGAGGTGTGTGTGAGCATGAATGTTAATATGTGTGTTTGTGAGTGACAAGCTGTTGGGTAATGGAATCAGGGTGCATGTGCGTGTAAGTGTGTGATTGTGCATAAGTGTTTTGTGCTTGTGGGTGATTTACTTGTGATCACACTGTGTGTGTTTGTGTGTGTGTGTGTGTGCGTGCGTGTGTGTGCGCGTGTGTGTGTGTGTGTGTGTGTGTGTGTGTGTGTGTGTGTGTGTGTGTGCGTGTGCGTGTGTGTGTGTGTGTGTGCAGGCATATACATGGCTATATGTTGTGTGCTAAAATGAACATGCAGAGCCACTTGGTATTCTGCGCAGCTCGTCTCTTGTCTGTCAAGTACGCGCATGGCGATCACAACTGGAAAGATTGAAAGTTTGAGGAGCTGAAAGGCCTGCATGCAAATGAGATAAATATACTTGTTTTCTCCTTCGAAATCCCCCTCTGCTTTTTCGTCAGTGACAGTCTAAACATCATCGTACGCTCTCTTTTCTCGTCTTCAACCCTATTGCTGCAAACTGCACATGTGTACTGAGGAAAAGTGAGAGGAGAACACTGGAATCTTTATCATCATCTCTACATCAATAAAACCAGTTGTCCTGCTGCTCTTCTCTCACTTGGAGCTGAAAAAAAAACACTCATCAAAATCTTAAAGCATCTGCAGGGTGAGCGGATGATTTCCAGCTATGATCTAGTATTAATGGAAGTGTTAATAGGGGTGGCGGCTGCATGTGGAAGGCCTGAAAGAGAAACAGCCAGCAGCACTGGATACTCCTCTGAAGCATCAACAAGACTGGCATGATAAACAACCATGCAGAATACAGATATGGATCTAGGCACGCTCACAAACGCACACGCCTCCAACACATGTGTTCATACAATTATTTTTCTTGTGTAGCCTTAAGAGACTACAACTTACAACTGTTGTTGTACTGTTGTACGACTGTGTAGTAGAATGACAATTGAACCTTGAACCTTGATGAAGGGTAAGGTGTATATAGAAATATTCATACTAACATATGCATGTCAAACTGGTGTATGCTAACAAACATGCATCTAAATGTCATGGACACATAAGTTGCAGATTTAGACAGTTACTCACGAATCATGTGCATACAAACAGAAACATGCACATACAAAAAGTGAACATATGCATATAAACACATCCAGACACACCCCAGGGAGTCACAGGAAAAACAATATTACACTTAGAGGGCTTATTAGCAGAAACAGCTTTTACACACAGAGCATACAAAGATGTACATACAGTACTAACATGCACAAATACAGATATGCGAGAGATTATTGAAAAATTTGCTAATTGCATTCTAAGAACTCACAACATTGACATGTTTTCACAATCTTGTTTGTGCACGCATCTCTAGCAAACACGTAAAGAACAAACATATTATGCATGCCAAAAGTTATACAACCAGTCGGGGCACAAGTGAGTGGTGGAAACGAAAGAAAACGGTTTTGTGAAAGAAATTGGTTTTAAAAGAAAATCTGGTGTTAGTAAGTGTATGGGGCCAGGTTTGCCGATTATACACTATAGGTGACTCTGTGAATCAATCTGTGACCTCCCAGTATGAGTCATCCAGAAGAAGGAAAGAACAAAGAAAACATTAGTTGGGTTTTCTCTATAACAAATGGCTTGTCCTGGCCTGCAGGCTGTGCTTTTGGCTTTACAGCCTATGAACGTATTTTAGTGTCCCACCTAAAGCTGAAGCAGTAACGCATCTCCACCTCCTGTCATTATGCTCAATGTGGGCTTGCAGTGTAATAGAATGCTCTAACAAGTTATGTTCAAGTTCCTTTTGACAGCCTTCCTCTCCTTTTGGTTGGTTGGTTGGTTGGTTGGTTTGTCAGCAGGATTACACAAAAACTACTGATTTCCACGAAACTTGAGGATAAGTATCGACCACATTAACTTTCGGTCCGGATCTGGATAAAGGGACAGATCCAGGAAAATGTTCTCACTTTCTTTAACATTGTCAGATTGGACATTTTCCAAATGTATGCTAATTTCTCAGGGAATAATTCATGGATCTTGATGAAAAAAATCAGGTGTATTAGGTGGCTGGTATCAATGAGTGAGTACAATTTGATTTTCTTAGATCTGGTGAGTTAAAATTGGTTAAGCAGATACAGATGGTTAAAAAATTGAGTGATAAAGGGCTATAGAGTTTGATATTTAATTAGGTTTGATTGAAGTAAAGAGGACTGTTGGATCTTGGTGTGCTTTTCGAGTTGAGGTCATAAATGTTTAAAAATAAAGTCAGATAATGTTGATTTCTAACAAAGGGTCACTAATATTGTAAAGAAGGTGGTCACTGAAGTTTTTACCAAACATTGCTCGAGGGCATTTGTTAGTGAATATCTTAGCTGCGCTTGAATACTCATTTGCTGTTTCAGAGTATTTGGGGTAGCTTGGCAGTCTATGTGGCACTGAGTCAAAATAGAAATTGTGTATGTATTCATGGTAATGTGAACATGTCAACCAGTGCACTGGTGTGGCTAACTGATTTAGGACCAGGCAAATCATCAGGTTTTGATCTGTAAATTGCGATCTTTTAAAATGCCATGTAAAATATATTCTCCATTTGCACCATTAAACCATACTGTAATAAAGACTGTACTTTTGTTGCACAAGCACACATCCACTATGCCGCTAGCTAAACTCATGTTGTATTATTTACAATAGGACACTCAGGGAAGAAATACGTAAAGATATTTGTAGAATTAGCATAGCCATCTACACGGCTATACATTGGTATTGATATGTTCACTTAGGGTTGGTAATGGGGATGTTTAGAAACATAAGTAAGAGAACATTACATACTGTAATCCCCAAGATTTGCCTGAGAAGTAGATTGTGGATGAAAATTGCACCCCTAACCTGAGCTTTAGTGTTAAGGCCAACAGTTATTCACCATCTATACAATTATCCAAGGTTATGCTAGAAAAAGGTTATGCACTGATGTCCTGTGTATATTTGGGTTGGATTATTATGCAATATGCGCACATGATTTTTTTTTTTTTTTTTTTACATCTGAACAGCATTATGTTACAGATGAAGAACAGTTGAATATTAATTTTCCCTTATCATACTCTACTATAATACAGGGGCAAGCTAACTACTGGCAGACAGCTGCTGGAGCCAGCAAGCTCTGGAGGAGACAGTCGTAGGCAGAGCCCGGACCTTCTGGGGGAATAAACACCTGGAGTCGAGGAAAGCACAGAGCTTATTTTTAAAAATTTTTAGAGGAAACAGTGGATTTATAGTCATTCTTGCTTCTATAGCTGACTGCAGCAACAAGCCGCAGACGTGATAAAATCCACTACATTGTACTGTACTTCTTTATTTGACTGCTGTATGGAAGGCAAATGTACTTTACTTGTACGTACAGATAACATTAAGAAACAGAGTATCTGGTGTGTGACAGACAGAACTGAGCACAAGCACAGACAGGCGCTGGTTGTTGCTCACTATCTTGCAGCTAAAGTGCAGTAAGGTATTCTGCCTGTTTTGGCTGCATAAGCCTGAGGTCAAACTCACATGAATAATGTGAGGTGAAATTAGCTGCTCTTTATGTGTGAACACAGATAGCTTGTTCGCTTTAGCTAGTTTGGTATCTTCCAGCTATGTGCACTTGACGAACTGACGAAGCTCTCTTATGCTCCAACTCTTTGCCCATTGTTGATTAGGTAGAGTCTGGTAATGCCAAGATGGCATCAGCTGGTATCATCCACTTTGACTTTCATTCTGGCTATTCCCAAACTTCTGACACTGCAGCCACATGTGAGCTGTGCTGTTTACTCGGGGTGTGTGGCTGAAAAAGTGATAATAATTGAAAAAGTAGGCTACTTGAAATTAAATCATCCACTTTATCATTGCAAACTTCACATGTGCAATGCAAGGTTGAAAAGCTGTTAAGGTGGAGCAAAAGTTGCTGAAGGGGGGCAGGGTGTCAGTTATTTTGTTGCAGTAATGATTTGTCCTCTCAGCATATGTTGTGTTAGGAAAACCAATGAACCAACTCCCATATTAGTCACTGTAATCATTTAAACTGTACAAATAGCTGCACTCTCAAGCTGGTCGAGCAGTATGACTGTTTAATGTGTAACAGTCCATGGAGTGTGAAGTCTGAGAGGACAGGTGTTATAGGGGATCGACTAGATATCATTATTTTCCATTTTTTGCCTTCAAGAATTGATTTTCATATATCATTCATGCATTCAAAAACATCAGGCTTTGAGCAGCTGAAAAATGATGCTTGATATCCAAGCAGCACAGTGCAGAGTAACCTGTTCACTAGCTGCAGGCTGAGAGATGTTTGTACTCAGCTTGCTTTGCATGTTTTGCATTTGTTGGTCGAGAGATCACAAGAATATCATCTCCAGTTTGCATGTTGCAAAATGTCAGCCATGCCTAAGCTTTATATCTCATAATTCTGAAGTCAATATTGATCAAAAATTGACTTAATTAACTGACTGACAGGATGAAAGACAACAGAAGCGCAAGTGTGTGTCTCCAGTGCCAGCTGTGTTCTGAAACCCAGAGTGTATGACCCAATCACTGTGTTGGAGCTCTGTTCGGCCCTGAGCTACAGACAAAATGCATGATGATGGGTTAATGTTTAATGTTAATTTTTAACTGTTTTTAGCTATATGTTTTAAACTACATATTTTAAGTTTTATGTTTTTATTACATGTCTTAGTTACATGTTTTAACTACATGTCTTAATTATATATTTTAACTACATGTTTTAGTTAAGTTTCAACTATATATCTTAGTTTTAGGTTCTTATTACATGTTTTAGTCACATGTTTTAGCTATATGTCTTAGTTATATACTTTAACTTCATGTTTTAGCTAGATTTGATCTACTCTGTTCATTTTATACCCTTTTATCTGATTTTTACTGTTTTAGTTTTAGTTTTTAGCTCCAGTGTTTCCTCATGGGGGTCTACCATGCCGGGAGCTGCTTTTGGCCTACTGGCGGGGAGCTGTCCTGTGGACTGCTCTGGCCTGGTAGGCTGGAGAGCTCTGCACCTTGGTGTGGAGCCTCTTGTCTGCCCGGGCCGGGGCTGTCTTTGTGGCGGGGCTCCCTGTAGCTGTGGGCCGGGCCCTCTCGACGTGGTAGGCCCCCCAAAGGTGGCTTTTCCTTGCGGTAGGTCTCGGTGCCTTGCCATGTCTCTGTCTAGTGTGTGCAACGGGTCTGAGCTTGTGTGAGTGTGTGTGTGTGTGTGTGTGTGTGGGTGTCGGTGTTGTGTGTGTGTGTGTGTGTGTGTGTGTGCGTGCGTGTGTGTGTTTCTGTATGTCTATGTGTCTCTTAATTCCTTGTTGTTGTTGTTTTTAGCCTCTGTGAGGCACTTTGTGTTGCTTTTAAGTATGAAAAGTGCCATATAAATAAAATTTGATTTGATTTGATTTGATTTGATTAATGTTTTCATATATATATATTTATATTTCTGCTTTTAACCTGTAAAGTGTCTTTGTGTACCTGAAAAGCACTATATAAAATAAATGTATTCTTCTTCTTCTTATTATTATTATTATTATTATTATTATTATTATTATTATTATCATACACTCACAGTGAAAAACCATCAAATAAAGTCAACAATGGAAAGAGTGGCAGTACTGGTAGTGAAGGATTACATCGTCCTGTGCACCATCCAAATATTACCATTATCATAATGGAAGGTTTAAAAATGCACAGTCAAGAGGTTGAAAATTACACATATGAGATATAAGATTTACCCGGCAACAGTGTCCTATTGCCATATTTACTGCTGGTGATGATCCCGGTAATTCAGGCTGATTTGGCTTGGCGCTCCCTAGTTAAAGGAAGATCAACAGCAGATGCACCGTTGTGGTGGCAGAACATGGCACTGTGATACGACATCACACCCCCGCTAAGAGTGTGGCACAAACACAACCAGTATGCTGCCAAACAGAGGGAGAAACATGGCACTAACACAAACACAAGTAATGAGTAATGAGTGTTCCTGGTGATATGATAGGAGCCGAGAAGAGGCAGGATTCAGGATCTCTCTGTTGACAAATACAAATATTTAATTTCCTGATATTTAAATGCGTGGAAAGGTGTGAGATTAAGTAAAAGGACAGAGGAACTGGCAGGCTGCCCACTAGATCGCTAACATCTAAATTACAAATATGTGTACCTATATGTACAATCACTATTACTTTTAAGTTCCTTGTATTGTTTATTATCATGTCAAAATGAGCGTCACCAAAATAATTACTCACATTGTTGAGCATCTGTAACTATAGTAGGTAATAATGTGTTATGTTGAACCACTGGTGCAAGTCGTAGTGAGCAGGCTGCAGCAGCAGTTGTTTGTCCATCTGTGTCTTCTGCAGCTACATGTTTTTGTGTGTACAGTAATAATCCGGCTAATCTACTCTATAACTGTCCAGATGCACTCAGGGCATTTTTGCAGAAGCCTCCAGCAGCTGCTGGAGAAAGGCCTTCTAATCTGCCATCTACACCACTGTCTGAAGCATCTAAGTTCAGAAAATAATTTGTGGTCTCTGATACACTGTGGTGTTATTATTGTTTTAATTGTTGTTGTGATTATCATTTTTACTATGACTGAATGTTACAGTTAAACTAGGTGGAGTCTTGAGCAAATAGAGCAAGAACTTGCAGAGAAACTCCTGCATTTTATCAATTTAAAACCTACCATACCAGCTTTAAATGATATTGGTGCTGGAAGGGTTTGAAGGCCACAACTGGGCTACCTGCTTGAAGGTGTGTCTTTAACTAATGACTAAATTGTTCCAATCCCCACCCAGATAGCAAAGTTTACCAAACACCCTCATCTAGCCCACATACCATGTGAAAAGATGGCACTTGGGCGGTCTGCTCTTGGCCATGCTATGGCCTGTTACAAGCAGAATTGTTATTATCTGATTCTACTCACTAGTAACTCAAGTAAGATAAATGTTGTGGATTAAAAAGTGTCATTTTTCCCTGTGAATTGGTGTGGAGTAGCAGAAAATGAATCAAGTAAATTGCATTTACATGACACCTGCTCTTAAGTATATCACTTGAGTAAAAACTAAATTACCTTCCACCACTGTTGCATATCAAACATTATAAACATATAACTAAGCACATAAAAACAACTTTGGAGCATGCCTTTAATTTAAAGGCATACAAACAGATAAGAACAGAAAGCAGAAGAAACAGAAGAAAGGGGGCAGTTAGCGAGTGCAGCGTACAGGACAATGATGTCATAGCGCATGAGATATCGCTTGAGGAATGATTCCTTAAAAGATCTGCAGCTTTGCAGCAAAGATGTCACCAGCATATAAAAAACAAAAACAAAACGAAACGTTAAATATCGACCACGTCAGGACAGGACTGCTCTTGCTGGTGAGTGAATAGCTCCCAGAGTCTGATGGTGAGCATGTGTCTGCTGTATATTCCTCTACTGAAAGGAACTGTCCAACATGTATGAGCTTTAGAGTAGTACATTCCTGCTAGTGTCACATATTGTGTGAGTGTATGGTGATAATGTGTCACAGCAATATATCACACAACTTTAAAGCCTCTTTGTTCCCTGGCCTCCCTCCCCCGCCCCCCCGTACAGACCCATTATCCTGGGCAGCTGGTTTTGGGACCGCCTGGCTGGGGAGGAAGCTGAAAGTAGAGGCTAATTCACTTATTGATTCCTGTCCTGTGTTGCAGGATACTTCCCAGCTTTAATCAGTGGGTGGTTTTGGGTTGGGGTTGGTACTGGGCCACCAGATGTACTTTTGCAGGTGGGTCACGATAAGTTTGCATTGTTTTCATGGAGCTGTGTGCTATATTTACTCACAGTCTGTGTATTAATGATACAGCAACTACTTCAAATAGATGATTAATGAACTGATTTCTTTCATTTCGATTCGATCGATTTTGTTTGTTTTTTTGTTTTTTTCTTCAGTTAACAAATCACATGAAAAGACCAAAACCAACAATTCATTTGTTTTTCCCCTTACTCTTTCTGACATTCCTTCCCTGTCCTTGTTCGCTGGTTCTTACTGAACAGCTAAGTGACCGGGATAAAATGTTGGCGGTCAACAGTTCTGCAAACCACTCTTACATTCACATTTGTGTCATATGCTAAGCTATTGACATTTCTCTAAAAGTATCACGGACGTTTCCAGTAAACGTTACTCGAACGGAAGAAAGCAGTGCATTAGCTTGGGACTCTTTTCAACAACAGATGAATACACACAAGTAAGTATTTACAGTTGCAGGACAGTGTGTGAGGAATCGAGTAAAAAAAAAAAATAGTGTGCTTGTTGATGGGAAGACAAGAACGTGTGACTCAGTGCAATAGTGTGGGTCACTGATGTGTTTTTAATATTTTTTGGACAACGGTGGAGCTTTATGGCACAGAGGAAGAAGAAACTAAGACCAGTAATGATCAAAATACAGCCTGATGCATTCTTTGAGGCTTTTGCATGCACCTCAGACCCAGGCTGTGGACTGACTTGTAGCAAATATTACAAGCCACTGCTGAATAATCTAAGCTATTTATTATTCACTCAATGCAGGACAATGCAGGATTTATTAATCTTCAATTACAATGCTGAGAGGATGTCAGATAAAAAGAAGAGCAGGAAACAGAAAGGAACATGCTGTGCAGCTACTGGGTAAGAGACACAGCTGGGGAAATCACCTGGGAACATCGACATAACACTGCCTTTTGATTTTCTGTGATGTAGAACTCCGGATTCAAAGGCGACAGTATGTGATGTGCTCTGTAATCGCAGCACTGAGATCAGAAAGGAGGCCAAAGTAAAACTCTGATATTTGGTCATGTTTGGTCCAGATTAGTTTATTAGCTTCAGGTATCGCCTGCCATGAGAACACACAATCTACATTCATCTAAATAAGAAAAACACACTACTTACCCACACACCCTCACCAGCCTCTCTTTACTGACTTCAGACTAGTCTCATCTGAAAAGTATTTATTTCAACATGCATTTTAAATATTGATCACATTTGTGTTGGCTCCACAGGAACCTCAGGTCTGTAAGTAATGCACTAAGGCAAAGAAAAAACTCTAAGAACTAAACTTAAAAAATTGCAATTGAGATCTATGTAGCAGAATAGTGAGACTTGTTCCTGTTTAATAAAATCTGAGATTAGGGGACCAAACCCACACAACATCCACCACTTCATAACTTGTGTGCTGTCTGCCTGTCTGTCTGTCTGTCTGTCTGTGCAAAGGCTTTAAATGAAGACAGAGCATCCAGGTCGCCTCCCAGCAGGACAAAGTCATTCACTGGACACTCAGCACTTACACACCCCATGACCTCTGAACCCTGCAGCCTCTAATCCTAGAGTTCAACCCTTCAACAGTCATCATTTTATTGATCAAGCGCATTCTGAAAGGACAGATTAACAGGAGAAGAAAAAAAGAGAACTGATTAAAATAGAATAGTCGTTAGCAAGAAGTGTTTTTATTGTTGCTGGTTTATCTTTATTGTAATACTACTTTTTGATTCCCCAGAAGAGAAGAGAAGAGAAGAGAAGAGAAGAGAAGAGAAGAGAAGAGAAGAGAAGAGAAAGGGTGAATAAATTATATAAAAGAAAAAAGAGCAGAACAGAGGCAGGAAATTGAAGCTGTGAATTCAGTTAAATATGCAGCTGAATGTGTACACATCTGCACACACACGCATACACACGTGCACCGAAAAAGGTGTCTCAATGTATTCACATACATGAAATCATGATGCAAATCCTCCCCAGCTACACAACAATTTCCGCCCCCCCGACCCCTCCAGCTCACTTTAGTTTTCAGCATGCAAAGTATTTTGACCACAGCTCAATCTTCACACCACTCTGACTGGCTCTCATTGATTTCCATGGTGTTAGGTAGAGTGGCAGGGCCTGTGTGGGCCAATGAAAAGAAGGTACACATGTGAAAGACTGGTTATGGCACAAATGATCTCCCCCTGACACACACACAGGCCAACCAACACAGCTGGGGAGAGGCTCCAGCTATAATGGCACCTGAATCCATACGTTGATACACATGCGTTATGACACAAATGTACACCTGTGTCTCTATTTCTTGCACTAAGTCTAGAATAATTCCAGTTCTCACAAGCTCCCCCTAACACACACATACACACATACACAGACACACAAAAGTATGCAATCAGAGAAATGCAAATCTGATTGTGTGAGCTAACAGCTATATGCAGGTGTGCAAATACCAACATATACTTGACAAATAGTGACACAGACTGACAGTGACACACAATCCCAAGACACATTTACTACAACACACAACAGCTACGAACTAACAGGTTATAGCTTGCCCCATGCATCAGTAAGTGTGTTATTTTATCGCCTCTTTTCATCCTCTCCCCTCCCATTCTGCTCGGTGACAGGGGGGATATGTGCACCCTACTTTGTTGCCATGGATACCACAAACACCCCACATAGAAAATTCTACACAGAATAACAAGTGGCCAATTGCGTCTGTTTGCTCTCCAACAAACCTGAGGATTAGAGGCATTTTCTTGTCAGAGGCATAAACTATTTTTATGTTTGCAGGGAAAGGGAGCGAGGGGGAGGAAAGGAGAGGAGAAACAGGAAGAAAAAAAGAGGCAAGAGGCACAGATATGAAAAGAGCATACTAATGCTGTGTGGTGACAGGTTTCTCCCTGCTCAGTGAGATGAGAGAGCTCAAGAACAGAGAAGAGAGAAAAAAGGAGGGGAAAAGAGATGCTCTTGAAGAAACTCAGGTGCTCAGGGCACCCTTAACAAATGAAGGGGAACATGACAGAGAGAGGCAGAGAAAGAGGGGGGCACATCATTTCAAGTCCAGTTAACTGGGAGTGCTGACATTTGTAACAGCGGTGAAAAGCAGGGAGATGTTTAGTGGGGCAAATTGAAGCTAAATGTTTTGAAAAGCTCTCTGGGTTTTTATTTTTTTGTGTCTCTTTTAGATTAATTGACAAACACTCATCTGATGCCTCCTCCTAATTTCTTCCTCCTGCTCCAAGCCTCGGAGAACATAACCCCAGTGTGCGATGATGTCATTATGATACCATCTGTTTGCTGCAATGGCAGACGCAACATACACACACACTCACACAAAGACACAAAATAGCCATGGCTCAGATAACATGTAGAGGAAGAGAACCTATGACATTTGCACTGTGTATCAGCCATGTCAGATTCCTGCTGAATGTTTAATGCAGGCTTATTGTAAAGGTGATTGTTGATACACTACAGGTAGCTTTATATCTCTGATCCAAGTGGAAAGTCCTGCTGTCTCTGTCCATGCAGTCAGGGGACAGAACTATCCAAAGACCACACGCTGGAATAACCGTACTATAACACCACGCTTGTCAAGGTCACGACTGGAGGTGCTTCATGTCTGTCAATCCCATCCCCCATCTAGACAAGCACTCTGCCTCCCCCACTACAATTTTTACAGGTTTGTCATTTACTGTTGAGGCCAGCTTGAGCTAGATCCTTTATATGACAGAGAATAATGAAAGCTTAAGAATGGTTGACATGGCAGTTTTATACAGGGCCATAGGTTTGTTTGAACACTGCTACAGATTTTTTAAACTTTTTTGTCAGCACATTGTTGCATGTATGCAATCTTTTTCTATGGAATATGCACACATACACATGCATCAACAAAACGCTTAATTCTGCAAAACTGCTGCTTTATGATATACGTAACCAGTAAACAGTAACCTGCCCAAAACAGGCCTTGTATCATGAATGTATGAAGTCATTTTTCTTTTTTCTAATTAATATAAGTCTATGACTAAAACTAATATTCACCCTGTTTATACTCTGTTTTGACTGTCTGCTCTTCTTAGAAAACAACCCGATGTCCTCTATCTTTGTTTTTTGTGGAAAGTTTTTTGCTGAAAAGAAAGTTCAACATTTTTGGAAATATGTTTATTTGCTTCCTTGCCGAGACTTGGGTGAAGAGATTGAAAGCACTCGCCCTACGCGAGTGTACGCTAAGGGCCCAGACACACCAAAACCGACATCCAAGAGCTAGTGTCAACGTTGCGTCGCCTCACATTAGGGGTGTAACAGTATGAAAATGTAACCTCACGGTTATTGTGACCAAAATTATCCCGGTTTTCCGTATTATCACGGTATTTTTAAAAGTGTGTTCAATATGTTCAGTAGGGTTGGGCGGTATGAGCAAAATCTTTCCCAGTAAATTCAATTAATGGCTTAAAATAACTATACTGTCACATTTGATCATTTTCCTCTTTTATTTTTATTTGCTCACAGCAACATAACATTATTTCAAAGAAAATATAATAATATAATAAATAATAAACCACAAAGAATGTGCAAATAATTTTGAACTGTAAACATTGAACTCCAGCTTTAACATCAGCATTACATACCTCGGGTCGAGGGTGCTGAGTAATTCTCTGAGCCCCGGCTTTTCAACGGTAGAAATCGGGACCATGTCTTTGCATATGTGCATCATGATGGCCTCCGTTATCTCCCTCCATCGAAGTGATTTTTTGTTAAGCTCTTTTGGACGAGAGGAGCTGCTGCAACTTTTGCTTTTGATGCAGCGGGTCCACGCATCTGTTGGCTTTCATAATACTGCTTTGTATGTTTTAACTGTAAGTGGTGGAAGAGGTTAGTGGTGTTTCCACCTCCAGCAGCAGCAGTCGCGCGACACTCTTTGCAGAGTATCACTTTTTGTTCATTGTCTGATCTTTTAAAACCGAAAAAGTTCCACACAACAGACGTAGCGCCCTTTTTGGGACCGAGTTCCTCCTCCTTTTCATGACAATGAGTGGGTCAGGCTCCGTTCGCCTCCGTTTCCTCATGACGTTCACTCTCCACCTCCGCTATGATTGTTATCACTCGGGCAGGTAAAGCTGTTTCTTCTTCATCGTGCTCATGCAACCACGCCAAGCAGTCTGCTGCAGTGCCTGCAGTGCCCCGTGTGTCGAGGCGGTGTAACTACAGTGACTCAGAGAGATGCCGCAGACATCTGCTCTTTCTCCGGTATAAACGGTATTGCAAAATCTCCACCGGTGGACACTTTTATACCGTCACACGGTATAATACCGGTATACCGCCCAACCCTACCTCACATTGCCAGTTACTCAACCAGAAATCTGTGCTTGAATACACTTCAGAGACTACAGTCGATGGCATACTAGTTTGTATGTTCTGCCCCTGTGTGAGAGGAAATAACTCTATACCACAAGGTGGTGGTAGTCTGTATACGTCATTCAAAAAGGGAAACCGGAAGTGCGGTTATACCAACCATTGCTATGATTAAGCTGCTTTTCTTTGACACCTCTCTCACTAATACAGCTACTTCTAATCAAGAATATGTCTGACAAAAAATATAGAAAAAACTGCATTAAATGGGTGAAATCATGGATACAACAAGGACAGCCTCAATGGGCTTCACCTTTAAATTTCTGTTTCTCTTCTTGTGCACTGATTCGCCGAGCTGAACAGTCAATCACAGTAATTTCTTTCACAGACAGGCTCTGCCCCGGGCTCTACTTGCTCCACCAAAAAGTGGGCCAACAGTGCGTAAAACACTGCAACAACGAGAGCTACAGACACCCATCAAAGGCCGACCTTGTCAGGACCCTTGTCAGGGTGTGTGTGAGCAGGGAGTGTGTTTTTCTTCTTTTGTTCAGTGGAGAATCTGTAGTGTTTACTTTCATAGGTGCTAATAACATAGCACCTATGAAACACAGTGGGTCGGTGTCAGTCTCAATGAGTTCCTATAGTACTAGATTTGCATTTTACTGCCGACGAGAAACAATGTGTTTATGCTGACTAACATCGCTTTTCTCTAACGTCTGTTTTTGCTTTTCTGTTCCCACAAGCTGCAAGCTGTGTCACTCTCTACTCTTTCTGTAGTTTCCTCCTCTTCGTACTCCTCCTTCTCCTCTTCCTCTCTTTCAATCAGGCTTCCTTCAGTTGGACCTCGAGCCCCTGGGAACATCGACCTCTCTTGGCTACTGATGCCTCGAAATACTGACGGATCAGGATCGCCAAACCTTGCGCTCCACTGGACGTCTGCTCTCCTCTGCTTCACCATCTCATCATATCTATGTTTCTGGAATTCTTGATGCCTTTTCACTCTGATCTCTCTGTATATTACTAATTATCTTGTGTGGCCTGCCCTCTTCCAGGTCACCAGTGTGGACAGGAGGTTGCATGGCTCGGGTACCACTTGGTGATGCCTCGTCCTGCTCAGTCGTCTCCTGGAACCACTCACTTTACATTCTGTTGTATCTGACATTCTGTTAATGTAACTTGTTATCTGTGATTGTTGTTCTCTTCTGTACATGCAACATCTATTGCACGTCTGTCCGTCCTGAAAGAGGGATCCCTCCTCTGTTTATTTTACCCTGTTAAAAGGGTTTTTTTTTCACTCGATCGAGGGTCTGATAATTTAGCTTAGCACAAACACTGGAAACAAGACGAAACCAGAACTTCTAAAGCTCATTACCCCCTACTGATAAACACATTGTATCTCATTTGTTTAATCCAGACAGAAAAACAAGTCTTTGTTATGGGGCGGTATGTACCAGGCTATTTCTTGGTCAGGACAAGCAACTTTGTGAACTTTCTGCATTGGGTTGCCTAGCAACTGGTCAAGACCATGAAATAGTCTGGTCCATAATGTAAATCTTTATTAAAAAATAACCATTTTTGACTGGAAATTCTGCATTAAGCCTATGTAATGGGTAATTTCACAAGGGCCTGAAAATCAGTCTATCCCAACCATCTATACCCAAAGGTATGTCTTGGTATCACAAAAAAAATAATAATAATTATATGCACAAGTAACATGCAAGACCAGTATGTACAGGTCATGATGAAGTAATCTTGATTCTGAATTAAATCATGTTCAAAATTATAAGATCCAATATTGTGATTTAACATGTGTACTGCTGCTCTTACCCGTGTCAGACTAACCATTGTGGCTTATGCATTACATGTAGACTAACAGCAGGTACAAGTAAAGCCACATGGGCAGAGCGGCGTGCTGCGCATGCATGAGCAGGCAGAACCAACGTAACAAATGAATTTGGAGGGGCGTAATGAGAGACGGCGCTGGGCTCCGGCCCGATTTCACAGCCACATCATTAGGGTGAGGCGGCCCCGGCCCTTGAATGAACACACATACTCACACACACACACACCACTCAGCACAGCGGCCCTGGGAAAGACGAACAAGGTCAGTCGCCATGCTGCAATCTAATGAGAGGTGACAGGTGAGAAGAGACGCTCCAGACTTTAGCCATTAAACTTACATTTTTAGGGAGTGTTTGTGTGTTCCTGTGCGTGTGCACGCATGTGTTTCTGAAACATAACCATATTATACATGATAGATACTGCACAAACACTCTCACGCACACACACACACACACACAATGCCCTCGATGTGACCTTCATGTACTTCCTGGCAGGCAGGTGTTAAGGCTGTAGGGGCTGAGTTGAGTGGCCAACAAGAGATGGTGTTGGGTTATTTATTAGCATTTCCAGGTGTCACAAATGACTCTGTTCAATGCAGGTAGCTCAGCACACACACACTGCTGCAGCTTTGTCCGTATTTCTACTGGAGATAGTGTTAATGCCAAGTGTTTTGTTGAGTGATTCAGTGAAGTCCAACTTAAATTAAAAGCAATCATCTTTTTTTGAGGTCAAAAGCTGCGTCAGAGGATTCTCCACGTCAAATATCTTTGGGCAGATACATGAATTGCTCGAGCTGATGGGCTGACCCCCGGTAAGGGAACAGATAAACAAAGAAAAAACAGTCTGCACGCTAGCTAAACTGCAAAGTGACGTTAACAGTGCACTTTCCCCTGGTGCATGTTTGATGGCTCATTCAACAAGCTAAGGTGCAGGTTAGAGTTAGAAGCTAGAATAAGAAGCAGACCTTTGGAGTCTGTTGATCTCATCTGGTTATGATGGCAAGTTGTCTCACACACATTAATGCATGAGCAGGCTTGGTCTGTGTCCAGATGGCTAACCTTAAAGACAGCAATCCACAGCTGTCCTCTCTGTCGTAACTCTCTTGATGACTAGTAACACGGGACGCATCTGACATTTCTGGTGACAGCCTCGAGCTTTGCGAAGAAGCAGGGACGCTTGATAATCACCACTGTGACACCATTAAGGCGACGTTTAGGGACCTCCCTCAGACATATATCTGAAGATGAAAGAGATGAGTGAAAACCCACATCATCATTTTATCTCCGCAGCTAACTGTCATTGTAAAGCTGCCATCATCGCGGTCACTTACAGTAAGCTGGTTGCAGGAGTATCACTGTCGTCCTGAACAGACACTGACTTACTGCTGTCACGTCATTTTCCTTTCTCTTTCCCAGCAGAATATCCATGTGGGAATTCATCCTCTCTTTTTACTCATGTCTGACTAATTTCAGATGTTTCTGTTCACACACAGAAAGCACCATCCCAGAATATACTTGTGGATCTATGCTTCATTGGTCACTAAATAACTTTTATGCAACATTCTCAATTTCAACACTGAAAAAAAATCTGAGTATAATGATACAATATGTGATGTCCTTGAGGTTCGCTAGGCTATGTGAACAGAAATTCAGTGCAAAAAATCATCCCTGCCTTCCTCTTTTATATGTAGTAAAGCTGAACTGTCTTAAAAAATCATCTTTGAAGTAAAAAATGGGAAATTATGCATGTAGGAGGCAATAATATAACTCTTGTTTTACCAGAGGTGCCCCTGAGTCACTCTTATCCTGTTAGTCACTGACGTAACATCATGTTCCTTTACTAAATTAAATTAAATCAATCACAACATGATCATCAGTTGTCTTAGTGTTTTCAGCCGTCCACTTTTCTATTTCCAACTGAGCCCATAACTATATTAATAACTTATCAAATTGGATTATTACATTACTGGGATGCGTGCATTTATATATGTGAGCACATCATCTTCTCTCTGTTGGATTTGCCCTGCAAATCAAGTTAATCACAGCACTGAAAGCAATAATGAGTGTGGCATGCTACTCAACAAACTAACAAACCCATTAGCTAGTCTGCCTGTCTCCAAATCCAAAACCTTACATTCATTAGAGAGTAATTCGGAGCAGAAAATGAGATTGAGATCCTTGATGCTACAGAAAAAAACACCACAATCCAAAAAACCACAACACTGTGATGGCCAAGACAAGATTGAAAAAAATTCTAATTTTGTCCATGAAGTGAAATAAGAGTTGATAATTAGTCTGGCATAAGAGGGAGATGCTACAGACACACATAGCAGAATCAGTTTTCAATCAATTCCTCTAGCCATCCAATTTAACGCAGCTGCAGGAGACTATAGTGCTGTGCACTACTGTATGTGCTTATGTAACTCCAGGAAGCTTGGGTGTAAAGAATGCGGTCATGAATCCGTTCTGCAGGTTTCTACACTTTGCTTTGGGGATTTAGGGCACTCTTCCAGTGTAATACATCATCATGATCCCTTCCTACAGGTACATGTGACAAAGGGGACCATCGTAAAGTGTCTCTATAAATCTGTTTTTGTACAAATGTTGTGTGTTTGAAAGCATGCCTAGTACATTCGCTGTATGACATGTGTTCCTCTCCTCACAAATATCGGAGACAAGCAGCGCTTCAGACATCCGCGGAAATCAGCAACAGTCATCTCGTCGCACCACTCCATCACTTACTCCACAGCCAACTCCCCCACCACCATCTCCCACTCTGCCGTTTTAACTGTCAATCCTTCTCTCCATCAACCCACGCCTCCCTGTCTCCATCAGTCTGTCTGCACTGTTAAACCTTTCAAGCTATCTCGTCATCTCTTCATGTACCACATTTCTACATCTTTCTTCTCCATCTCTTCTCTTCTCTGCTTTCCTGGCCAGTGGAGGCTGGAGGACGAGGTGAGGGTGGCTGAGAGAGTGGTAAGCAGTTTGGGTGAAAGAATAAGTGGGGTAGTGTGACGGTGAATTAGGAGAGGTTTCAATGCCCAAATGTCTCTGAGGGTCATTTCACCAAACTGTAATAACTGTAATGGCCAGGGGTTATGGTAATTTTTTTCAATTAATCCAAATTAAATGTAATAGGAGCTGTGTAGGTTTGTGTGGTAAGAAGCTTACTGGACTTAAAGGGATTTGAATGAAAGAAATAAATAACCATAATACTAATAATCATCAGCATTAATGTCAGCCTAATGAGCATCATCCTCATCTCCATCAAATTAGCGCTATAGTTAGAAGGTATTTTGATGGAAAGCTGGAATTTAATTTGAACATGTTTAACCGCTAGGCTGTCTGTCCATGGCAGTGCACAGCTTTGAATGCTTTATGTTCTCCCTAACCCTAACTTCACCCGAACCCTAACCCTTTTTTTTTTTTGGGGGGGGGGGGGTGCACAACATTTAAATATGATTCCATTTACAGAATTGAAACACACTCAGTAACCACTTTATCAGTTACACCTGTACAATCTATTGCAGTTCCCAGCTATGGCCTTACATTCTACCTTAAAGAAGTTCACAGAAGAATGAAAATTCAGTAAATATCTGCCCACTCATGTTGATGTAAAGTCAGTTCCAAGTGTTCCCCGAAGCCCCGAGATCCCAAATTGATTTGAAAAGACATTATTTACTCCCCTTTTTAAGCAGAAATCCTCACTGTAGCTGCTAGGGTAAAAGCGTTAGAACGCACCTTTTCTGAAGTGGGTGCACAAGCTCGACTGGACGTTGAGGGTATAAATAATGTCTTTTGGAATCAGTTTCAGATCTCAGGGCTGTATGCTGCCATTTTAGGTTATTATTGTAGTTTATACTTGTGAATTTTATTAGATAGTTATTGATCTCAGAGTTAAAGGCAGTGTTGTACTGGACTACATTGTATGTGAAGGTGTTTCTAATTTTTGTCTTCCCTATTTACACACATGAAGGGGGCAGTATATTAACTAACACCTCTATATAAAATGCAGTCCAGTACAACAACACTATGAGAGAAGCCTGAGGTCTGTTTGCAGAGTAACCCTCAATGAACCAAAAAGTGTCAAATGTTGTGTAATATTGTACAGTTTAACACTTAACCCTAACCCTAACCGTTACATCAATGATAATTCTTCCTTTTTTCATGTTTCTAGTTTTACATTTGTGTGACAGACATTTGTCAGTGTCAGAGGTGCAATATCATTGTCATCTTTTTCATAGAAAACATAGAATTTGATTTAGAAAACACCTCTATGACAGTGAAAAATAAACAGTAGACTTTATGGCAGAACAACTATATTTGAATTGCAATAGATTCTATAGCTCACTTATTTTACTTTGAAATCTTTCTGCTTGACTGAATGTGGATTGAAATTTCCAGAAGACTCTTTCAAAAACTTGAACTTGATTCCAAGCAGGGCTAAATTTGTGCCGGATTAGGATCCCCAACAAATATGTGACGTCAGGGAGATGCTCAGATCATGTCTTTTTAACATCCATCAGTCCAGGCCCACTTTTGTATGTCTCATGGACAGTCAGTACAGGTTTAATATTTGGGCGCCTGACTAGGGCCCCTTTTGGACGTCTGTGAACGTGCAACACAGGTTCAATATTTAAACATCTGGCTTGTGAACCACTTGGACGTCTGTGGACGTTCAAAATAGGTTTGGTATCTGAACACCTAACTGGGACCTGTCTTGGACGTGCAACACAGGTAAATATTTAAATGTTTGATTAGGGAACCTATTAGTCTATAGATGTTTTTGAGCAGGCCAGGGACCTTCTTGGATGTCTGTGGACATGCACAACAGGTTAAATATTTAACCATCTGGTTAGAGAACCTCTTGGACTTCTATGGATGTTCAAAACAGGTTTGGTAACTGAACACTTTAAATATCTGAATGCCAAGCTGAGAGAAGCTCATACAGCCCCAGATTTTTTTTTTTTTAAATCACAAAAACTTTGGTTTTGAACCATGTAAGGATGTCACTGGGATGTCAAAAGTGAATGTAAAATAGACAACAAAAAAAGAACGTAAGGCATTGGAACTGTCCACAAATAGGGGAGAGACGAGTTGACAGGGAGGTGAAGGGATGGTCAAGGAGAGAGAAATGATTCTGAGTAACTGTGAATGCGCTGATTAATAAATGTTAATAAATGATGATTCGTTTGTAAAGGCAGTTTCAGTTTTGTTAACTGCTAGCCATAAGGGTTTTTTCCTTGACTTTTTTCTCACCCTGACCCACCAGAACAGCACTCCAAATTAAGCACTTCTCAAGTGTGCAGTAGTCAAACATTATTTAAGTTGTTCAAATGTGGATAAAAACGTCCTAGTCAGATCCCAAAAATAAGATAAGAGAATGGAACCCTTGGACGCTGAATATTTGTCTTTTTTTTTCACCACTTGCGAAAACATTGAGAAAACACACAAATTGAGATGCTTCAGTAATATTTAGTGTTCACAGTTACACATTCAGTGGTTATATTTCTCAGTTCACTGATTCTTGGGAATTTGGATAAAACAGATTTTAATTTTGAAAGTAAAAATTTAGTTAAATTACAAAATCTGAAGGTACATCATTATAGACCAAGGTCTTGGTTGTTCAGCGATGCACCTCCGCCAACCTCCTCATTTTGTATTTTTTTCATAAAATAGGCGTTTTTCCAGTTATGAATTTGTTTTTGTCCACACCGTCAGACACAATAAAAAGCAATATAGAGTTTTTATATCATTATCTGGCATTCTTAGTACACATATATGCTGTTAAATGTTGAATATTCACTTTGGTTCATTTTTTATACTGTTTCACGTGTACTCTTTTAAAAGATCTAACATCATACAATGTTTACTTTAAGCCTAAATAGAAAAAGGGCTGTTTTTTATTTAATGAACAGATTTTTGTATTAAAAGAGATACTTTAATAACTCAACAAAATGCCCTCTGACGGTGGTGACATTCGAACTGACGGTGGTGACAGTGGCCTCATTACAACATAAAATTCCAAAATTTATACAACTCAAGTCAATGGCTTTATTTAACTATTTGGTCCAAAAAATAACAATCCTCAGCACTGTGATAAACATTTTTCAAGGAATATAAGGTACAATTAAGCATTATCATTATTAATAGTGCCCCATCCCCATATCATCTAATATCAAATCATCATAAGTAAAAAAGAAATCATTACCAGTAGTAATAAGATAGAATTCATCACTGACCTCATATTTAACTGTCATGTAGTGCCCCCACTCATAAAATAATATAGATCATATTCTTCTGTAAACTAGACTATAAGCTGTATATTGGACGTGAAGATCAGATAAATGAACATTTCCAAGCCTTTCTCTGACTTCTCTTTTCTCTTTCATTCAAGTCATTGATATGTTTTATCTTCCCTTCCTCCACCCTCTTCTTCCATCTTTGCCTTTCCGTTCTGAGGTTTTCCTCCTTTAACTCTGCATCACTGTGTGTTTTCTCTCTACGCTTCTTTTGATATTCCCTGTTTCTGCTCCTTCTCTCCTCAACAGATAGCTGCTGCCTAGCCAGAACTTCCTAAAATTCATCAAGTCAAATTTGAGTGTAATGACTGAAACTGTGGGGAATTACAGTGAATGTTAGATTTGGTTGAATGTTGTCATGCCATTTTCATTTGGCTTTAGTCATTGGAGATGCATAGCCTACAAGGGATATTGTATACTATGTGCTATGTAGGTAGGTAGCAGGTGTGCGCCCCAAGTGACGTAAGCCAAATGAACATGGCATAATAGTGAATTGAGAGAGAGGGAAGGCACACCTCATCCCTTAGGGTTGGACGATATGGAAGAAATATAGGGGGAATTACATAAATGAAATATAAAAGAGGTTAATGAAACATTACAGATCAATAATTATATTCTAGTCTCTGTTGAGGACCATTTAGAGGTTTTTGTCACCACGGTCAGACAGAAAACCTGACGGTGGTGACAAAACCCTACTCTTTCACATGATATGCATGAGTTGTTCACATTAGCCATCTCGTTTCCCCTCTGTTGCTAGCTACTTCAGGCCTCTTCTTAAAAAGTAAAGATTTATGTCATAATCTAATCTAATATTTTTTATAGTAAAGTGACGCTGTTGACATGTTGTGGTTGTGACAGTAGCAGTGTCCAAAAATATGAACAAGTTTGAGAGAAAATAGCAATCTTACAGGATCTTGAGTGAAGCATGCAGTAGAGCTGAAGGTTTGAAAATAGGGTCCTCAGGGATGTAGTTGACCTTGTAGTTGCCTGATTTTATTGCTTTTTATAAATATCTGACGGTGGTGACGAATATGTGGGACACATTTTGAGCAACCACAAAATAATAATGAATATTGTTCAAAACTCACTGTTTGTAGTTTTTAATGCATATTACAATGTGCTCTTTCATGTGGTGAAAATATTATTCAATTCAATTATTACTTTTTGTCTTTTTAATCAAGTTGAAATGATTATCTCCTATCCAAAGACAACTGATTTTGTAGGCAATGGGCCAGCATATAATCATTAAATTAATAAAAATTAAAAACAAACCTATAAAAGAACCTTACATATGTGCAAAAGACATCCTGATTATAACCTTGATTCTTTTTATTCATGAAAATGTTATTAATTTCCAACAGAATGAGCACTTTTCTTAGTGGGACATGTTTTTGCCAAAGTTTCAAGAATCAGTGAGTTAGTATAGTATTGGTCTATATAGTTGATTGTTAAAATTCTAATAACAACAGCCTTCTTTCCTTCGATAAAATGTTTTCTTTTGCTAGCATGCTCCCTGGTCAGAAGGAGCTCCATCTTTATTGTACATTCACACTCTGCTATAACTCTGACATTCTGCTTGACATTCAGGTAGCATAGCAACATGACAACATGCCCCTACAGCCTGGTGTGAGAATATAGATGCCTTTTGAAAAGGTTGACAAGAGAGAAAGAGAGAGAGTGAGAGAGAAGAGAGGAGGAAGAGGAGGAGGGGTGAAGAAAGAAGCCCTCCACAGATAGGGAGGGCTCTCTGAACCGTCCACATAAACAATATGTATTTGCTGCTTCGCGTTTTCAACCCCACTCTAGAATCCCATTTGAATTTTACAGCACCTTTTTTGTGTTTGAAAATACCTTCACATGCAATGACATAAATACTGGCCAGGGGGAAATATATATATATATATATATATATATATATATATATATATATATATATATATATATATATATATATATATATATATGAGGAAAGAAAATACATTTTTGTAAAATGTAGAGAAAAACCACATAAAGCACCCATAAAACATGTAACACTGGTCAGAGGGGTTATGTAAATGCAGTATTTTTTTCACCACAGAATCTAATTCATAATTCATAAAGATTAAAGATGAATTTCATATGAGGCTGTGCCCTGTTCGATTGGCCCTCCTCCCCATTAGAAATGCTATAGCCCAAAGAGCTTCTCCTTTCTCAATGATTAGAGGGAGACCAGATCCTGTCCCTCCTGACCAAATCAATACGTCTCCTGATTTGATCCTGCCTGTTAGCCTCCATTTGCTGGAAGGAAAATCAGCTCAGGATGGAATATCACTGTCTCTGACAACACTCAAGCTCACTATTCAGCTGTAAGGGTTGGTTAGAAGCTCTTCCCTCTCCTAATCGTAACTACAACTACTCTATTATTACTATTTAATTTAACACTAAGACACTAACATTTTTTCATTTTACATCTTTCTTACTGTTTCTAGCTCTTTTCAGGCTGCATTTGTAAATAAGAATCCTGTTCTTAATTTGTTTGCCTGGTTAAATAAAGGTTAAATAAATAAATAAATAAAAAGTAACAATTCTGTAACTTCAGAAGCTTTCTCAGAAAAGAAAAGAAATATGCTAAATGCAGGGTTGTTGTTATTGGTTTCAAAAAGTGGACATCTTGGAGAAACAGTGTGTTCCAAGACTACATTTGTAGGTTGAAAGTTATCTACTACAATACGTATGCTGTAGCAAAAAATACATTTATACATTAAAATGTATTAATAAAAACAATAACAATAATAATAAACAAATTAACTCCCCCATGCTCTCACTTTGGTAAGGGACCCAGCTTTCAAATGTCCTGCATTGTGTTACTGCTACTAGTTGGCTGTGCAGTATAGTTTGCTTGCAGCTTCGCTCAGTTCTGGATAATTGGTACATTTACAAATATCGAATGTAAGGTACTTGTACTTCACTTCAGTATTTTCATTTTATGCTACTTTTTACTCTAATTTTACCACAGATTAGGGCTGGGCAATATAAACTATATGTCTTTATTGTGATATGAGACTATATATCATCTTAATGACAATTGTGTGTCTTTTCACAGTTTTCTAGGCTGCATTACAGCCTAGACATTTTTTTTTCTGAACTTAACAGACTGTTCTACTTGTTCTTATCCTTGACTTTATCTGCTTAGACATTATATCCACATTACTGATGATTATTGATCAGAAATCTCATTGTGTTAGTATTTTGTAAAAGTACCAGTAGTCATTCCTACGATACCAATATCGGAGTGGAGCCTATTTGGTCAAAAAATATTGTGATATTTGATATCTTTGATTTGACGCAGTCCTAGCATTTATGAAGTGCTTTTGAGAGGATTTCATAACATAAAAGGTATTTATCGTATCAGGATAATGCATAAAAATATTGCTCCAAAGATATTATCTGTATCTTTCAACCGTATATAAAGTAGTTAAAATCAGGGGTCAGGACCCCCCAATTGGTCTCAAGATAAATCTGACAGCCCATGCTCAAACCAGATGCACCAAACACAGTGGCCTGGTCAGTGGCCACATTCTTTTAATTACGACGCTCACACTTTTTAGTGAACATCCTTTTCTATGAAAAACAAACAAACCAGTCAGCAAACAAATCTGGACAGTGGGCACAGAAATGGGATGTAGGTCGTGGTTCATGGGGCAGACACCTTCCTTCTTCTGCAGGTGAGCACCTTATCTCCTGTTGTTCTTTAATTTGGAATTCATAGTATATCAACACATCTAATTAAAATTTCTTTGAGGGGACACAATGGGCAAACCTAGCCCTCAGCCATGGAGTAAAGTGTAGGATTTTGGAATTACTGGAAATGTTCCCCCTTGCAACAATTCAAAATAAATCAGGAAGTCATAAGACTTACCATTATCAAGCTTTCTGTATTTACTCATGTGAGGATTCACAATTATCACAATTATCCTAATATTCGATTATCCCAAATATGGAAATTCACCCAAAGTAACCCGATAAGCAATAATATATTTTCCTTAACCCAACCAAGTTGTTTTTCTGCCTAGCTACAGAATTAATAACTGTCCTAATCTGTAATGACATGTGAGCTGTTTGTTAGCAACCTTATTTTGAAAGTCTAACCAGATGTTGCATATGCATTGTTACTAACTTGACCGCGGAGCCATGCAAAAGTAACATTAAAGGGCTAGTTAGAGCATCAGAGTTTGAAGTTAAGGCCATTGACCAAGCTGTTGTATTTGACAAGGTGGGTGTGAGAATGAGTTGGATCTAAGGGCTCACAAGATGATATAAGACGGCATAACAAATCCTCCAAATTAAGTGTGAAAATACATCATGGGTCTATGCCCCAAATTGTGTATATTGTATGTATACAAACGTCTCATTTAATCCCCATCTTTTCCTCCTTACAAACCTGACTTAGACCTACATGGTGACTGACCCATTACTGGCTTTCCCATCAAACTATCGATGAACAAAAGAAAAAAGCTAAAAGGCCACAAAAACTGCCTCATTTTCCCAGAAAGGAACAGCAGGCCACTCCAGACTTTATCACTGACTTCCATGATGCAATTAGCCATCACGGTGGTGCAGCTGTGGTTCTGCTGATTATATTAAGGAATTACTGATGTCTTTCTGGACAAAACCCTAGAGATTGAGAGAGGGACACTCACACAGTTCTAAAACACAATAATGACAAGTGTCAAAATGCACAACTCTCTGTGGCTCTGCTCTTGTTGTGAATGTTGTGGGTAGTTTTTTTTTTCTTGCTGTGGTTTTATGGCCTAGGGGTCATTATCTCTCAAACACAGGAGAAATCATCAATCGACTTCAAACAATGCAAATACGCACGCACCAATGCACTTGCAAAACTTCCAGAAGGGACACAGGGGATTGCTGTGAGGAAGCCCCTTGGGGATGAGGTGACTTTTGACATGGACAGCAACATATCATACACTGAACACACGCACGCACGCACACGCACACACACACACACACACACACACACACACGCACAAACACACACACAAAGATCAAGCGTCACAATCACCATCCTTACCCAGCCCTGGGGGACACAGAAAGAGAGGCAGGCAGGGGAGATAAGCACTGAAACCCCTGCCTTTGCCACCCCCACCCCACCACCACAACTATCCTTCTCCTCTTCATTCAGCGCCCACCCACCCTCGACTTCCCCTTGTTCCCACTGCGCCTACCCTGTCTAGAGAGCCTCTGCCAAGTACAGTGTGTGTGTGCTATTTGATCAATCTGTGGCAGTGACACACACAGAGGTAAAAGCCATTTTGGCCCCTGAAAGGCACTCCATCCACCCCCTTAAAGAGGTTGTGGCCAAAGTTAACAACAATAGGGTTAAAGTCATTAGAAAGGAAATACTCCAAAGAGAGGAAGGGAGGGGTGAGGAGAGAGTAAAAAACAGAGGGGGCCAGAGTGGGGAGGTAGATGTAGAAAGGGTGACAAAAAGAATGACCACAGAGTTGAGCTGTAGATAGACAGAGAGAAAGAATCTGAAGCAGAGAGAGAAAAGGCCCCCTATAACCATATCTATTCACTGCAGAGGTTGTAAAGATGAAGGAACAATCAAGGTGGAGAGACATTGAAAAGATGGCTGGAGGGCAGGGGGAGATCAATCCACGGCCAGGACATGTGAGAGGAAAGGTATTAGAATATCAGATTGGGGTGAGAGGTGTCTCAACAATGGGCCTCATCCATCAATATTCCCTGACAATCTTAAAAAATGCTGCTAAAACAAATCTAATTTGGCAGTATCTTCAAAGTTGACTTGATGGCACATGTTAAATTGAAAACTTTGAACACATTATTCTGTGCTTTGCCAATTAACTAAGACTGCTTCTTTGACTAACGTGTTTTAAATCATTGCCCCAGTTTGTTTTCTCTCAATGTGACTAGCAGCCGTAGATCAAATCTAATTACAGAAGTCAATCTCAGTCCTATCAGCAGGAAGAGGCTCAGATTAGGACTGGACCATATGGCTTCTTGTGGCAACTATGGTTTATGTGTAGCACTATGGGGTGAAGTTAAACACACACACACACACACACACAAGAACTTTGGCTTACTCACACCATGAGGAGGGCTGTGTTAACCCATGCCATCAGCCCAAACTCCCTTCACCTCACCCTTGTCTAAAGCAACCATTTAAAATGCAAAAAAAAGTACAAAGACCCTCTATCGAACCTGTGTTTAGTTGCGCAGTTCTGAGCTACTGCATGACATGACAGTCTAACATGACGGACTCTGTGGAAGAGGACTGCTTCCTCTGCAAATATAAAAGGTTAATGCTCAAAGGTAATGATAACACAAGGGTTCTAAGTTTAAGGTGATGATACACAGGTAAAAACTACAACACTTAAATTATTATTCATAATTCTAAATAATATATTACATTTTTGCCACTAGATCTCCCTAAATAATCTGTACATGCTGGACCTTTAACGTGTTGTTCTCATGTCTCATTATAATCATGTCTTTGTAAAGTCACATCAGCAGTCCTACTAGGTTGAGCCTGTAACATTTCCACAATAGTCATAAGTATGATATGTGATATGATAAGTGAGATATTAAAATATGTGTCTGGTTCGCTTTTCAAAGCTGCTATAATCAATGTTTTTATATTAAGAAAGGCTCAATTGATAATGTCTACTACTTGTACAGTAAACAACAGCTGTCACAAAGAGTTAACGAATAGCTGGTGAACACAGTAGAGCAAATTAGTAAATAAGGAATTGGTGGAGAAGTAAAACAAAGCTTAAAGGAGAGCAAGCTAATCAAGTCCACAACATGTCTCCAAATGAATGCTTATGTTTTTCTGTAAACATGTACAGTTTGCTAGCATGTCAGTATGGATGGTGATGTAACGTAAATATTGTTTATAGCTTGATGCACTGCCTACAAGTGGCCAAAATTTCAACTACAATGACACTCAGTAGAGTGCATACCTTCGTCCCCAAACAGTCCCTTTTAATTCAATCAAAACTAATCCAATATCATATATGATAGCCCTGTGTCACTCTAAATTTTAAACCACCCATAATTGCTTATATACACCAGGTTTTTCTCAAGATCCATGCATTAATCCCTAAGAAATTTTTAAAAAATGTGGAAAAATGCTTGCTCTGTATTTGGATATGCACCAAAAGTTTATGGGGTCTATTCTAGGCAGAGATCCATCCTCCATTCAAGCTTTGTGAAAATCTGCTCAGTAGTTTTTGTGTAGTCATGCTGACAAACCAACCAGCCAACAAACAAACAAACAGAAATGGGTTGAAGCATGTGCACTTCACACATTTTTCACTCAACCATAATGTCTTTTGCTCAAAGAAAACAAAATCGTATTAATAAACAACAAAAAACATTAATCAACCAATTCAACAATGGGCAAAGAGATTTTTCTCATGTCAGAGCAGGTGGGTGAGCCTGCTATACAAGCTAAGGGTTAGCTTGTGTTGCATCTGTAGAACCCCAGATCATTCAACCAAGGCCCACTGCTTCAGAGAAGGCTTAGCTCTTGTAGATAGCTGTTCAACAATTTAGTGAGTCTGCTGAATGCATCCTCCAGAGTGGCAACATTATTGATGGAAAATCAAGTCAGCCAACAGAAAAAGTTAGGCCAAACCTAAATATACTTATGAGTTGAACATAGATCGACTTGTTGCAAAATGGCCGTCTCTTTCCTAGTTGTTCCAGGATAAGTAGATGATATGATAGAAGGATCAATAGTAATGAGACATGTTATGAGACAAGTGGAAAAGAGCGTCTGGTTTTGGGATAATGTTTCACAGCCAGGTTAAGATTCTCAAGAACCCCTACTTGACCTGCTGTCCAATGTGGATCACTGGCATGGTGATAAGATGCCAAAAACAGTGGGGGCTGTTGTGCTGAAGCAGTGTATGACCTTGGAGCCGCAACATGAGCATTTACTTTGGGGAAAACTTAGGAAGGAAGTGTCTGTGTCAGTTGGAAGCATTGTAATGGTTGAATGCAGTGAATCTCGGTCTGCATGTGTTGATAGCAAGTACTATCTGTCCTTTGTGTGGGGATAAGTGGAATCCCTTGACGGTAATCAATCCCCTTGTGCATCACATCCTCCTCCACAATAACACCAAGTTTGCTCAGTTACACCCGTGCCTGGCCCTTGAAGAATTACAGCTTGACTTTGCCAATGGAGGGTGTCCGGGCAAGGTCTGTCGGGCATGGCAAAACCATTGTTTGCGCTAACTGCAGGACAGAAAAAAAGAGGACAACTGGAAAGTCATGTGCCAGCAAGCCGTCTACAGCTCTCACAATGGATGGGTTGAGGGAGGTCCTTAATCAGGTGCCTGATGGTGAAAAGAGACCAAGACCCACAGCCTTTGCGAATAAGACATTGTCACAAAGTCACAGTCCCACTACCTGGCTCATAGATTCGAGTTTTTTGCTTTCAAATGGACTGTGTGTGATACATTTGCACATTGGCTAAAGGGAACCATTTCATAGTCATAACTGATAAGAACCTCTTCACGTATATCATGATTAAGTCTAAATTAGACACCAGTGAGCAACGCTGGGTGTCAAAACTTGCACCCTTTGACTTTGACTCGAAGTACATACCTTGAACACAGAACCTGCTGACTTTCTGAGCCGACGCCCATTGTCTTGGACGCTGGTGAAGTCCCAGAGAATGGGGCTCAGTGGGTAACCTCAGAGCTAAGGCATTTCGGTTGTCAGTCAATGTCCACACCAGTGACAGTTACCTGCCCCAAAACCAAGATGAAGGCCAGACTGGAATGTCCAGAGAGAGAGTTAAAGCACTCCTAGAATCCTGTTCAGAATGGGAGAGTTGCCAGCCAGTGTACAACATCAAGTTTGCCCAGTGTTCTGGGAGTCTGCTGAAGGGGGGCGTGCCTGCTCTCCCAGCCTTCTCTGCAGAAGACATCAAAAGGAGTCAAAAGGAGGACTGTGTTATAGCTTGTGTGAGATTCTTCATTGAGAGGAGAGGCACCATCACATAGGGAGCGAAGCCATGAGACTGCAGAAAATGGGAAAAGCTTGAGATGACGAATGACATTCTCTACAGGGGAGCCAAGGACAGAACTGGTAGGAAAAGTTATCAGTTAGTACTTCTCAGTTCACTCAAGGCTGTTGTTCCTCTCAAAGTAACTCATAATGAAGCACGCCATCAGGGCCAGCTGGACACTTCATCTGGTGCACCAAAGATTTGTCTGGTCAGAAAATGGATGGAGAAGTTAAGAAGTACATCTCTCACTGCAAACGCCGAGTGGTTAGCAAGACCCTTGAGCCAGAGGTCAGGGCACCATTAGAATCGATCAAGACAAGGGCACCTCTTGAGCTTGTTTGCGTAGATTTTTGGTCAGCTAAAGGGAAGAACAGAGAGAGTGTCGACATACTTGTTGTAACAGATCACTTCACAAAGCTAGCCCTTGCGTTCCCTTGTCTGAACCAGACTGCCAAGGTGGTGGCACAAAAATTATGGAATCAGTTCTTCTGTACCTATGGCTTTCCACTCCAGATCCATTCAGACAAGGGGGCTAATTCTGAGAGCCATTTGATCCTGTAACTGTTACAGGTGTCTGGAATCAAAAAGTCGCACTTCAGCACATATCACCCCATGTGCAATGGGCAGACACAGAGGTTTAATCATACAGATGATCCGTTCCCGTCCAGCAAGATAAAAAGAGTGATGGCCACAGATGATACAGACACTAACATTCTCGTACAACTATACCACACATGAGGCAAGCTCCTTTCAAGCTCCTTTCTAGCTTATGTTTGGTAGGGTTCCCAGGTTGCCTGTCGACATCCTGTTTTGCAATGCATTAAGGGATGAGGATGTGGTGACTCATGACACCTACGTTGACTCTTTCCAGAGGGACCTGAGGGAAGCTGTGAAGCACCACAACAGAAGCACAGAAAAAGCAAGCAGGGGAGTATGATAAGTTGGTCAAGGGTGTCCCACAGGAAAGACAAAGGAAAAGGTAAATAAGCTGATCTGTGGGACTTGCCAGTGCATGTGATTACATGGAGGGATCCGTCTGTGCACATCTACAGAGTTGAGGATCCTACCACTAACAAGAGTATAGTTGTAAAAATGTTCATCTTCATTCTGCCAGTCAACTTCCTGCTAGTGGTGGAACCAGAGAGAATGTCCACAATCTTCTCCACAGTCTCAGAGTAGGTGGCTGATGAAATTGAAACTCTGGACGAGTAGCCTTTATTTGGTATAGAGAGGGACTCGGGAGATAGAAGGACAGCTGCCTGGATAATGGATGGCCAATATCCTGAACCAGTCAGTATTAGGGAGGCCGGAGGAATTGTCTAGTTCTAATAATCTAGTAGGGGGAGTGACTAGGCTTGGTATAGAAGAACAACAGACTACACCAGTTGTAGAGAGGAGCATATGACTTCAGATGAGGGCAGCTCCAGTTGGAACAGCAGTCTAAGTATTGAGAGTGAGAGTGATGTCTCTGGGAATGACAGAAGTGAATCTGAGGCTGACAGTGAAGATGGCATGAGTGAACAGCAGACATCGCATCCGGGAGCAGTGGGAGTAACTCTCCTATGTCAGTGACAACTCTAAATGGAATCAGTAGTGAGACTGGTTCTGTCAGCTGCTCTATGTGTAATATTGAATGTGACCACATTCTGCCAAAAGAGAACTCGTCAAGGAGGAATCTTGGAGTGGAAGCGTCAGAGACTATCCTCAGATCTACTTCATCAGAGGGGCTCCTTGTTATACGTATAAGGGCTTTTTTCTACCTGGTACAGTTGTTTGTTATACTTCTGATTGACTTTGGTCAAGAGTTCTCACTTAGTCTTAAAGTTTGCTGTAGTTACTGCAGGGCTGTTTTGAGGCATCTGACTGGAATGTTCTCTGCCACATGGAGAGTATCGGCGCGGAAGCACGCGGACGGTGTCTGATCCGACTGAACATGCGAAGTCGGACATCTGAGGTTGGAAGCCGTCGGATACTCTGATTGGTTGTTAGCTCGCTGTTCAGTGACCATTCCGGCGTGTGGGAGGGGTGGCAGAAGTGACGATGACAAACAAACCACATAAACAGAGATGGCACAGAGTTACAAACAACACTTCGCCATTCGTTATTTTGGGGATAAACTAACGTATTTTTGAAAGCCATGGCTGTGTGGACCGAGGACTTTGAGGAGCAGCTGATTGCCCTGGTGGAAGAGAGACCACCATTATACGACATCACGCAAGTAATGCCGAGCTAACACTGTGTGAGCTTTGTTTTGATAACTATGGTCCGCACAATGTTTCGTCATTTCCTGTTTTATGTAATGGGTTACTGGCACGAGACTAGCGCCACCCAATGTTTAGGAGACTTATTGCATTTCGCGTAGGCGCAGAACGTATATGCCACTGTGTAGCCGGGGCGGTGTGTTTCAATGCAACTTTTCTGCCGAACGGGTCAGACAGGAGGCGACGAAGTGGTCGGATAAGGAAGTCGGATAAGGAAGTCGGCCTTGGGCGGTGTGTGGGGGCCTTTACACCACGGACTTCAGCTACCAGACAGAGTCTTGCCATCTTCAGAAGTTTTATGATGACTCTGTTGTCGTTGGAAGTATCAGCAAGGGTGAGGAGGCTGAATACAGGGCTGTGGTGGACAACTTTGTTACATGGTGTGAGCTCAACCACCTGCAGCTCAATACAACAAAGACCAAAGAGCTGGTGGTGTATTTGAGGAGAACCAGGACACCAATGACCCCAGTTTCCATCCAGGGGCATAACGTGGACATCGTTGAACACTCCAAATATCTGGGGGTGTTCATCGACAATAAACTGGACTGGACTAAGAACACTGAAGTCCTTTACAAGAAGGGACAGAGCCGCCTTTATTTTCTGAGGAGGCTTGGCTCCTTTAACATCTGCCGGACTATGCTGAGGATTTTTTTATGAGTCTGTGGAGACCAGTGCCAATCTGTTTGCTGTTGTGTGCTGGGGCAGCAGACTGAGAGTAGCAGATGCCAACAGACTCAACAAGGTGATCAGGAAGGCCAGTGACATTGTGGGGGTGGAGCTGGACACTTTGACAGCAGTTTCAGACAAGAGGATGCTGTCGAAATTGCAGGTGATACTGCAGTATGGCTCTCACCCTCTCCACAACGCTCTGGTCAAACAGAGGAGCACCTTCAGCGAGAGACTAATTGCTCCCAAATGCAGCACTGAGCGCCACAGGAAGTCATTCCTGCCTGTGGCCATTAAACTGTATAACTCCTCCCTCTGATGACCAGACTCAAATGGTTCACATCTCAGGCTTCGCATTAACATTTCATTAATAACGCTACAACGACTTTACCTTACATTGTATATTTTTCCATAACATATGTGTATATATATATATATATATATTGCACTGTATATTGTAAATACTCGAAGTGGTCACTGAACACTTTAGATTGACTACTATTTTATATTTTATTTTATTTTATTTTATTTTATTATTTTATATTTATCTCTTCTTTCCATTCTTGCTACAATTCTATTTGTACTTTGCATGGAGCATCTGGCACAAAAACAATTTCCCCTCAGGGATTAATAAAATATTCTGAATCTGAATCTGAATTAAAGAGGGATGAATGTAATGGGGTGTTTTGGTATTTCAGCTAACTTTAAGCCCCTGCTTAATGAATATCGTCATGGTATGCCCTGCCTCACATTAGACATGTGAGGCAGGGCATACTTATTTTATTTTGTATTAATTTTACATTATTATTTCATGCATCCTTACAGTAGTCTGAGAAGAGGGTGTGCACTGATGCAGTCCCTGTCACATGTTGTATCATTACAGGTATGACTGTTAAAATTAATGACTATACGATTATTTCAATTAATGTTTTGTTTTGTCTACACTGTATCAGTGTTTTGTTATACTCTGCATTTGGAGCTGAAACAGATGGACTCATTCAGTACAAGAGATCCAAAGAGAGTTGTGGTGTCATGGTGATTTCGTGACTTGCTACAAAAGCAAGATTGCAAATTCCAAAACAACAACGACATTTACCAGAAATCACATCAGAATGTAGTCATCCGGAAAGGGTGAGACTTTTACTGGTTAAATCTGATTGGGCAGATGTAAAGGGTTAAAAAAAATGTCAATACAGGTATTAAAAACATGCTTAAAAAGTCATAAAGACTGCAGTTCAGTATGTGACTATGTTACAATTCCTGGTTAAAGTAAGTTATATATGGTTAAAAGAATAGACATGTGGATAAATGCGACCCTAACCCTATGCGACGTGCAGAGGGGTCTCCTGACCTTTAAACTCTGAGTGCCGTCATTGTCATCCTGTCGGAGTTTTTTGGCCCGCTGCCACTTTAATCCAATAGGGGACAGGTAAAGGTTTTCGGGGGTGGGTAGTACCTTGAGTTACAGTTTTTCACACCTTTTGTTCGTCGGCTCAGTTCCTTTGTTCTTGAACTCCTCAGGTTGATAAGGCCCTGGTAGTTAAGCTTTTGATTTTCCCTACAGGCCATGTGAGATGATAACCCTGATAACACTGTTGATTTGCTTTTTGACTTGACAACTGAATAAAAGTCCAAACAAGAAGTATGCACAAAAATGGGCTTCTCGCATACAGGAGGCATACAAAATCGCCTCAGACAACAGTGGAAAAAGCTCAGCTAAGGGGAAGAAACACTATGACCAGCATGTTAAGGGCATTGTACTGCAGCCTGGAGATCAGATGCTTGTCAAAAATCTGTCAGAAAGGGGTGGCCCAGGCAAACTTTGTGAATACTGGGAGAAGAGGATTCATTGTGTTGTTGAAAGTAATGGAGATGGACCTGTGTACAGAGTTCATCCAGAAACTGGAGATCAAATCCTCCGCATCCTGCATCGTAATCTTCTGTTGCCTGTGAATGATTTTCCCTTGGACCAAGATGAGCAGAGTCATCTTGGTCACACTGCACATATCCCCCTGTTATTGATACTGATCTACCCAATCAGATTCAACAAGTGAAAGTCCTGCTCTTACCGGTTGACAAAATTCTCATGTGAATTCTGGTTAACCTTCCTCTGGTGTTAGCTTTCTGCTACCATCTCTGATGTTAACGGGTCGGTTTTGACCCGTGTTTTAAATCAGCCATAAAATACCCTAAAAACAATTATTTATCATCCAATTTGTTTCTTACCTCTTGGTTACCTTGTTAGGCTTCCATATCCATGAAAAGATTAGTTTTAATATTTTTGTTGTGGCCCCCTGGGCCTTTCTTTTGACAGCATACTCCTCATTTTTAATATAAAAAAATTGTCAAATGAACCTCAAGATAATAATATAAATAAATAAAAAGTTGTTATGTTACTTGACTACTTGATTACTGAGGGGTATTAGAACACATCTCTTAAATGTTCAAAAAGAAAATGTTTTTAATTTTAATATTATTAACTATAGTGACATCTATGGTGTTATGGGTCAATTTCGACCCATATATATTTACTTCAAGAAAAAGGCAAAAAAACAAGTTTAAAAAAAAATGGAACTGTAATACAAATACAAAATTAAAAGCAGAACTAGTAATAAATAATAAAAAAATAATAATAATAAAATGTAGATTTGCAAGGTCAAACAAACAACAAACAACAACCAATCAAGCAAATCAAACCAACAGAAATCGAGTACTAGTTCCATAAAAACTCTGTGTGCAAGAACATGCATGTGTATGCATGTGTGTTTAGATGCATGTGTGGCAAAAAGTGACACTTTTGGTGTGTTCTTTACAGAGATATTTTTTGCAGGTGAAGCACAATGTTGTCTTTCTGTCCTTATTGCTAGGGAAGACCTGACACCTCTTTCTTTTAGAATCAGGTGGTCTCACTGGGGTTGAGGCTGTTGTGGTTGATGTTGAGGCAGGGCTGGCTGAGAAGGATGCTGGTGCTGATGCTCTTCGTGTTGCTGTGGGCGTGAATGGAGTGCTTGGTGAGCTCTGCAGCTGTCTGACCAAGGCTGCAGCGGCTGGGTCTCGGGGCACCCGTTCTCTTTGCTCAATGTGCGCCTTGACAAGGGAACTTCCTAGCTCCTCAAGAAACATTCTCCGCTCGTTGTTTTTGGTGAATGTGGGTCCACAACACAAATGCATTGTATGCAGACACATCAAGGATGTTGTAAAACACAACCATTGGCCATCTCCTGGTCATTCGCCGGTAAGTGTAGGTGGCAGTCAGCTTGCAAGCCACCAACTCTAAACTGAATTGGCCTTACGTGGCTGGACGTCCTTCTTTGTTTGTTTTGTCAAACAGGCAAAGAGAGAAGCCCCTAACTGAAGCTCAAGTGGTTGGAGGAAGAGCTGGCTGTGGGCTGTTGGCTGATAGTGTGTTTATGATTTCAGTTTTGGCACTTATTATTGTTTTATAATCTTATATTATAACCGGGTCGAAACCGACCCTAACAACACAAAGGTCATAATTTTCACCAGAGCATTTCATAATTTAGTAAAATTCATTTTTTTGATTTTATTTTGTTTAAATAGAAGTTCCTGACAAAGTCAAAAAGTCTTGATGCAATAAACAAATTTATGTAGTACTTTTATGCATTTAAAACCTCAAAACGGGTCGGTGCCGACCCTAACACTAGAGGAAGGTTAAAGTTGTTGTGTTTTTGGAATTTGCAATAATGGTTTCTAACTTGCAATTGTGTTTTCTGACTTGCTGTTGTGTTTTTTAACTTGGCGTTCGGATATGCTGTTGTGATTTGCACCCATCGGCCACTGTACAGCTCCTCATGGATGTTAACGCCCAGATATTTGAAACTATCCACCCTCTCAGACCCAGCACTGTTTATGGTTAATGGGGAGTGTGTCCTCCCCCCTCCTTTAATCCAGAATGACCTCCTTGGTCATGGAGACATTCAGGAAGAGGTGGTTGTCCTGGCACCACTGTTCAAGGGCTGTTATCTTCTCCCTGTAAGAGTCTCGTCGCTGCAGTAGATCAACCCAACCCTTTTGCTGCCATAACTGTAACATGGAGACAGCAATGTTATGTATTCCATGTTAAAAAAGAAAGTCGATCCAACTCAATCAGCATCTACCTGTGTGTGTGTTGAAAATTGACAATCTGCTAACACATCAGGATTTATATCTACAAGTTGCTCAGGCTTAATGTAAATCTAAACAGGCTTGAAAATGTCTTGGCGGATGTTTTTCTACCTGTAGCTGAAGTCGTTGATTGTGCTTACACCTGCACTAATACAGAACAAGGTTTTAGTGATATGCTGTCTCCTTTGGCAATGAGATATGGCAAGGCAAAAACAATGTTTTGCAGGAAAAGTTTGTGACATAAATAATGAGTAAACTCTGGCTATGCCTGTTTCAGCCCTGCATTTGCAACAAGGCTAATTAGACCTTAAGGGACTAAATCACATTTTGAGAAGAAAATGAATGATCCTACACTAATACAATGCAGTGATAACAGAGGGGAAAAAACCTAGAGTGAAATGATCAAAACAACAAAAAGACTGATGCAACAGTAACTAATGCACTTCAGAGAGATAAAAAAAAAAAGAACATCCAGTTATTTACAATAAATGGCAAAATCTTCTGAATTTGCTAAATGTGTTATTTACAGGCAGCGTTTACATCAAAGAGAAACAGATGCAAAGAGACAAGATAGGAGATGTACATCAATTATGGAAGAAGGGTCACTGACTCCAACACCGAACACACAAACACACACACACTTTTGGGGACACTGTAATTACACCTCTATTACACTGGACAAATAACCCACTAACATCTGACTTTTGTCATTAACGTGAATTTGTATATGCTCTTCCATGTCAAATGACTCTGCAGTAGTCTTGGTTGTTTATCAGCTCAATGAAGACATGACA